>OU015752.1:13731808-13763634 GCA_907169655.1 Acomys percivali
AGAGAGAGAGAGAGAGAGAGAGAGAGAGAGAGAGAGAGAGAGAGAGAATCAAAGATTTTAATTATATGTTTATTGCATATGTCTGAAAACTCCATCATTTCATAATTATCCTTTTCTATAACATGAGTGTAAAGTGACAAGGAGCATTGAGAAACAAAAAAAGAAAAACAGCAACTATTAAAGGCTCATTAAATATCTGCTCACAAAGTCACCTGTGTTTCCAAAGGAAGTATTTATTTTTTTTTAAAAATCTATTTTATGTATTTCTTAAAGATTTATTTTATTTTAGGTGTATGAGTGTTTTATCTGCATGTATGTTTGTGCATCGTGTGTACATCTGGTGCCTAAGGTGGTCAGAAGATGGTTTGATCCCCTGGACCTGGAGTTATAGATGGTTGTGAGCTACCATGGAGGTGCTGGGAACAGAACCCAGGTCCTCTGAAAAGCAGTCAGTGCTCTTAACTGCTGAGCCATCTCCATCAGCCATCTCTCTCTCTCTCTCTCTCTCTCTCTCTCTCTCTCTCTCTCTCTCTGTCTCTCTCTCTCTCTGTTTCTGTCTCTGTCTCTGTCTCTCTGTCTCTCTGTCTCTCTGTATGTGTGTGTGTATGTATAACATGTATACATGTGGGGTGAGAGGTATACGCATGCCTGTCTGTGAGCAGAATCCAAAAGAGGGTCTCAGGTTGGATGTGGAGCTACAGCCACTTGAGGAAACCTGATTTCTTGAACGGACTCTCATACCTGAATTCCCCTAGACCTCACAATTGCAAGGCAAGCAATTGCAGAGATGCGGAACCATCTCTCTGGCTCAAAAAGGAAATAATTCTTAAAGGATGTATTTCAGCATTTCAGACTTTTGTCCAAGTAACTCACAAAGTGGACATTTCAAAGGACTTAAAACTAAGCCACACTAATGAGTTCTATATTGACTTTGCTCTCTGGCCCTTATAAAGTGAGTGCTGGAGATAGAACATAGGGTGTTGTGAATTTGGCACTTTGCCAGCCTCCCTTTAAGCCTTTCCTATGCAATGTAGTCCCCATAAAAGTCCTTGCTTCCTGTCTCTCTCTGTCTTGCTTGTTTTCTCTGTCTCCCTGTCCCTCTCTGAGATGGACTTTCACTCTCTCCCCTCCCCCAATAACCCTCTTGTATTAGATCTATTGCATGGTGTGTGTGATGTCTTTGAGGCACACCTCAGCCCCCAACATGTCAAGGGTATGGTTTTTGCTGCTTTATCCTAACACAGCGCCTTTCTTTCATGTACTAGGCAAATAGTATACCACTGATCTCTAGCCCCCAGCTCACTACATCTTAATTCTTTTAAAAATATGTATGAAAAATGACTGGCAAGTTGCTCCTTTACTGTAACAGTAGCTACAGGATTACAGGAAGATTATTATTATTTTTGTTTGTTCGTTTTTTGTTTTTCAAGACAGGGTTTCTCTGTGTAGCCTTGCCTGTCCTGGACTCGATTTGTAGACCAGGCTGGCTTAGAACTTACAGCTATCTGCCTGCCTCTCCCTCCCGGGTGCTGCGATTACAGGCATGCACCACCACACCTGGCTTTATAGGAGGATTATAAACATAGCTAGTTCAGGGTCAGCCTAGACAACCTAATGAGATCTTGTTTTAAAGTAAATATTTAAAGCATCAGGGGGTGTTTGAGAAGTGTGCTTAGGGTACACTACTTGTTATGTGAATGTGAGGACTGCACGTTAGATCCCCAGCCATATGTCAAGGTCTGGAAAGCATGGTAGTCTGCTTGTAATTCCAGCACGTAGGAGCCAGAGAAGAGAAAGGGTTCCCTGAAGCAAGCTGGTGTAACCAGAATCAGGAAGTTCTGGGCTCAACAAGAAACTTGTTCAATAAATAGAGAGTGATCAAGAAAGATGATAAGCATCAACTTCAGGTCTCTATATGTGCATATGTGCACATATACATAGAAACATAAAAACACACATGTGTGCACAGCAAAAATAGTTATAATTTTAATAGTGAAAATTTACATGAATGTATCACTCAGTTTTACAAAATATTATTTAATGTTTTTGCCTGATAATTAAAATAAAATAAAATAAATTTCTATTCATATTCATAGTTTTATTATAGAATGTTCTATTTTTAAATATTCCTCTAGTTAACTTTGAAATGAGCATAATATTGTCTTGGAATTAGACTTACTTGAGTAAATATTTGAGCCATGAGGAACTCTTGATCATAACAGGCCAGATGAGAAATAGCCAAAAGCAGTGAGAAAGATGTACTTTCAAGTGTTCATTTCTACTTTTATAATTCATGGAAGATGCCTAGGGATATTGTGGCCCTTAGACCATAATTTACTTCAAATAAGACTTTCGGAAGATTCTGGTAAGACTAATATAGTAGTTAAAAAATTTTAGCCCCAGCAATTAGCCATCAAGTTTAAAGTTGATCATCAAAAACATGTGATTAAAAGTGTGTTAGACTAACTCATAAAGGCCATCATCTGATTCCTTGGTCCAGAGTTCCCCCATCACTAAACATTGGGGTGAAGGGCCTCACTTTGAAAGGTAGTCTCTCAGAATATATTGGGAGTCACTGATTAGATTAACAAATTCAATCAACATGAATTTTCCAAATGACTACCAAGTCACACTCTTCAAATGTTTTAATTTTTAACTTCAAAGGAGAAAGGAAAGGTTTACATGAGTTAGCATTCTGTTTCATCCTTTAATCTCTGGTACAAAATGCTTTGATAGAAATGGTTTTCTCATGTTGGCTGGAAGAATATTTTAATTTTTTCACTTAAATTACTTGTGTTCTTGCTAGGACCATATTTTAAAGATGTGTTTCTGAACTCTTTTTTTCTTGCCTCCTGGAGTCTGGAATTTCAGAGTTAACATGGACAATGATTTTTTTTTTTCTTTAGGGGATTTTTTTTCATTATTCAAAGTATTTCACAATAGTAATAAATTAATAAGCGTAACAATCTATGTTTTAATATTTAGGAGAATTAGCCTCTTGTCCTCAAGATGAGCTCTTTAATAGTTTATCCTAAAAGAGTGGTCAGCCCTGAAATTATGTATACACAAGCAAAAAAAAAGAAAAAGACTCTGCAGGTTATATTTATATCTTTATGTATTTACATAAATATGTGACAATAATAAAGAAAATAGATCATTAATTTGAGGAGTAGAGGGAGGCTGAAGAAAAAAGAAAAAGGAAAGAAATGCCTAATTACATTTTAATTAAAATTAATTTAATCAAATTAAGAATAAGATAAGGGCCGAGGGATGGTGGCACACACTTTTACTTCTAGAACTTAGGAGGCAGAGGTAGGCAGAGCTCTGTGAATCTGAGTCAGGCCTGGTCTATACAGCAAGTTCCAGGACAACCAGGGCTACACAGAGAATCCTTGTCCCAAAACAAACAAACAAATAAGATAAAACAGAAGTGGGAAGTTTGGTGCATCTAAAAACGGAGCTTTCTTTCATTTCGTTTGGAAAGACATATGCACTGAATGTGGGTGAACTGAGAGAAGTGCTAGAGCAATGGATAACTGGATGAGAGAGAAACTATGTCACTTCCCTTAATTTCTTTTGAAAAGCTTTATTAGCATATTTTAATTACATATAACAGTGAGTTGCATTATAACATTTTCATACATGAGTATAATGTGTTTTGACGATATTCATCTCCTATTAGCCCTTTTTTCTTTTATTCTCATTACATTTTTAATTTTGTACCACTGCTTTGGAGATCCATCATAGCTTAAAAGGCAGAGCAACTAGAGTTAGGTGCATTAGAGAATCCTATTATGGGTGTCTTAGTTAGGGTTTCTGTGTGTTATAAAACATGATGACTATAAACAACTTGTCAAGGAAAGGGTTTATGTCCATTTATAACTTGTAAATCACATTACATTGCTGAGGAAAGTCAGGACCAGAACAAAAACAGCGAGACCTTGGACATCGGAACTGGTGTAGAGGTCATGAAGATTGCTGCTTAGTTTGCTCCCCATCTCTGGCTCAGCTTACTTTCTTATAGCACCTAGGACCAATTGCCTAAGTATGGCAGCACTTCCTATGGAGTGGGCCTTCATTTTTAATCAAGAAAACATACCACATGCTTGCCCACAGACCAATTTCATGGAGGCATTTTTTTTTCAATTGAGATCCCCTCTTCCCAAATGACCCTAGCCTGTGTGAAATTGGCATAAAAAGTAGCAAACACAATGGGTGAATAGTGAATAGCTATACTAAAGATCAGCTGTTGGGACACAAAATAGATTCTTATCCTTTCCCCACACAGATGGGAGAATTACAATTAGAAGAGAAAACTTGTTTCTTTATAAAACATTGAGGAACACTATAATGGAGTATAACTGGGTAGTTAGTAGTATTGGTCCCTGGCATTAGATATATTTCACCAGCCAGTCCAATTGTCATTAGTAGTTGCTCTAGTACTGGCTGACAACTCATATTACTCTGGTTCTTTTGGCAGGACGTAGCTATTCAGGAAGTGCCAAGTTAAATCTTCTCCCTTCATAGAGGTGTACAGAGCTGGCCCATTGCTTTATGGTTGGTCTAACTCTATGGTTGTGTGCAGTTTACCCTTGCTCATGCAAATGCACATTTCTCTGCTCTGTTATCTGCTTTCAATCTAGACATGCGTTGTGATGTTTATTCTAAGGATCTCCTGTCTGAAGATTGTCTAAACATGCCTACTATCTGTGCTCTGTTCTCCAAACACCAACCAGCCAACACTGAGCAATACAGAGAATAGGGGGTGGGTACGGGGGGGACGATCAGGACCAGCAAGTGATGGGGAAAGAAGAGAGGAAGTGGAGATTGAGTCATGAGGAGAGGACCAGGAAGCATCAGGAGAATGAACCAGAGATAAGAGCTAATTGAAAAACAAGTATGACTAGGAAATCTGAATGGAAGGAAAACACGACTAGCTTGAAGGTTTAGGATGGAGTGATTATTGCTCAGTATTGTGCTCTAGGCTAATTAAAAATAATCTGAATCTCCCTGTGTGGTTGTTTGGGAAAACAGCTGGTCAAAGAAGAACTTCTGCATTACTAAATATGAATCAATATTAATTAATAATTAGCAATCATTCTACATATGGTTGAATTTGTCCTTTGCTATTTCCCCAACTGAAGTTGTTATCTGAGACATCATTCTTGCATTGCGTCTTTCGTCTATCCACCTTTCCTCATTCTAATTTTCCTGTATGTACTCTTCTGTAGTTCGCAATATAACAAGGATCATCTCAGTCACTTTTTTTTTTTCAGGATATGACACAAGATAATGTAAAACTTCAACCACACACTAGATTCAAGTTGTCCAAAGTGATTATCACTAGTCATATGTAGTTGCATCATTAAAATAATATAAACATTCTGTTCCTTAGCCATCCAAGTGACAGATGTTGACGGAGCACGAACACTAAGGTAAGTCATTTAATTTAGCTTCTGCTTTAAGGACAAAGTAATGATGAGGAACTTTTGATCTTTAGAGTATCAAGGAAAAACATATACAAAAGCTTCAAACCTACTTGTTGTTTTAAGTAGCTAAAGCCCACAGATATGACTCATAAACAGATAGACTTCATCCCATACATGAACTACACAATACAAAATTCTAGAGACTAGACATACATGCCCCAATCTCTACTGCTCTACGCAATATGCCCAGCCCAGCTGTTGTAGTTTAAATAATAGTGGCACCATAGGCTCGTGCATTTGAATGCTTGATCACTAGGGAGTGGAATTGTGGCAAAAGATTACAAAGATGGGAGGTGTGGTTTTGCTGGAGGTGGGTGTGGCTTTGTGGGAGGAAGTGTGTCAATGCAGGTAGGCTTTTGGGTTTCAAAATCCTATATGAGGCCCAGCAACTCTGCCTACTCCCGGTTGATCAGGATGTAAAGCTCCAGTTCTAGGCTGTATGCCTTTGTGCTCTTCTCTATGATGATAAAAGACTAACCCTCTGAAACCGTAAGCAAGCCATCAATTAAATGCTTTCCTTTATAAGTGCTGTTGTTATGAGGTCTCTGCACCACAGTGGAGCAATTGATTAAGACAGCATATTTTTAAAAAAAAAAATTACGGAGAGTCAAGAAAAGCAAAATGCAGCAATCTATAGAGATGGACTCAGATGTGATACAGTCATTGAGATGATGATTTTGGAAGTGTCAGGAGTGTGGGACACCTGTTGGGAAAAGCAATACTGACCTGAGGGAGAGGTCATGTGTTTTGAAGGTTACAGAACCAGAGGCACAGGGATACTCAAGGCTCGTGTAGCCTAATTGATGCCACTAAGATTCCCTCGTGCCAGATGTGGTACTGCAACATTCATTTTCCCTGCTGGTTTTGTCTTGTTTCTGCTCCTAACTCTTATTGCTGTGTTCATCTCATTTCTTTTGCAAATCATTTTTGTTATGTGCTACTGTATATTTGATGTATAAAACTTTAAACATTTAATTTTGTAGGTGCTCAAAGTTAAAAACATTATCCCGAAGTTGGGCAAAGGGTTACAAATAGGAAAGGAATAAGTCAAAGTATCACTATTTGCAGGTGATATCATGGTAGACATAATTGAACTGAAAAATACCACTAGGGAACTACTACAGCTGATAAACATTTTCAGCGGAGTGGCTGAATATAAGGTTAACTAAACCAACCAACCACCACCAACAACAAACAGTAACCTTCCTATATACACACAGCAAATGGACTGAGAAAGAAATCAGGGAAACAGTTTCACAATAGCTTCAAGTAAACTAAAATATCTTGGTGTAACTTTAACCAAGCAGGTGAAAGACTTGTATGATAAGAAAACAAAACAAAACAAAATCAACCCTCAATTCTTTGAAGAAAGAAACTGAAGATACCAGAAGATAGAAAAGCCTCCCACACTTGTGGGTTGGTAAGATTAACAGTGAAAATGGTTATACTACCAAAAGCAATCTACAGATTCAATGTGGTCCCTTCAAAAGTCCAACACAATTCTTAGATCTTTAAAGAACAATTTTTAGCTTCATATAGAAACACACACACACACACACACACACACACACACACACACACACACACAAATAAAAAACAGAACAGCTAGTCTGGAATAGTAAAAGAACTGTTGGAGATATTACTATCCCTAATTTCAAGTTGTACTTCAGAGCTATACTAATAAAAACTGCATAGTATTGGCATAAAAACAGACACTGATCAGTAGAATTGAACTGAAGGCCCAGAAATAAATACACTTACTTGTAGACATCTGATAATTGATAAGGAAGAAAGAAAAACACACTGAAGCTTCCTGGAATCTATGAACTTGAGCCTAATGAAGACTCCTGGTAATGAGGGATATTGAGCCTCAACTGGCCATCTCTTGTAGACAGACAAAGCTTCCATTGGAAGGACTGGGTGGTATTCAACTGAGTTGTTGCCCAAGAAGATCCCATGGAAATCCCCAAGCAACCCAGGCTGATGCTGAAACAAAGGATTGCTCTATGCAAACTGAGAGTGTGGCCCTATTGCCAAGGACAACATCAACATAGTTCACGGAATATTGAGAAGTCAAGTTGGTGCATGCATGGAGCCTTTACTTCTAAGTTCTAGTATCTTTGATGTGTGAAGGTACTCTCAAGGCTACAGAAAGAGAAACATGGACACCAACCAGCCATAAAGCCTTAAACCAACCATCTGTACTGGTGTAAGATGTGCTGGGGCAATTGGTGCTGCAGAACTTCTGCGAACTGCCAAGCAATATCTAATTTAACTTGAAGCCCATGCTCAGCACTGCTTGAAGGGCCAGGAATTGGAGATTGGATAGCCTAGAAATCTAGGGTATAGCCAAACTTGGCTAGTCTAAAATAAGCAAACAAGCAAATAAATAAATGAGTGAAATCATTCCTAATACGTTCTGCTATACTTTATAGATCACTGCCCTGACCAGTTGTCATCAGAGAGGTTTCTCTGGCTGCAGACAGGGGTGGATGCAGAGACCCAC
Organism: Acomys percivali; assembly: GCA_907169655.1. Lineage (NCBI taxonomy): Eukaryota > Metazoa > Chordata > Mammalia > Rodentia > Muridae > Acomys > Acomys percivali. Next base: position 13,739,804 of record OU015752.1, read on the forward strand.
AGCCAGACATTATGCAGAGATAGTCTAAATTGGAAGTCTCCATAAGGTCTTTCTACTTGGAGATCAGAGAATCAAGTGGAAGAAGAGAGAGAAGTATTATAGAAGTCACTGGGTTGAGGACATCAGGAGAGCACAATGCACTGAATCAACTAATCAGGGAGCATATGAGCTCACAGAGACTAATGAAGCAAACATGGGGCCTGCATGGGTCTGCACAAGGTCCTCTGAATATATTTTATGGCCATTAGCTTGGTGTTTTGGGGGGACTCCTAACTGTGAGAATGGGTGTATCTCTGACTCTTGTCTGCTCTTGCAACTCTTTTTCTCTTATTGGGTTGCTTTGCTCAGATTCAGCGGGAGGGCTTTTTCCTTGTCTTACTGTATTTAGTTTTGTTCTCTTTGGTTGTTTTCTCTTGGAGGCCTGCTGGAGATGGAGAGGGAGTGGACAGAGGAAGAGGACAGACAGGGGACAGGAGCTGAGAGGAGTGGAGGGAGGGAAACTGTGATCAGGATGTATTGTATGAGAGAAGAATCTGTTTTCAATAGTTAAAAAAAATTATGCTTAGTTTACACATTGAAAATGTTAGTTCATTATAAGATATTATTCTCTCTTTTCCTTCCCTTTCCACCATAAACAGTATGCTCTTAGCAAAGTTTATAGATTACACAACGTCTTAGGAAGTTTTTATTTGAGGAAGAGAAATCTTATTGATGAACGCAGGGTAACTTTATATAGTGCATATCAGGTTCACAAAATGTTACCTTAATATTTGCCTCAGACTTTGGGAAAGAACAAGACACCCTAGACATGACCAGATTTGCAATTGGTGATTTCAGTTTTACCCCTTAAATTCTAGACTCACATTTTCCTCTTTTGACTTAGTTCTGTACTTAATATTTTACAAGCATTTTATACTCACAACATGGCTGTGCTTACTATCTTTCTTCTTTACTAGGTATTTATTTTTTATTTTACCTTATTATCATGCCTGTTTAATTATATGTACAAGTGTATACCTGTGGGTTTGTGCACATGAGTACAGACAGAGCCAACAGAGACTAGAAGAGGGTGTCATATTCCCTGGAGCTGGAGTTGCAGGTAGTTACGAGCTTCCTAGTGTGGGTGCTGAGAATTAAACGCAGGTATTCCCAAAGAGCAGACTGTGCTCTTAACTGCCAAGCCACCTCTCCAAGACCCTTGATGCTTTTTAAACATATTTTTACAGTTTTAATAATAGGGTTTTCTAAAGATACTCAAACTAAAACATTGGTATCAGTTTCATACAGTCTAGTTTTGTGGAACAAGTATAGATGGGGTGGGGTAAGAGTAACAAGGGAACTTCCTAAATGTATATAGGAATCTACTTTAAATATATTGAAATTAGAATAATAGAAAACTGTAATAAAAATATACTGTACTAGAAAGATCTATGTTCAGTAAAATATAAATAGAAAAAAATTAGAATAATAACCCTGTCTTCTAAGTTTGCTGTGAAATGTGTGAGTTTTCTTTGAGCTCTTTGTAAACAGCAATGCTTACATTTCAGATCTCCTTCAGAACATGTTCTTGGCTACAAATTTTGTACTTTTTACAATCTCTTATCTCTCAAATTCTTTCCTTTCTCTCCTCTTATTTTCGTTAGTTCATTGTTTATATTTCCTTATCTAGATTGCTTTATAAATCACCTTACGTTGCTGACTATAGACTACCTCCCGTCCCACATGTGTGGTCGAGCCTCCCTACTTTAAGAGCATGATGAGAATAACCCTAATTTTATTGTATTACTCTTTGAAATCCCTTAAGTGTTGGCAAATACGTGTGAGATGGATATGAAACAGCTGCTCCTACTGCTAACAGGAATGTAATTTGACATTTTTCCAGAAACAAAATTGCTTTATGTACCAGACACCTTCAAAGAGTATTGTTTTATGAGTAGTGACACTTATATATACTGATTCTAAACTTTAAGAAACTGTGCTATAGGTGTATTTTTTTTTGTTGTTGTTTAAGGCTGAGCACTAAGTTTCCAAAACTGGCTTCAAAATTACTTTGTATCTGAGCATAACTCTGAACTTCAATGCTCCTGTTTCTCCCTCTTACATGCTGAAATTATAGGAGTATATCACCACACCTGGCTTTATGAGATGCTGTGTACTGAACCTAAAGCCTCAAGCATGAGAGGTGACCATTTTACTGACAAAGCTACCCCTAATGAAACTCTCCCTCTGTCTTCTGGATTTTAGTAATTGTTCAAGAGAAAACTTCCCAACACATTCTCAAACACTCATCAATGTATTTAGAAGAAAAAAAATAAGAGTAGGAAACAATAAGAAATATAAGGCCAGCTTTACATGTGCCAAGAGTACAAAAATTAATAGCTTGCCCACAGAAGCCAAGAAAGATATAGTCAATATGACGTAACCAAGATCCAGAATTTTTCACTCTTATGAAATATGACTGAAAAAATTTCTTGTGGATCAAAGGAAGTACGGTTGGACCTAGGAGCATTGAAGAAATGTAGTCTAAGACCAATAACATGACAAACTGTTAGTATCAGGATTGTAGTATGGAGATATGTTAAATAATAATTAATTTGGACTGGAAATGAGATGTTAGCTTCCTTTCAGCTTTGATTCATGACATCAAAGTGCTACACAAGCTGTTAGGGGAAAAAGCCATCAACAAACTTACTCAACTGTAGACGCCTAGTGCCACAATACTGAACTGGTAAGCAAAATATGTCCATAGGACCATGCCTATCTTCTACATGGGTCCTGGGATTCAAACTTGAGTCCCCACACATAAACGGCCTAATCTCTTAACTACTGAGCCAGCTCTCAAGCCTCTAGGTTTTTATGTTTATATTTATTGGTGCATATTCATCTCAAAGAAATATTTAATTATATTTTAGTCATGCTACATTTATATTCCATCTATTGCCCAGACTCATTGCATGCATCATAAGAATTTACTAAAAGTGTTTCTCAATGAGATGACCACATTATCATTCCATCAAAAATAAATATTATTAGGGTTACTAATTTCATTATTTATTTACTTGGACACACAGGTCATTACTACGCACCATGCAAAGATATTGCTTTTACATATAAGAGAGACATTAAGTTTCAAAAGTGAATCATTAAATATTATTATTTTATTATAAATGCTGTTTAAAAATCAAAACTATTAAAGCAATCTTTCCATGATCTTTGGAAGTGCTTCCATTGTCTCCTTTCTCTGACAAAGTATAAGGGTTTGAGTCTTCAATGTCAATTTTTCATTGCTGTAACAAAACAACAGAGAAAAATCAACTTTAAGAAAAGCAATGATTTGGTTTGGCTCATAGTCTGAGGTTTTAGTATGTGACTTCCTGGCCCTATTACCTTAGGCCTAAGGCAATGGGGGAAATTATGGTGGGGGACAGGTTGCGCAGTTGCTGTTCATATCATGGTGGCCTGGAACCAGAAAGCAAAAGAGAGGAAGTGGCCAGAGTATATTGGTCAAGGGAATTCCTCACTGACCTACTTCCATCAACTAGGGTTCCTCACTCTTAATGTCTCAGCTATGTCTGACTAATGTCACCAACTAGGGACTTGAGTCTTCAGTACATAAGCTTGTGAAGGATATTGCATATTCAAACTGCAACATTCATAAGAAGTGAGTGCTGCTGGGTTTGGAAAATGGCCCAGTGAGTAAGAGTACTTGCTATATACAAGCAGGAGGGCCTGGGTTCAAATTCGCAGCACCATACAGGAGACAAAAGAGGACAGGAGCGTTGCTGAGGCTTACTGTGCATCAGTCTAGCTTTAGGTTCAGTGAGAACCCTATTTCAAGGGACTGAAGGAGAGGTGGGGGGGAAGAGAGGAAAGGAAAAGGAAAGAGAAAGAGAAAAGGAGGAGGTCAGAGGGAGGGAGACAGAGGCAGCGACACACACACACAGAAAAAGAGAGAGAGAGAGAGAGAGAGAGAGAGAGAGAGAGAGAGAGAGAGAGAGAGAGAGAGAGAGAGGGGGAGAGAGAGAGGGGGAGAGAGAAAGAGAGAGAGAGAGAGAGAGAGAAAGAAAGAGACAGGGGAGAGAGAGAGGGGGAGAGAGAAAGAGAGAGAGACAGAGAGAGACAGAGAGAGACAGAGAGAGAGAGAGTCAGAGACACACAGAGAGAGAGACAGAGACAGAGAGAGACAGAAACAGAGACAACATGATAGCAAACACCTTTCTTTAGCCTTAGTAAGCACACCATAGTACATACACCAAGCAGATAAACCATATATTCAAACGCCCACACACATCCACACAAAAGAAAAAGAAAGGAGATGAATGTTGTCAAAATACTTCTAGGTTTATGGGTTTTCTTTCCAGATGAGTGTTATGAAATAGATACACTTGTACTTAGTTTGGTTCTTATCTAAAATTGCCTAGAAGCCACTGGAAAACCACAAGAGCCCTTTTTTTCAATTATGCAACATCTTACTCATAACTCTCAGCTCAAATCTAAAGCCAGAGTTCTTGACGGGAGAAAGGAGAGCAGAGAGGGAAAGAAGTAATTAGAGACGGTGGAGAGGAGAAAACTTCTAAGAGAAATCAAATATCACTCTATTAAGATGGGACCTAGATTTTGGTCGACTTCTGTTTCATAAAAGCGTGCTTTTCTAGTTTTGTGAGCAGGGTAATATATGAATCATGGAATTGACTATATGCTAAAGACTGTAGGGCAGCGATAAGTTGTGTTTCCAGTTTTAGGAATCTCTGGTTTGGCAGCTTGCCAAGTTTTACCAAAACAGAAGACAGGAAGAAACAAAATTCCCTCAGAAATGTTTTTTATTTAAAAAATTTTAATACGTGGAGACAAAAAAATTGGATTTCCTATTCAAAACACTTGAGAAATAAAACTGTCAACTGCTTTGAATTTTTTTCTTTGTTATTTGAAGTTTCTCATTGTACTGTATGTACTCTGGTTTTTGGTTGAGCCTGACAACTGTGGGCGTATTTAACAAAAATTATACATCTCACCAGACTAAATGATTCTAAATAAATATTTGTCTGTAGGTCTTTGAAGACGGGATATGTATAAAGCAAAGCTACCTACATGATTGATTTGTTGGAAGTGTAGTATTTCCATATTTCCTGATGTAATGAGATACATGATTTGTATTATTTGAGCATGTCATAGGCTGACCCAGACTCACGGGCTGACAGTAGCCCTGTAAGTAGAGCTAAGGTAGCTAAAATAACTGGCTAGATAGGTATTTTTGATAGCTTTACAGTATTTCAAAAGATAATATTTCAAAGAACATTTTATTGTATTTTGACTGTGATTTTTGTTGTTGTTGTTGCTGCTGTTGTTAAAATAGAATAAAAACTTAAACTTCAAAATTACAGCATACTTTAGTAAGAGGTTAATTTCACTCTGGAGGAATTATTTTATTACAGAACATTGCTTCTGTATCATTTTTCTATACATATGTCCTGATAGAATAATAAAGTATACTGGAAATTATTTTTTAATATCATGTTGTATTTCCAGAATACAGCCCAAATGTCATGTTTATGTCAATAACTCACCCTAGAAAATAAGTGTAACAATTGGTAATGTTGACTAGTTTTCTCTGAGTGCTTTGATAAAGATCATCAAATAAAACTATTCAATTATTAATTATGCTAAAAATACTGAATACTATATAAAATGATGGAAAACATACAATCTTTCAGATCTGGTTAACTAATATAGAAAGATAAGTCTCTGCCCATTGCAAACTGTGCAATAGACAAATTCATTGTCTATTTTGATATACAGTCTACTTATAAATGAATGAGGAACTAGTCGAATTTCTAAAGCTTTTGAAGACAAAAATTAATAAATGCCATTTCCCTTGTAACATACTTAAAATAAGCACGTGTTCAGCTTATGGTTATTATTTTTCTATATTAGAGTAATAAGGATCACAATGTAGGTTAATAGTAGATAGATCAGTGAAACCAACTATTTGATCAGATATAAACTTATTCAAATGTGTTTGAATGGATATTATATTATTATAAACTTTTTGACAATATTGGGACAAGTTAATGTATCAAAAATGTGCATAGTATTTAAAGATATCTTTATCTTAGTGAATATATTTAAACTAATTTGGCTTAAAAATAAAATATTGACTTACTCAACTATAGTTTGTTTCTCTCATAAACAGTTCCTTAAGTATCTATGGGAAAGATTTACACATTCTTGTTTCCAGTTGTCTAACTTCAGAGATTTATGTTTTTTAAATGGGAAAAATGATCTGAAATTTTATTCCCAGTGTTGTAGGTTAAGCTGGCCATGATGGCTCATGGGAGGCAGAGGTGGGTGAATCTCTGTGAGTTCAAGACCAGCCCAATCTACAAAGTGAGTCCAGGACAGCCAAGGCTACGCAGAGATATGCTGTCTCAAAAAAAAAAAAAAAAAAAAAAAAAAAAAAAAAAAAAAACCTATGAAAAATATTGGTTTGATTTTAAATGCAGAGAAACTGCAGATTTAGTGCTTCAGTTTCTCATATAACTCTGCTCTCATCAATACTTGCTGACATTTTTTGTTCTACTTCCTCATTTGCTCTTTTCATAAACATATTTTTACTCTTCAAAAGTAGTTGCAGACTTCAAAGTTATTTTTCAGTGTGTATTTCTTAAAAACAAATATATTCTCTTGAATAACTCATGAAATGACTAAGATAAAAGAAACATACAATTCCTCCATTGCTTACTCCAGGATCCTTATTAAAATTATATCAATTACCCAAATAATAGCAAACATAGTTGCGGTTTTATTTTTCTAGCCTAAAATTAAATTCAATAATAAGAATTGAATTTAGCTATCATGGCCCATGGGTGTCTTTTAGTCAGGAAACACTCTTCTCATAGATGGGGCAGTTTTGAAAATGCTGGATTTTTGCTAGAATGCCCTTCAATTTGTTTCTTCTTATTAAATTCAAGGCAGGCAATTAGGATCAGAAACAGATATGAGACTATATTCGCAGCACATCACAGCAAGAGATGCACATAAAGCTGCATAAGTTTAAAATTGCTATTGTTAACTGTAGTCATTTCTCTAGGATGATCCTCCTAGGTTTTTTTTATAGTAATATTCTATTTTCTCCTTAGTAGTTAATAAGGTGTCCTTGGAGAGGTATTTTTAAACCATGTAAATAATTTTCTTTTCACAAGGTTCACCTTCTCATTTAAGTAAATAATATTTTTGCTTAAATTCATTTTTATAATAATCATTGAAATGGTGATTTTCTTGTTATTATTATTATTAGTTATAAAATATTTTTATTGAAAATAAATTCTTTCCTCACATAATATATCTTGATTATGGTTTTTCCTTCCTCTGCTCCTCCCAGATCCTCTCCACCTTCCCTCCCATCCAGATCCACACCCTGTCTGTATCTCACTAGAATAAAACAGGCTTCTAAGAGATAACAATAAAACTAACAAAATAAGTCATAATAAGATAAAACAAAAACTATCAAGTCAGAGTTGGAGAAGCCAAACAGAAGAAAAAGAGACCAAGAGAAGGCACAGGAATCAGAGGCCCACTTGTTTGCACACTCAGAAATCCCATAATAATACTAAACTGAAAACCATAATATGTACACAGGCTTCAGGATCTGAGAATTCATATGAGCCTTGATCATGTTGGTTTAGAAGGCCTGGTTTTCTTGGTAGCCTTTATTCGTTTTGGCTCTTATACTGTTTTCACCTTCTCTTCCACTATTCAATTCACATTTATATATTGACATTCTACTAAAAAGAATGACATATTTTTCCTCACTTACTAGTGTTTTCTTTATTTACATGTACATGGATTCATTGGTTCTTCTTGCAGTCAATGGTTAATAATCTGTCACCACCATTGTTAGTAGGACTTCTTGAGCTCTCTTTTTTTTCTGGAGTGATTTTATTTTTTATTTATTTTTTATTTATTTTTTATTTTTTAATTTATTTATTCTTGTTACATCTCTATGGTTATCCCATCCCTTGTATCCTCCCATTCTCCCCTCCCTCCCATTTTACCCTTATTCCCCTCCCCTATGACTGTTCCTCAGAGGGATTACCTCCCTCTGTATATGCTCATAGGGTATCAAGTCTCTTCTCAGTGACCTGCTGTCCTTCCTCTGAGTGTCACTAGGTCTATTGGGACTCTAGATGAGAGAACAATGGGAGAATAGCAATGTAGAAGGATCCAGTGGGTCCTAAAAACCTACAAGTAGAACATTATGATAGGCAGATTTGGGTCAAGGGGTCCCACTCAAACTAAGGCCCTAGCCAAGGACAATACAGGCGGTAAAATTTAAACCCCTACCCTGATCTAGCCCATGGACAGGACAGTCTCCACACTTGAGTGGAGAGAGAGATTTGACTTTCTCATGTACTCTGGTGCCTCACATTTGACTGGAGTGATTTTAAACCAGCTCTCCTTTATTCTCTCTTCTGAATTAGAACACCCAACTTTGTTGTTCACTATGAATAGCTGAGGACTGATTTAAAATGTAGCCATGTTGAATTAATGGTAATTTTTCCTAGTTATAAGCAATTTAAAAATGCAATGGTCTCTTTCCTGTAGTAATAACAAAAGTTAGAGTTTTATGTGGCTTTATTGTTCTTTTCCCGCTCTGGTGCATATTTGGAAAGATTTAGATTTAGGCAGCTGTTAGTACCACAACTGCTCAAGTCTCTTAGAAGCCAAAACTTAGTTACCTTCTCATTCCCTTTAATAAAGTGGAGTTGTTTTTGTCAAATGTTTGGAAATATATTTTTCAGTATAATATAAAAATTTAAATGTGCTGATTTTTAAGATTATGAGAAGAGAAAAGCTAATGTGCTGTGCTGTGAAATGATTTGATTTTAAGAATAATGAAGGAGACCAGGGAAAAAAGAAACAGATATTGTTGACTAACATGGTAGACTCTGGAGAAAGAGGGACAGCAAGAAGTTATTGAAGCAGGGTTTAAAAACAAAAGCAAAACAATATTTTAATGTAATATTAAATTTTGGAATATTTAGAGGTCCTATAAATTTCTCTGTCATTCTCAATAATAACTAACACATTAGATACACACGTACTCTGGGAGGATAATTTGCAGGGGTACTTAGAGACAATGTGTAAAGGGCAGGGATGTAGTGTCACTGACATCAGATGTCAAGTACTGATAAACATACAGGACCAGCATAACTATGAAGATACAACCTCCGGGGATGCCGAAGAAGCTTGGTGAGGGCATTGGATTTACCACAGACCATAGGATAGCTTTTATTCTTCTGTTAGGAGTTTAGAGCAAGTGACCATGCATTTCATTGACCGATCTGTGATTGAGAGATCATCCCTGAAGCATATTTAGGCAATCCATGTGGGCTGGCTATGAGGGTCAGCGCACTCGTAAAGGAAATTGTAACCAGCTGACCCATAGGGAGGTGCTCACCATGAGCGGTTATACAGGATCTGTATCTGGACCAACCGCATTGTGAGACTGGAAGGAGGCAGAGAACTGAAAACTGTGTCAAAGGTGACTATGTTCTGCTTGTGGTATGAGAAAGTCTAATTTATCATCAGAATGGACTCCAAGGCAACATATAACGATAATACTCTACTATAGAACTGTTTAGGAGTCAGTCTGTAAAAATTATTCTGTTGTTAACAATTCATGGAAAGGGTTTATTACTCACCCATGCATTTATTTTCATTTATTCCATTGGCTTTGCAAGTCCAACTCGGAAGTAAGCACAGGAACCTATCATTCTGACTAGATCTTAGGATGAGGTAAGAATTATACACGTTCAGTGAGATAGATGAAGTCATTTAGGCCAGGCGTATTGACAGAGAGAAGTTATATGAAAAGAATAACAAGAGGAAGCACTTACGCGTATGACACATATCGGACCTGTTATACTTGGTATTATGATGACTCTTTTCTAATGATGCTACTGATGATTGCTCTCCATCCATCAAGAAAGATGGGACTGGCAAGATAATATCTGAGTCAGGAAGTCTTTATCATTAGTAATACCTACCATGAAGGCCAGATTTTTTTATACTCAAAGGTAGAAGAATGAAATTGTGGGTGGCTGGTTCTGTGTTCATCTTTTGTCTTTCGTATCAATAATTCATTCTCTTCTCTCCTCCTCCTCCTCTTTCTCCTTCTTTTCCTTCTTCCTTCTGACTCTCTAGTTTGGAGACAAAAATCTCACTGTTTAGCCATGGTCTAGTCTAGGTGACCTAGAACTTGCAGTGACCTGCCTAGTTCTGGGGTCACAAACACAAGCCACCAAACTTCCTTAGTGATTCTTTTTTTGTTTGTTTTCTGGGTATGAAAAAGCAATAGTTAAGATTATGGAAATGAGCTGGAGAGCCTTGAAATAGAATGAATTAAAATTGATCCAGAAGCTTTCCTATAATGATATTAAACAATTTTTTTTACTTTTTTTATTAATTTATTCATATTACATCTCAATTGTTAGCCCATCCCTTGTATCCTCCCTTTCTTTCCTCCCTCCCGCTTCCCCCTCTACTCCCTTCCCCTATGTCTGTGACTGAGGGGGACCTCCTCCCCCTGTATATGCTCCTAGGGTATCGGGTCTCTTCTTGGTGACTTATTATCTTTCTTCTGAGTGCCACCAGGCCTCCCCATCCAAGGGACATGGTCCGATATGGGGCACCAGAGTTTGTGTGAAAGTCAGATCCCCTTCTCCACTTAACGGTGGAGAATGTCCTGTCCATCGGCTAGACTGGGTAGGGGTTCGAAGTTTACTGCCTATATTTTCCTTGGCTGGTGCCATAGTTTGAGGAGGACCCCAGGGCCCAGACCCGCTTGTAGTTTTCCAGGACCCTCTGGATCCTTCTGTTTCCTCATTCTCCCAGGCTTCTCACCCCTAAAGTCTCAATAGGATTTTCTCCCCTCTGACCCACTTTCCTGGTAGGTAAAGTTTTTCATGGGGGCGTACCCCTTGGCCTAGTGTCTCGATATAAGTGAATATATACCATTTGACTCTTTTTGCTTCTAGGTGAACTCACTCATTATGATAATTTCTAGTTCAATCCATTTGTCCACAAATTTCAGTAATTCCTTGTTTTTAATAGCTGAATAGTATTCCATAGTGTAAATATACCACAGTTTCTTTATCCATTCTTCTACTGAGGGACACGTAGGTTGTTTCCATGTTCTGGCTATTATGAATAAGGCAGCTATGAACATGGTTGAGCATATGTCCCTGTTGTGTGGTAGTGCATCTTCTGGGTATATTTCAAGGAGTGGAATAGCTGGGTCTTGAGGAAGCCCTATTCCCAGTTTTCTGAGAAAGCACCAGATGGCTTTCCAAAGTGGTTGTACTAGTTTGCATTCCCACCAGCAATGAAGGAGTGTTCCTCTCTCTCCACATCCTCGCCAGCATGTGGTGTCAGTTGAGTTATTGATCTTAGCCATTCTGATGGGTGTAAGATGGAATCTCAGTGTCGTTTTGATTTGCATTTCTCTGATGACTAAGGAGGTCGAGCATTTCTTTAAGTGTTTCTCCACCATTTGATATTCCTCTGTTGAGAATTCTCTGTTTAGTTCTGAGCCCCATATCTCTATTGGGTTATTTGGTTTGGTAGTGTTTAATTTCTTGAGTTCTTTATATATTTTGGATATTAGACCTTTGTCAGATGAAGGGTTGGTGAAGATCAAATTCTCATCTAGCAAAGTGATTCTTTGCTCACTATGTTCAGCCAACACGTAGCTGGCATGTTTGCTGTTTATAAGGGATTCCCTAGGATCAGCCTTGAAGATACTTCAAGGCTACTGTAACTCTGGGCATGATGCTACATCTTGAACTGGTAGCTCAACCTGGCAACATACTTTTTTGATACTGATGTTGTAACTGTGAAAGACATGAAAACCAGTTTGTGGTGGAGACTTGAACCAAGGTTGCAGGAAACTTCTAAGGCTGGTAATTGTGTAGAAGGCTTGGATTCCCTGAAGAGAGGCTAGGAAAAGTAATTGAATGACTTTCTGAAGGTGTAGCTTAATATCGTTAAGATGCTGGAGGTGACAACTCTGTGGTTTGTCCACCAAGAAAAAACAAATGTATGAATGGGATCTGTCCAACAGAGTGCCTATATGTGATGCAGGCAGCAGAGCTGGAAGGGCGGCTTTACCTATGCCTGTTGGATTTGATATTTGCCCAGTTGGAATTTGGTTGGTCTTATTTTGGTTTGCTCTTTCCTTATGTCATCATTCTTCCCCTGAAGAATGAAAATTAAATATTGGATGTTTGAAATGAGAATGCTACTGAATATTTTAAGTATGTTACTTGTTTTGCATTTTGTAGAGGCTCACATTTAAGAATTTGTCTCTCATAACAATGGAAATTTTGAGCTTCAAGCTTTTGAACAGGGATGAGACCGTTAAAAATTGGAGATATTTAGACATATGATAAATGTATTTTGCATTTTGAGATTAAAAAAAATGAGATTCTAGGGACCAGAGATGGGATGCTATGTTTTTAAGTTGTGTTAAGCATTAGATTGAGGAAAAAAAATGGAGTTATGATGGCTCACCTTTGTTGCCAATGTGCCTGGATTTAGATTACCATAGATACCCTGGAAGTATCTGTTAAGGTCTTTCTGGAAAGGCTTGACTGAGGTTTTTACAAGATGTACTACTCAGGCAGAATGTGGAGGACATGATCCAGTAGGTGTTATCTAGATTGAAGAGAAAGGAGAAAGCATCCATTTTTCTCAGCTGTGTGACTACAGCTACAACGTAACCTTTCCTACCATGCTCCTTCTGCCTTTCTGACTATGATAGACTGTATCCCTTCCAGCTATGAGACAAAACAACCCTTTTCCACTTTAAGTTGCTTCTAGTCACAATTACAACAGTAAGACAAGTAATTAATACAATAGGATATAAAGTCAGAAAGGTCAGAAAGCCATCCTTGCAGGCACAGATAAAGGCTTTAGATTATATTCTGCCTGAGACAGGATGGTGTGGTAGTTAGAATGAAAATGGCGCCAAGAGGCCCATAGAGGTGGCAATATTAGGAGATGTGACTTTGTTGGAGTTAATGTGGCTTTTGTGGAGTGGGTGTGGCCTTGTTAGATGAAGTGTGTCACTGAGGGTGGCCTTTGAGGTTTCAGAAGCTCAAGCTAGGCCCAGTGTCACTATCTCTTCCTGCTGACTGCCAATCTGGATGTAGAAGTCCAAGCTACCCCTCAAGCACCAGGTCTTCCTGTGTGTCGCCGTACTTCCTGTCATGATGACAATGAACTTAACCTCTGTACTAGTAAGATTACCCCAAGTCCCTAACCAGATCCAGCCAATGGGCAGGACATTCTCCTCGGTTGAGTGGAAAGTAGGGACTGACTTTCACACGAACTCTGGTGCCCCATATTTGACCACATCCCCTTGGTGGGGAGGCCCGGTCACACTCAGAGGAAGGATAGCAGGCTACCAAGAAGAGACTTGATACCCTAGGATCATATACAGGAGGAGAAGGTCCCCCTTAGTCACAGTTATAGGGAGGGGAATAGGGTAAAAGTGGAAGGGAGGGAGGAATGGGAGGATACAAGAGATGGCATAACAATTGAGATGTAATATGAATATTATCAATAAAAATGCAAAGAAAAGATTATCCCAAGTAAATGTTTTTCTTTATAAGAATACTGTGGTTATGTTGTTGCTTCATAGCAATAAAACATAACAGAGACAGGAAGGTATAGGATGATTCTTCAGTAAAAAATAGATATAAAGTAACTTTGTACCTACTAAGGTATTTGTCAGCACTTATGAAACAAATATGTGTTATTATTGGAGAAGTAGATATGGGAAGTAGAAGCAAAATTCAGGATTGTGGAAACCAGTAGAAAGTTATACAGTATCACAGTGAGGAGATTATGGTATGTTGGACCACTGGTAGATAATGAAGGTGATGAAAAATTGCAGATTATAGATATTTATTGAAGATACCCAATATGAGTTTGCGTGTAAGAAGAGGAATAAAAAATGCTTTCAAAATTCTGACTGAGAAACTGGAAAAGAAAAAGAATGTTATTATTGAGTAGAGAATGACTACTTGACGAGCCAGTTTGAAAGGAACTATAAGACTCTCAGTTTAGGAGTGTTTAATTTAAGAGGCCTGTTGTATATTTTAAAGGCAATGACATGCAGGCAATGGTAGCTATAATTCTGAATTTTTGCTTTTTCTTGTGAACATGTAGATAATATTTAAAGATTGCTGAATGAACAGGCTCACTTACAGAGTTAGTGTAGATTGATAAATGACCTCCTCTGCTGTGTGTGTGTGCGTGTGCTTGTGTATGTGAGTGTGTGTGGGGTGTGTGTGTGTGTGTGTGTGTGAGAGAGAGAGAGAGAGAGAGAGAGAGAGAGAGAGAGAGAGAGAGAGAGAGAGAGAGAGAGAGACTCTTCTCCATACTGTTGTTTGAGAAGATAAGAGTGAACCACTGTAGTAGCATGATATTATGGCAGTCCTTACAAAAGAATGAACAGGTTGAGATTTACCGTGAGTCTTGGCTTTTTCTTGAAATTAAAAACAAGTTACATACTTTTTGTTTTAAATGGGAAGAACCAGGTACAAGTAAATCCAAGCAAAAGCAATATCCAACATTGAATCCTATAGCTCAATATCCTGCATCTTGGACTCACTTATGATTATCTGAGCTCCACTTCTCTGATTTTCCCACCCACAAGACACACAGATTGCCTTGTAGACCCAGATTGGCTTCTTGCCACAGATGCTGCTGTCCTTGGTAGTCATCCCACAGTTCTAGCACCTCCAATATGTGGAGGTCTTTTTTGCTACTAAGACTGCACTTTCACCAATTGCCTCCTGGTTCTTTGCAGAAGATCATGCCTCTTGGTGCCAAACCTCAGATACTTTGCGACCATTTCAACCCTGAGGTTTCTGCTGGAGGTGAGGCTGCACCTACACCACTCACCCCTCCTGACCTCTCACCATGCCACATCTCAGCTGCTCTCCATTGCCCCTACAATCCTGTAGCTCTCATATTACCCAAACCAGCAACAGATGGAAGACCCTTACACATCACTAAGCTCAGCTACCAACTTGAGATGAAGCCTTGACCCCATCCTGATCACAGCTCTCTGTGTTTAACTTGATGAAATACTCCCTTGAAGACTCCAAGTCAGTGATGCTTGTTTATCATGAAGTACATTTTTTTCCAGCCCCAGCTAACCTAAAACCTTAATTCAAAATGCACATGAACATCCCTGATAGAGTCTCTGAGAGAATCTCAAACGCCCCTCTTTAAATTCACTTGCCAGGCCTCTATTTGTCTTTGTAGCTCTCAATAGTCTTATCTTACAAGATCCCAAAGAAAGGCCCATTAAGCTTTGAGGTCTTAATGGCTTATGCATCCTCAAGTTCCAAATACTTCCACAATCTTCCTAAACAACAACATGGTGAAGTCTGTCACAGCAATAGTTCACTCTCTGGTACCAATTTCTGTGTTAGTTTGCTTTGCTACTGCAGTCATCAGAAAAAATTTAAATATATGAATTTACTTTCACCACTTTTCCTCAGGAATTATTAGGTCCTTATCCTGGACTGTTAATTTTATTAACAACTAGAGAGTAAGTTCTATATTCCCCATATTATAGCATCTGTCATCACTTCCCATATTATTAGTACCTGTATTAGTCAGAAGGGCAACCAAAGTTTACTTTCATAAAAAATTTAGGATTTATCATAATCCCATTATGCAGGGGTGTCACAAATTGAGAATACCCTGGAAGCTATAGGGTCAATTGGTCCTGTAACCATAGCCCACTCATTCTTGCCTCTATAATTACCCTTAAGTGGTAATTGATGCTGTTGTATTTGGCTTTAGCTCAATTAACTGTAGGCATATATTTATTGCCTCATTTGGTCCAAATTTTAAAAAGAGAGAGTCCTATTGGCCTGGGTGTTGGCCACTCATACCATGAACAAGAGAAGATTCTGTAGGGGAAGGTAGGATACTGTAACTCTTTCATATCATAAACTTTATCTCTTCCATATTAAGTTGTATTTGCAGAGGGAAGGGGAAAAACTGAAGTGGTACTGAAAAACAAACAACCAAACAAAACACCTCTTACTAAATGGTGAGGAGGCAGCTTTCTACAAGGCAGATTTTTGTGTCTGCTTATGTCATGAGCAATTCATTCATGACTTTAATTCATAGGCGATAATTTCAACTGTCTGGGGCAAATGAGAGGGTGAGAGGGAGAAGGGTTTAATATTTCAGTAACATGGTTATTACAAAAAGAGAAGTCCAGATTACATGGTGAGTTATCAGCTTGGAATATCAGTATGACTCACATCAATAATTATGATATTACTTATGAAATGGCATCATTTGCCATATTAAATTAATATTGATGATATAATCCTTAAACCTTCTTGCTTATAAACTTCATTGGGTTTATAGCTATAAGCCTATGGAGTTTCTATTTTTACATTTGTTTATAATTAATTCAGCACACTGCATGTCTCCAAAGGGACAATGTTTTAGAGAAATACCAATCTTCCCCAGTTCTACTTAGTGTACATCCAGTCTACTCCAAGGACTGTTGCAGAGATATACTGTGACGTCACCTAGCCTCAAATGTTAAGAAGCATGCTCTGTTCTTGTTAGTTTTTCTTGTTGCTAGTTTTAAGAAAAATTTTAGCAGATAATTCAGCTGAATATTTAAGAGTTTATATTTTGTATTTAGACAGTGTTGCAATTTTTAGAAAATAACTGGGTCTTTGGTTCATCTCCTAAAAAATGAAACTAGCAAATCTAAATCATCTGGTTGCATAGCAATGCCACAAACATAAAGTAGCACAGAGGAGGTGTTTGATAAATAGTAGTGCTGTTAAATTGGAGTTGCTTATCATGAGAAAGTGGGTTTAACTGAGGAGATATTTCCTAGGATGTCTGTGATTCTGTAGCATTTGTTAGGTGAACACCATGTGGAACCCCAAATTTAAACAACCACTTAAAAGGCTTTCAGTTCGCTGAGGGGGAAGTATTCAAGGCTTAGACATAAAAAATGACACCCTCCATATTAAATCCAAGTTGCACTGGAATTAGATGATGACTCATACCCTTGGCTACCTGGTTCACAGTCTTCGCTCTCAAGTTTATGGGATTCAGGATTTTTCACTCCCTCCCTTCCTTCCACTTTCCCCTCCCTCCTCTTTTCCTCTGTCTGTCTATTTCTTCTATTTCTTAAAAAACAAATACAATGAGCATGCAGTATATATGATTTGTCTTTTTTCACTCTTTTTTTTTTGATGAACAAAATATCATTTTATTTTTATTTTAGTACATATAGATTAGATACTTTTCAAGCACTTGAGGTCCCACTTTAAAGGAGTTAGCAGAAGAGAAAAAAAGAGTTGAGATATAGACTTAAGGAGTCTCCGGGCACACAGGGTATTTTTTTGTCTATTTGTTTGACTTGGGTTTCTGGGTTTCTGTTGTTGTTTTGTTTTATCTTTCATCAATTCCGTTTCAATAAAAAGGAGTGGAGAATAAAATTTGACATCACATTTAAAAAATGTCAAATTTTTTCACTCTTTATTAATTGTCACTTGCCTAGTTAATAATAAATTTGGAAATTTATAAAATCGGTTTTACTGTTTTCAGCTTCCTAGTCATAAATTTTCCAATTAAATGTTTCTTTTTAAAATTCCCCTTATTATAGAAACATACCAGAAAGGGTTCCCTGTTGCTTCTGGGTATAAAAATACAGACTTATAAGCCTTTTTGAATTGGCATCCACAGCTCATCCCCTTAATTTTGAGCATAGTTCAAACCATGTCCTGAGTAATATAATGGGAGCACACTGGCCTAGCCCTCAGCATCTTACTATTAGTATATAATGTAGATTTCACTTACACTAATCAGAACTTGAAACAAAATAAATAAGTGTACCTGATTCCAGAGTGCTTCATTTAATTTGTTTGGAATGGGGCTTGGATATATTTTTTATTTATTTTAAATATTTATTTATATGTATTTTATTTTATTCATTTATTTTTATATTTTTACAGTTCTTCAGAACCTTTTATTTGTATTGTCCTGCTCCAGGATCCCCATATCAGAGGGAACCTTATGCTATTAATGCCTTTCACTTACTAAAAGATGCATTCTATGGGTGTCTAAGAGGATATCAAATTGAGAAACACATGGGGGAAATTAAGTATTTTTTATTAAAATTAAAGTTTGTTAACCCTCAAGGCTGGAGTTATCAGGAAGATGGGAATCAAAACAAAACAATACAAAACAAACACCAAAAGCCCCAAAACCAAACCAAAACAACAACAAAAAACAAAACTTGTCTGCTTCTTCATTTTTCTTCCTTCCATTAATGAATTTGTCATGTTTCAGAAGATGTAAATTTATACCATAAAGTCCTGATTAGTTGAACCATTGTGAACTTTTTCAGACATCACATTTGGGTAAATTTCCATTTCCATGTTCTCTATCTTAAAGTTAAGGGAGAAAATATGAAACCATTTGATATTCTGTAGGGCTTGAAATGATAATTAGCTTATTTAACAATTAATTATATATATATTCATATATGTATATATTTGGTTTTTTGAGACAAGATTTCTCTGTGTAACTCTGGATGTCATATACTTGCTTTGTAGACCAGGCTAGCCTCAGACTCACAGAGAACCTCCTGCCTCCCCGAGTGCTGGGATTACAGGTATGTGCCACCATGTCCAGCTCTTTTTATATTTTTTAAGTTAGCATAGAGTTTAATGTTGAGCACCTCTCCTGTAGATGACTTCAGAACCTGATTGGTATGAGTTGTTTTATAGTTAAACTATAAGGCAGCTCTCCTATGAGATAGCCAATGCCTAGACATCTGGGCTATGGATTATTGGTTCTTATCCATTTCGCATTGGGCTTGCAGGCCTATAATATACATTACCAACTAATAGCAAGTATACATAAAGTATTCATTGGGCTGTGCTAAATGACATCTGACTTCTGAACATAAAGAAAATGAAAGCACATAGGTAAGTATGGAGGTTGCATGTGAGAAGCCTTAGATGATTCTGTAGTGTACCTGAATGTATCTAAGTGACTGCTGAGGAAAAAAAAAATGAAAAAAACAAAACAAACAAAAAACTGTAGTTACAGGTCAATTACAGATACCGAAGATGCTTGTGTTAGGGTAGTGGGATTTGAGTGAGGCCTTGAATGATTTTGCATCTTACAAGGTCACTGAGGCCTAAAAGACAGAGGTGGAAAGGTATCAGGAAAAATAAGAAAGCAACACTGAGAGGAAGTTTTGAAGTCAGAGGTATCAATTCTGGTGTTTCTCTAGGGACCTTTAGCAAATATTATATTTGATTTAGCTCCAAGTCCCCATTGGGCCCCAAACCACTTTTGCTCAGAGCCTTAGTGCTCTCTTCCCCTTCTTGGCAGACAGCTCATTACATGAAAGTATTTAAATGGATTTCTCCTTTCTCCTTAACTTATTACTGTCTCAATGAGATTTCTTTCCTTGTTAATAGATCCAAATGGGTTCAATCTTCCTTAAGGTTTTTTTTTTTTTAATTAAAATACAACTGCATTGTTCTCTCCTTTCTTCCCTCTAATTCATTCCATGCACCCCTTGCTTTCTCTCAAATCCATGGCCTCCAATTATTTAATATATATTATATTTAACATGATATATATATATACATATATATATATATATATATGACTTCAGGGATGACCATTTGGTGTTAGGTAATCAATTTGGGGGTTTTGTCTCTAGGGAAGAATATGTGTCTGGTTTTTTAAGAGTCCTTAGTTGCTTATAGTTTTTTCCTATGGCTGAGGTCTCATGATATTTCCTGCTCACATGTTAGTATGTCCATTGCTGCCATTCTTGTTTGTAATTGCAGGTTTTTTTCTCTATGCCTGCCCTTGTTCTGAATAGTGATGCAGAGACCTTTAGATTTACTAAAAGCTTCAGGCACTATAGCTGGACAGATACTCAGCAGTTCTAACTGGACAATAATCAATAATGGCCGGACCTACTCCCCAGCCATGTAGCCTCTTATCTGCCATCTTACATCTGACATCCCTTTCTTCGTCTGTGTCCCGATGGTGACTCTCCCCTCTCTGGTCCCCACCTGAGATTCTGTCTCTGGGCTCCTGAAGTCGTACCTTCACTCTCCAGCTCAGCTATTGGACATTCAGTTCTTTATTTGACCAATCAGAAGGTGATGGAGAATAATGTATTTGTTTTCTAAACTTTCCATGAACATGTTTTTCAGGCTACAGTGTGAACTGCAGAATGATGATCTGATTGCTGTACTCTACCACCACCAACAACATTTACATATTTGCTCTTGTTTGAATAAAAATACATTTCATTAATGAAACTTTTATGGATCTTATTTCCACTTTTCCTGATTAATTGTGTCTTCAGCTTTACTTCTGCCTAGTATAGTTAATATTCTGCCTGTGTTCAGCCAATGGGAGTTAACTTTATTTCTCCAAACACCACTATCAGACATCTGGGTCTCTTTAAACATCCTGTTCCTTTGCCTAATGTGCACCAACTTTCAATCTTAGCTGCTTCTTCCTTCTTGAACTATAGTATTTATCATGGAGTCACTGCCTCTATATTTGTATATCCGATGCTCCTTTATCCTGAAATTGTGACTTGCATCTTGTTTTTTCAGTTTGTTGTACTCTGTATGAAGCGACTTTCAACATACGATACTGCTTATTGTTGACACACAGTGCATAAAGCTTTGAGTAAGGCTGAGGAATACACTGACATTGTAATAACTTCCAGTTCCTTCTCCGTGAGCACATCAATTATGAATCTTATAAGCAAAGGAAAGCCAGGAAGGGCATCTTTCTTCTAACATCCTTTCTAAATGACTTCCCTCGATCTTTGTTGAATTCGCATCATGATATACTCACATTTGAAATACTCACTGCATATTTCCTTTCAGTGTCTTTTGGGCTGAAAGGATACATAGTCCAGAATAAACACATCTGATAATATCTACTGGCAAAAATTCAAGGTTACAGTTTAAGTAAATATACAAGCCCAGTTAACACTGTCAATTCTCTTCCCCAGAAATAGAAACTTATTCTACATTATACAGTCTGTGACCTGTACATAGTTCACCATGTTTACCAGCAACGTGATCAAGGGAGATGATTGTAACACACTGAATTAATAACTTGGCAGATTCTGCCTTCTTCATTATACACTGCCACCAGCATCTACTCATACCAACTCTGTGGCAGAAATAGAAACTTCTCCTCCAGGAGATGTTATCAATGCTAAGTAGCATTGTTTGGGACAAATATAACAGATTGTGATCTGCTCCTGAGGGAGGTGAGTTTGGAATTGTATAATATTGCCTTTTCAGTTAAAGCTGAGGCTCAACTAACCCCAACAGGCAGGCTTTGGCTGCCAGAGCCAAGATACCAATGAAAGAGAAAGAGAACTAGTGAAAACTAGAGAAAGACCTATTCAGCGTGGATATATTAGGAAGAAGAACAAAGAAGTAAGCCTATAAACATCAATGTTATCTTTGGAGTATTACTGTGAGGATTAGACTAAAAGTAGAAGGCAAATATATCTATAATTATGCAGGCCTGGTTAAGGGAGGATCTTGCCTATCACTGACCCATTTTTGTCTGAGCTCTAGTTCATCCAGTATAATGATTCTATAAATTGCTAATTTGTCAATCTGTTAACTGCTAAGCTCTCATGGGTAATCGTCCTCTTCTAGGAGAAAGGCCTTTCCTGCGAGCTTTTGTCTGTCCTGGAATCTAAGGTAGCTAAAGTGGAAAGGTTAGGAGAGTAATGTACCTTTGTGCTTTTAGCCCAATAGCTGACACAGAGTGAAGGCAGCAGTGTCGGCCTCTTATCTTGCTTTTAGGTCTCTTATGGGTCCTGGCAAAGAGTAAGTGCATTTTAGCCCTGTAAAACAAAGGATGGTATTATTGCACTTAAACTGACTTGAGAAATTTTCCTCTTACAAAAAGGCAGCTGCAAAATATAGAGAGATCTGCAACAACTCATTGCTTTCTTTAAGTGAAAGAATAGACGTAGTCAATGGTTCATGTTTTGTTTCATTGTTGTATTATTGTTTATTTTATTGGTTGGGTCTCATTGTGTGGGTCAAACTGGCTCCATCCCCAGCCCAAATGCTGGGATTATATCCATGCATGCACATGCTAGGCCGATATTCAGTGGTTTTATTGTTCTTTTCTTTTTTCAAATGTTATTACATATTTGTGTGTGTGTATGTGTGTATGTGTGTGTATGTGCATGTGTGTGTGTGTGTGTGTGTGTGTGTGTGTGTGTGTGTGTGTATGTGTGTAGGTCAGAGGAAATTTATAGAAGTTAGTTCCTTAGGGAGCAACAGAATGCCAGTCCTCATGCTTGGCAGCAAGCACTTTTTTCTACTCAGCCTTCTTGCCAGCCCTTGTCCCTTTTCTGTTCTTTTGCTTTCTTTGTTATGTTCATTTTGCTCTTTGAAGAAGTTGTAACCAGAAGTTGCATGCTTTTGTTTTTATTTTTACATGCTATAGGTATTGACTCACTTACTCTTTTAGTAGTCTTAAGTGGCTAGAACTGGTCAGAAATAATTATCGCCACGCCACAGGTATGGAATTGACACAGAGCAGGTCTTTCTGCTTAGTCATATACTTAGTTAACCAATCAGAAATGAAGACAGGTTTCCCCAAAATTTGAATTTGAACTTTCGCTTGATTGGAATGAGGTAGCCTGGCATGAGTTAGGTGAGCTGATGAGAAGAGGGGAAAATGAAATAAACCTTGATAGTTCGTGGCTGTCTACATTCTCAGCAGCTAATGGACGCAAATGGGACTATGAATTAGCAAGTTTGATTTCACTGCTGAGATTTGCCATTCATTGGTTGTGATCAAGTTGCCCTCACCTCTCTCACTTTCCTTGTTCAGCACATCATGTCTCAGCTTCTGGGTTTTTACTCTGCAGATAAGATAGGTGCTCGGAGCAAATCTGAGGTCTCTGCTTTGGGGTTCATGGAACTTATATCACCCCCCAATCTCACCATGCTGAATGGAGTGAAGGACTTGGAAAACATTCCAAAGTTTGGCACTTCATGTGGAACATGACTGTTTGTGTTTTATTTAGTTTTTAAAAGCAGAGATAATATATTTTTTTTCCGAAAGAAATCTGTCACTGAAAATATCACTGGCAACAAATGAACATAATCAGAATATGTCATTTTAAAGTTTCAAATTGATACAAATACTTTTGATTTCATAGTAAATGCAATTTGTACTAAAGTAAGCTTTTGACCCAGGGTAAGTTTAAAGTATTAGTGGCTATGGAATGTCAGAACAGAGGCCTCTAAAGGAAGGCTGAATGGCAATGTGTATTCATCTGAAAGGGCAATCCATAATATCAATACATCTGAACAGGTATGAAATCCAAATCTTTAAAATCTCATTTCCTGTTATTCAAGGTTATGCAGTTCTATCGTGAGAACTTCGTTGAATCATTTGTTTTGCCAGATGAGTGATTCTAACTTCTCATTGTTTCAACTATAAAGAATGGATCAGAATACAGACTTAGTTAAGATTCTGATATAGGGCTGCAGAGACAGCCCGGAGATTAAGAGCACAAAAGACCTAAATTCAATTCCCAGCACTCAAGTCAGGCATACACAGCTGTTTGTAATTCTGGCTTGAGTGGACCTAATTCACTCTCCTGTCTCTGTGGGATGTCTGTGCATGCACACACACACACACACACACACACACACACACACACACACACACAC
>OU015752.1:13771814-13794539 GCA_907169655.1 Acomys percivali
TGTGTGTGTGTGTGTGTGTGTGTGTGTGTGTGTGTGTGTGTGTGTGTACACACACACAATTGTGTTTATTCTCCTAGGTGTGATGGATCTACTTAACTTTATTTACCTCATGAGTGCTGAAGAGATGGCTCAGCAATTAAGAGCATTTGTTGCTCTTGCAGAAGACTAGAACTTGAGTCTCAACATTATGATTCACAGTGTTCTGTTAACTCCATTTCCAAGAGATCCAACACCCTCTTGTGATGTTCGTGGAACCAAGTGTGCACATGGTACATGCACATACATAAATGCAGGCAAAACATTCACACATAAAACAAAATGCATAAATCCAATAAAAATTTAAAAATAAAATATTCACTTCATCCTGATTTGAAATTGGTAGGTCATATGACTCTAAAATTCATCCATTGCTCTTAGATTTTCTGGTTTGATGTAACATTTTTTTCCAATATATTCTTATCGAATCTTTGGGAATTTCATATCATGCACCCCTATCATATTTGATTCTCAGGGTTTGTTACCTACCCCCTGCAAAACAAGCAAACAAACAAACAAACAAAAACAAGTAAACAAAACAAAAATAGTTCAATTTGTGTTATCTACATATTCACTGGGACATTGCCAGAATCTCAGTGGCCTGCCTCCTAAATGAAACTGATGTCGTCCCCTCCAGAGACACATATATTACAAGTATCTCTTTATCATACTTTGAATTTCCCCTGTGTCTGTTGTAACATCTTTCTTTTCATCATCAGTTGTTTTATTTTTTGATAGTTTCTTTTTTCTTTTTGTTAAATTGGCTAAATTTTGCAGTCTTGTTATACTTCTTTGTATTGTGTTGTGTTAGTTTCAGTACTGATTTTGAGTATGTCTTCCCATTTTTTTTTTTTTTTTTGAGGTGTTAGTGGCCCTTGTCTTCCTAAGGTTTTCAGGTGTATCTTTAAGTCATTAGTTTGAGACCTCTCAAATATTTTGATTAGACACATAGTAATATAAATTTTACCATTATGACTGCCTACATATGTGTCCATTTTGGTGGTTTTTGTTTTAATTTTTGGTCCTTTTCTGTCTTGACTTCTTCCTTTTCCTAATTTTAATTTGGGATTGTATTGTGTATCTTCCAAGAGTTTGTATATTTTCTGTCATTTCACACACACACACACACACACACACACACACACACACATATCCATGTTGTCTCTTTGGTGGTCAGATAAAATTCAGGATATAATTTTAATTTTCTTATATTTTTCAGTAACTGTTTAGTGTCCTGGTATGAGATTTATTTTGGAAAAATTCAATGGGCCACTGGAAAGAGTACATACTGTTTACATACTGTTTAGTAACACATGAGAGACTCTTCCACATTACTAAGTTCAGCTGCCAGCTTGAGATCCAGCCTTGGCTCTCTCAGTATAACAGATCTGTGTGAATAGTTTCCTGAAAATTTCAACTCAATGATGCTTGTCTCTTGTTAATTACAGCTTAGTTTTTAGCTCCAACTAACCCAAACCCACAGATTCTTAATTCAAAATAGCACTAACCCCAATTGGTCAGGTGTTTTGGCCAGCTGTATGGAGCTTAGGGTTCAATCTTTGGACAATTCAGTGTGGATATTCAAATGGGGTATCAGAAATGGTACTGGCTCAGTACCAGCTCCATGAGGTTTCTAAGCCCAGGAGAAGACCTCTGTAAAGTTAGAAGGTTCTCTCAGTCAATCCTCAGGAATTTGGAAAA
This sequence comes from Acomys percivali, assembly GCA_907169655.1. Lineage (NCBI taxonomy): Eukaryota > Metazoa > Chordata > Mammalia > Rodentia > Muridae > Acomys > Acomys percivali. The sequence continues at coordinate 13,773,552 of OU015752.1, forward strand.
ATACTTGGAGGTTTTTGTTGTTGTTGTTTGTTTGTTTGTTTTTGGTCATTGAATGCAGGTGGAGTTAACTGTGATGTGAGTCTTGGAGCCCTAGACAAATAGTTGTTTGGCAAGTGGCAGAGATGGATGGAGGTGATGGTGTGGATCTAGTGCCCATCCCTATAGAGGGGCAGTTCTCTGTTCATGGTATTGGCAGAGTTGGTGGCACAGGTCTAATATTTCCCTTGGGAGATGCATCCAGGTGTGTACCACAAGGACAGGTAGAGGTGGGGGTGGATGACAGGGGCAGGAGATTAATCTCTCTGCCTGAAAATAGGGCATACAAACACACTTGGAAGAGATGGTTGGAGTTCGTGGTGACTCTAGGGGATCTTACATTGGGTGGGAGGAGGTTCATAAGGGTCACAGGAAGGCAGACTGAGGACGTTTGGTTCTCAGGTAGGTGTCATAAATGGGAAGAGTATTTAACACTTTTATATTCTCACCTTCATAGGGAAAAAAAATGAAGACGTGTGAAAACAGGAACAAGAACTTACATATTAAAAAGGAAACAAAAAAGATTTCTACTTTCCCTAAGGAAGGAGGATGAGCAGGCACTGTGGCGGGGGTGCTAATGGAACAGAAGGACTAGTTTACTAAATGCTTTTCTACAGTTCCATTGTGGTATCAACAGCCAGTCTTCAGCACAGAATGCTCTTCCCATTGCAGAGACATTGTCTTCCTCATTGAAAATGTTATCATACGTTCTTGGGTAGAAATGGGACCCTCGGGGCCCCTTCTAGCACCTGCCATTTCTGGTGTGCTTTCGGCTTAAAGGTAATCAACATACCATAGTACCACATTTAGGTAGCATGTTTCGAATGTCTTCAATAGCCTGTTTCTGATTATTTTCTTTCTCTCATGGATGGGCAGGCCTTGCATGTGTATGTATGGGTGCGTGTGTAAGTGAGTGTGCATGCGGCAGCCTGTGGTTCACTTTGGGAGTCTTGTTCAGTCCCTTTCCATCTTATTCATTGGAGCATAACTTCTCAGTTGGACAGTTGAACTTGGATTTCCTGATATGGCCAGTTTACCCAAACAACTTGAATTGGGATATCTTGTCTATTTTCTAAGATCCGGAATTGCATGTGGTAGCTTAGTGTATGGGTACTAATTTGAAGATGCAAATTTCTGTCTTCTTGCTTATGGGGCATGTATATTAACCACTGAGCTGTCTCTGCAGCCCATGCCTGTGTTTTCTGAGATTCTCTTTGGAGTATCAGAAGATAGAAATCAAACTGTGGACTGGACTGTGGAGTTGTTGTCTGGATCTTTGGTAGAAAAATGTAATTATAAGTTCATTCTTGGGTTTTGTTTTTGTTTTTGTTTTTGTTTTTTTTTCAGAATTCAGTTTCCTGTGGTGGTAGGACCCAGTCCCTGGTTCCCTGCTATCAAAGGCACTTAGTGTCATTAGATTTCTAACTTTAATATCCAGCCTTGGCCTTTTCCAGTCTGGAACTGAGCAGTGAATCTTAATTCTGAATGTGGACCTTGAGCATACTGAAATCCTGTACTATGTTCCAAAGTCCACAGTGCCACATTTAAGTTCATGGTTCTTAACTGCAGCTGGCGCGGTTTCCCTTGTTACTGTGCATATTTGTAGTTGAGTGAAGTTAATCCAGTGTGAGAAGGCTGAAGAAATGGGAGAGTCTTCTAAGTTAGTATTTTCTAAAGAAATACATCCACAATGCTTGGCTGCTTCAGACCAAACTTGGGATGTTTAAGATCAAATCCTCTGAGAAACAGTGAACATTTTCTCATATTATGTTTTTCTACTATCTATGGGAGAATTTTTTAACACGGACTGTCCCATCTGTTTTTGCCTTGCACGTAATGACTCAAACTTTCAGGCACCACTTATTCCAACTATATCAAGGGGCTCCTGGACGTCCTTTTGCTCAGTCCCTACCTGGTGACGGGTTATGTGTACCCATTTACACTTCTCCAGTTATGTTGTTTACTTTTAGCTTATTTTCTCTTTCAGAGAATTTTTTTTCCTGTTGAATAAGATGCCAGTTTGAATTATGTTGTATTTTACCAAAATCCTGTGAGTGCTTCACTAACATACACTGTGCCCAAGCATGATAAGGATTTAAGTAGATAATATCCCTTTCAAACTAATAAAGCTTACTAATTTAACAAAATTTTATATTGCTTCTCTTTTCATCCATTGGCACAAATTAAATCATGTCATTTTTATACATTATTTTTAAAGGAAAAATTCTTATAATTTAAATCTCCATTGTGTATAATAATAATTCAGTCATCTAGATACTACCCACAAATCTTGAAAAATAGAGTAATGCTTTCCATATCCAATATGTCAGCATTTCCCTGAGTTAGCACTGTTTAAAAGTACCTGTCCTCTTGAGACACCGTTTAGTGAATACCTTTCTGGGCTGAAGTGCATCTGTGAAGTGTATTTGGTTCATTAAAGTAATACAAGAGTTTGGCATTAGAAAAATAATTGTAATCTCAAAGCAAAGAAATAAAATTTGATTTCAAGCAGCCCTACTGTAGTTCAAACCTCACCAGCTAGTTTAGTAAATCTCACCTCTTAATATGTGTGTCTTTTTGGCACTGGAAGAACTTACAGATTAAACAATTTAAAAGAATTTTGTTAATTTAAATATATTAAAAAAGTATTCACTTTACATCCCAATTGTAGCCCTCGTCCTCATATCCTCTTGGTACCATCCTCCCTCTCTTCCCCCCTATGCCACTCCCCTAGTCCTCAGAGAAGGGGAGCCTTTCTCCCCTATCACCTGACCCCAGCCTACCAAGTCTCATCAGGACTGCCTACATCCTTTTCCTCTGTGGCCTTGTAATTCACCCCTCCAGAAGAAGTGATCAAAGGCCTAGGTGCGCTCGATGCATGGTCTTTATTTGGTACAGCAGGCTCGGCAGGCCCCCTTGGGCCCAGATTTGCTGATTTTATTGTTCTTCTTGTGGAGTTCCTGTCCCCTCTGGGTCTGTCTATGCCCCCACTCTTCCATAAGACTCCTTGCCCTCCTCCCAAAGTTTAAAATGGTCTTACTATTCCATTTTTGGTCTTCCCAACATCCTTCTGTATAGTCACTACCTAGATTTTATCATGCCTTACTTTCTTAGAAACATATGCTATTCACAGGGGTCACTATGTGGGTTAGTAGGAAGTAGGCAAAATTCTAGTAGCCATCTCCTACAAATGCAAACAATGATAAATTATATTAATCTCAATGAAAAAAAAGTATGACAACTTTTAATTTCCAAAGAAGGGACTTAATTTCACCCCACTGATTTTCTTTGGACACAGTAACTTGCCCTCTTACATCATCATCCTCTGGAAAACCTTGCTTTCATTTTCTTTTTTAAGAAACAGGCAATGTTCCATCCTGTTTAATTATTTTGGGTGAAAATTAGATAAGCAGACCTGTCCAACTTCAGCACTGAGTCAGGTGGCCGGCAGAGCTGAGACCGTCTCTGGCTAGCATCATTTGCTAGCTCCTCTGAGTCAGCTCTCCATAGCCTCCTTTTATTACTTCGCCTGAAATGTGAATTCCCAGCATGCCAGGCACACCCGTCTTCCATCAAAAGTACAAAAAAACAAAGTGCAAAGCCAATCGCAGTTGAATATTTTATTGCCTACCAGTTTGACTGATCTTCCTCCTGGTTGTCAATCTTCCAAGCTTAGTTTGAAGTCTCAAAAAGCTGTTTCTCACTCATCTAGAATGCTTGAGGTCTGTCTTAACAATAGGCCAAAGGTTGTCTTTATTTGATGAGAAAAATACAGTCACCACATAGTTGACTGAAGAGGTTTTCCTACCTAGGTAGGAGACGCCCGCACTCTCTGCTTGTGAATGTGTGGGACACTAGTAGGTATTGCCAGTGTTGCTTTGGGCGATGTCCCTTTTACAGAAAGAAGGGAGGAGAAGCAAACCGTCTATCCAGTTCTTGCTGCCTTTGGGCCTGTTTTCTTTTCTCATACAGGATTAAGGAGTAGGCTTACTGGAGAGTCTATGTTCTGGCAAGCCTGTTGCTGAATCTGGCAGGGGTGTTAAGATATCTTTACTAGAAGCCATGAATCAAGTTCCATTCCAATATTCATAACCTTCTTTTGTAAACCCCACGGAAAGGTGTGCCTGAAGGGGCAAGTTCATCTTGAAGTGCAAAGAGCCAATAAGCACAGGAAGTCTTGTAGATGCTGGTGAGGGAAGCTTTCATATAAATAAAAACATGCCAATCTGTGACTTAAAATTCTGTCTTCAGAGATTCCTAAAATAATAATGTAGTGTGTGTGTGTGTGTGTGTGTGTGTGTGTATGTGTGTGTGTGTATGTGTGTGTGTGTGTGCAAACTAGAGAACTTCTCTACTACTGAAACTACAAACCCAGCCGTAATCCAGAGGTTTGGCAAAATGCCTATATTTTCTTGGGCCTGATAAAAATACATCTGCTCTGTTGTTTTTTTGTTTTTTTTTTTTAAGTCACACATGGAGGTAGTTAGAATGGGACATTCTGTTAGTATTCATTTCGAGCCAAGCATTGAAACTGTTATTTCCAAATGACCCCTGCTTTTAGAATACTAGCCCGAGGGAACCGAAATCCTCAAAGCCCAAGCTTGCTGCCATTCAGGTTCCTGTTATCTAGAATCTGCAGACAAGGAGGAACTTTACAATGCTGGTCACAGAAAGCTCATCCGGTGTGGGTCTGAAGGCCCTGGACAGGTGAAACCTCACCTATGCGGGACTATCCTACGTCAAGCCACAGAGATGCCTAAAGCTAGGTTAATGTTGTTAAGGATAATTCCAGCATTACTAACATCCTTTACACTTAGTGGAGGAAGGGGTTAGAATTCAAAATAAAATCTGGACTCTGGGAATAGTAAAACCATCCTGACAAAATTCTGTGACAGTTTCTGAAGCCTGCTCTGTAGTCAATTCACTAGGAATGTTTGTTACAATTGTGGAGATAAGTGATTTATAGGCTTAGTGCTTAGCGCTTTGGCTTGCTTATAAAAATATCTTCGAGAGTTAGAGGCTGTTTTAAATATGTGTACATAGCTCTTCCACAGAGGCTAATCCTCTGCTAATGTCATCATCAGCTGTCGCAGCTCCTATCTGCAATTCTGTGGTACCTGGGTAATTGATTTGTTGTTTCTGTATATGTACGTGATTATGTGTTATGCCCCATTAAGTCCAAGATTACCCAAGAATGCACACTTTTTTTTTTCTTCCAGCTGATGGAAAACTTAGGTTAAGTCCTATTGGTTTTGGTGTCTTTTTCTTGCACTTGATTGCTCAGCTCCATGCTGAGGTACTGCCTAGTTATTATGAGAAGAAAAACCAGGAATCAAATACCTCTTCCTTACCTCTCTGCCTACACTCCAGAAGCCACTGTATGCTGCAAGTTTTCAAAATGCAAACTTGACTCAGTGACTCACAGATTACTTGTCCTTCTCTCCCCTGAGTGGCCATCCACTAAGAATATTTCAATAAGTGAGAATGTTCTCTGCTTCCTACTTATCTGCCTCCATGCAAAATCCAATAGACGAGGACGGAGCTTCTGAAGACCCGAGAGAAGTTTGACCACTTTGCACTGCTGAGTCTGGATAGGTTTTGTTTTTAAGCAGTTGCTCTGCCAATTTCCTCTCTGCTCCTATCCTCATAAATTAACCTGCTTCCCAAGAGGCAGGGAGACAAAGTCAGTGAAGCCAACTCTCAGTTTTCAATATAGGATAATATATATTTGCTCTGTATCATGCGGGCTTGGCAGGTTTGGACTTTGCTTGCTGATGTCCAGATTGCTTAAGAGAAGAAAATGATAATGATATGAGGCAGAAAGGGACAGCTTAGTTTTCTTATAAGTTATAAGTTGGAGAAAAGTGCAACTGAGAAAACCTGCCAGGTAAAGTGGTGGGGGCCTGGGCTGGGGGCTGGTGTGTGTGTGTGTGTGGGGAAGACATACAATAAAAATAACTTCATGAGACAAAGACTGATATGTTTATATAATTTACCACAGTCTGTGCTTACTCTAGTCCTCAAGCTATTTAATGTCCACATCAGGATATCCTCAAATGGCTAGTGTCTAAATATAATGAGAAAAACAATTCTTGAATTAAAAAGAAAAGAAGAGAGAAACCATGGATAAGTAAATTAAGACTGTAAAGGTGTAAGTCAGTGTAGATATTCACCAACATCTGGACACACATAGTTCATAGCAAATGATTTATGATCATATAAAATTCCTTTACCCCTGCAAGTAGAGATTTTTTCTAATATGAAGCACAGTATCTTAAAGATTGTTGATTTTATTTTTAAAACAAATATATGTAAATATGTATGTTTATATGTACATATATGTGTAGATAGATAGAAAGATAGACAAACAGACAGACAGAAAGACAGAAAGACAGGATGGGGGTTTGGTTTCTGTAAATATTATTTTTATTTCCTCAGATGGGAGGAAGAGATGAGAGCTGTTCCCAAGCCTTTCTGGCTCTTTCTGGACTCTTGCTGGATGGTTCAACTCAGCTGCAAACTGACTTCTCTTGGTTTCTGATTGAATTGCTTTGCCTGGTCTCAAAGTAATTTTGGCAAGATGTTTTAATCTTTGGGTTCCTTCTGCCTTCACTTGTGTCTAGCTTGTTCTCGATGCATCCTGTTTCTGTAAAATTGTCCATATAAAAAGCTCTTGGTAAAACACTCCCCTTTCTCTCCCTGAACTGCTCTTAAAAGCAGCCTCTCTTCTCTGTTCTGTTTTCTAAGAGTTGGGTATACCTGTCTCTGGGCATTCTGTCAAATGTCTCTCTGATTTGTCACTTTGTCGTTTTCAAACATGGCTACTTCCTTTTATAAACTAACTTTATCTTCATTATTTGGGATTAAAGGTGTGTACTAAGGGAGTGTCTGTATTCTAGCCAGATCATACTGTAATCCTGAGTGTGCCTGCATTCCAGCCAGATCACCCAGACCTAGAAGGCCTTTGGCTGTGATCCCTTGCCAGAGTAGATATGTTGCTGGATTAAAATTCCTTTGCAGGGTTTTTGTCCTATGATATTTGTTTTAAACGGGAAAGATAGAAGGAGTACTTAGTTGACAATATTTTTTTAATTATACTTATTCCACTGTATGTGTAGAAGCCAGAGGACAACCTGATGGAGTTAGGACTTTGTCCACTATGTGGGCCCTGGAACTGAACTCAGGGCTTTCAGTCACCAGCCTTGGTGGCAAGTGCCTTTACCTGCCAGCTGTTTACCAACTTCAGTTGTGAATTTCATATTCACTAAACCAACAATTTAACAAAAGCAAAACTATTTTTAAACGTAGCATCAAAGTATTTAAAAATAGGATCTTTATATGAAGACTTAAAAAGTTAAGAATCATACATAATACACCGTATGCAAAACCATATGCAAAACTAGACTGTTGAAATAAAATCCTTGTGACCTACAGAAAATATACTTATTTTTTTTAACAGTGTCTTCCAAGTATCATCTAGGCAGTCATTATGTTAACAATGAGCAATCTTAATACTGGATGATTTAATGTCTTGGGATTCTTAAACTCTTTGGCTCATAAAGGAGATTGCACATGCCAACAAACCCATTGTAAATTGACGTCTGTGATTAGAAATCACGCTGAACATGCGCACACACATGAAATATTGAAGCTGAGCAACAAGGTGCTCTGAGGAGTGTCTGCTGTTTACCTGCATGATTCTGTACTGGCTGGGAGCCCTGGCTCACTGCCTAGTGTCAGGCAGGCCTCACTACTTACCTACCAGTAGAGAAGAGATTAAAAATCAAAAGCTGAAATCTAGGCTTCTACAGAATGTGTGTGCCTTCATACTTCTGTAAAGTGGGAAGACGGTGAGTTGAAGCAGAGACAGACAGACAGACAGATAGACAGACAGACAGACAGACAGACAGACACACACACACACACACACACACACACACACACACACACACACACACCCCAGTTTTTAAACGTGAGGGAAATGCTCTCACATTTCAACTGGAAAAACAATGAATGCTCTTTTTTTTTTTTTTTTTAATCAGTTTACATTTTACATGTCATAAAAGAGCTAGACTCTTAAAATAATTACATCTCTGATAAATGTCTAAGTTGATGAAAGGATTTCTGCTGAGTTTCTCTGTTTTCTGTCTGGGAGGAATAGGGAAACAACAGAAGCAAATGCTGGGCAGGTGGTTGGAGGGGGGGCAGGAAAAGATAGACTCATTGCTGGTCGCCATTTCTGAGCTCAGCATGGGATCTCTTGGGCTAACTGGAAACAGAGTATGGGTAACAATGAAAATGCCCCAGATTGAAAAAACAAAATAGTGAAATTGAGTATTTACTAAACTCAGATATTGTTCTAAAAGCATACAGTTTGTCTTTCATTAAGTCCCCTCCTCCAGTATTACCTACTACTGGATTTATCAATCTAGTTTTTTGTATTAAAGTTGAGGTGCAGTTAGTCATTTATTTATTTAGTTTACTTAGGAAGAGAGTCTCATCCAGCCTAGACAGGCCTGGAGCTCAGCTGTGTAGTGAGTCTGCCCTTGAACTCCTGATCCCCTCGCCTTTGCATGCTGAGACTAGAGGCATGTCATTACATCCAACTACGATAGTGGTTTAGAGTAAATAGACTTGTTTTTTATTGCTGCACAGGCCTGGCTTCCCGCCCGAGATGTTGATAAGGTCCTCCTTTTTATCTGCATCAGGAAAAAACAGAACCAGGGCTTAGAAAAGTCTATCTAGGCAAGTGACCCAGCATAAAGTCAGACCCGAAGGCGGCAGTTCTTTTTCTGGGTGATAATTATGAAGCGGGACAGATCATGGGGCCTTATTTAAAAATCAAAATAATCTCAGTCACAAAGGAACAGAGCTCATAGCTGCAGGGAAAGTGACCTAAAGTGGCATGACCTTCTGCTATTATCTACCAGCCTCGGGACATTGAGGCGGAGTCCTCAGGAACTGGCCAGTTTATCAACACAGAGGAATGGACTTTGGCTTATATGGGAGACTTAGGTTCCAGCCTGAGCTATTTAAGTGTGTCATGAGGATATTAGGCAATATGTTAAAAACAAAAACTAAAAACACGGTGTACAGGTGCTTTAAAAGCAAGATATTTCAAGCTTCATGTCTTATCCTTTTTATGAACAGAACAGGAAAATAAAGCTATTTGTTTTAAAACTTATTTCCCTAGCCTGAAAATTGTCCATCATCCAAAGGGTTATATCAGCTTTTGAAAAATGTGTCAGCAAGTAGCTGAGGAAGTAGAATGTTAAGGTCAAAAGTCAGGTCACCAAATGCAACGTAGAAAACCCCACAGGTAATGCCTGCATTTTCACATGCCTCCATCTTATGTTCAAATATGAGGCTTGTAGTCCAGCAACAAATAATGTTACATACATTTTTTAGAACTTGAAAGTGTTGGCTGGACTGAAGAGATGGTTCAGCAGTTAAGTCCTATCAGTCTTCCAGAAAAACCAAGTTGGTTCATAGAACCACATCTGGCCGGTCACAGCTTCATGAAATTCTAGCTCCATGGCATCCAGGGCCATTTTTTTGGATTTCCAAGAGCATCTGTGCACATATACTCACATAGACACAGATACACACCCATAAATAATAAAAAATATACTTCTAAACATCATTATCTACAGTTGTTGGGGCTATTAGAAAGTATGTACAATAAAGTATTAATAAAGTGTCCTGCGTCTTTTCATTGAAAAAAGGTGAGTTTAAAAAGATGAGACTATTCAGTATTTTGTGCACCAAGAATATTATGGTTTCTATAGATTTTCGTCTATTGCTTTTGAAAATTTGCCATTATATTGAAGGTTAGAAACTTCATTCCTTTAAGTCTTCAACAAGTGACACATTTCAATATGGGCATGTATACAACCAAATCACCTATTTGGAAGTAGATACCCTGTGAGAGAAATAAAAATAAGTTATGTGCGGTGGAGAGATAGGTAAGAGGTTAAGAGCACTGGTTGCTCTTCCAGAGAATGTGGGCTCAATTCCCAGCATACACATGGCAGCTCACAACTGTCTATAACTCCAGTTCCATGGCCCCAACACCATCACACAGAATATACATGCAGGTAAAACAGTGCCTATAAAAAAAATAATAAAATAAATTATGAATTTCATCTCATGTATTTTCTTGAGTTCATTCTGTAACTGTTTCACCCATCTTCTCAAAATAGATTCAGAGTTCTTGGATAAAAGACAGCACATGCTTATCACCAGGAGATAGGATGTGGTGAGACTGGCAACTAACCATGTAAAAGCCAACTTCCTGGTAGACTTTTTTTTTTTTTTTTTGCCAACTTACTTATGAATAACTTACTAGCTCTGTAAATGATCTTTTGTTTTCTAAGTCTAGTATTCTATGTTGCACTCCATTTGGTTTAGAAGCTCCGAATTTTTTTCCTGGAATGCTTCACTAACTCATAGGTTGGGAATGGAGATGTGGAATAAATAGTGAGGAAAACGCAGCCTTCCCAGCTCCCGTGGCTTCTGAAACCTTGACATTTTCCCACACTCAGTCTACTTCTGCCAGAATCCCAGGAAGAGGTCAGGCTGCTGGCAAAGAAGATGATCTGAAGTCTAGAAGCTTCAGCAGTGCAGTGTAAACTATTTCCTGATTAAACCAAATAAAGACAGAAGGCCAACATCCCCAAACTGAGAGCATTTTGAATGTATTCTGCTGACAAATTTGTTCTATCATTCAGATGAGGTATGTGTGGTCTTTGTGGGATCAGCCCATAAACTAGACATATAAAAGGAGACTTTTTCATTTCTAGCAATTTACGCAGCATCATTTTTCTTTAATAGTACAACTGTATCCCCAAATTATTGCCTTAAATTATATTTTGAAAACAAAACATTAGATTAATATAAAGTTATGTTAGTTTTATGCTTTATTGCATTATATCTTCCCTTTCTTTCTGATTTTGGCTTGGAAGAAAATGAAAACAGTTGGCTTTTTCTAAAGATAGTTTTCCTAGACCTCTCTATCCCAGGATGGCCTGGAACTATGTTTAGTGTTCTCTTTTGGTTTTTTAATTGCTCTGAACAAGGACAGCAACAGTAGACATGCTAAAGTGGCTGAGGAGAAGCTCCAGCAGCCTGAATTCCATGCAAAGGATTGCAGGGATGTGGGGATTTGTCTGAAGCTCTCATCCTTTTGTCTTTACCTTCCAGGTTCTGGGATGGCGGGGACGAACCACCACTGTTTTAGGTACTGATTAAGGGTCTAACTTCATGGGTGTTGGGAAACCAATTGAAATACACACCCAGCCCACAATGTTTACTCGTAAGACTTTTATCCTAGGGAAAAATGGCTTTCCTAAAGTGCTTTGTGTAAAGATTTTCTTTCAAACTACACCACGAATACCTGGAAGTCTACCCAAAAGTCAAATTCATTTGATGTGCTAAGAAAAAAAAAAAAGATGTAGGCCAAGGCTAACAACTTGGGAGGAGAGAAAAGGGCTTTGTTTTTCTTGGAAAAGTAAGGTTTATTGACTACAATTGGAACCAGCTTCAGGTATGTCTAGATGCTGTGCTAATATTGAATAATTACATTTTCCCCCCTGGTGACCCAAGTAGAGAATTTCATGAAACTGTTCAATTTCCAAATTGGATGGGAAAGGGAGCAGAGAAGTCAGGCACACATCTTGAAAAGACAGATGGCCAAGAAAATTAATGACTGATTGAACAGGGTGGGAGGGGAGCTTTGAGCTTGAGAACGTGGTGTCTCTTCAGGTTGTTTGTGGCAAGCTTTTGGCTTGAGTTCACTTCTAGTTCTAGAGCCATGTTCTTACTGCCTTGCCAACTGTTGGTGTCTGAGTTCATACTTAGGTGAATAAGTAGCCCAAGAGTTAAGACATAACGTACCAACATTCCCAACCCAGGACTGGCGTTGAGAAAGGGTAATAACTGAAGGTGGACAGAAGATCATTTCATTACCATCCTTTCTTTCCCTCTGCCTGCGCTCTTACTTCCTTTGTAAGTTCTGTGTCCCAGAATACTTTCTTCCTTGACCTTCCTCCACCTAATAAACTTTGTATTCAATTTCCTTAGAGTTCTTATCTCCGTGGGAGAGTCTGATAAACTAATGTGTGCTGACTTGTTTAATGTCAAATAATAGCTTCTATCTTGCCCATCAGACATTGCACTTTCGTATGCTGAGATCTTTTAAGGTCTCAACTTGAATAAATAAGGTTACATATTTTCTATAATATATGGAATAGAGAATCTGGTTGGTAGAGAGAAAATCTGAGATTAAGTAATGTCCAAAATGATTCATTCATCTCTCTTGGCATTCTCTTCAAAACTAGTATCAAATATTTACAAAATGCAGTTGAATTGACTACTGCCTATATGCAGTATGAAGCATGTGTGATTTTGATTAACTGGTTACTTTCCCCCCTACCTGATATGCCTTTCAATTAAAAGTACTCAATTGCCAAAAATAAAAAATAAATAAATAAAATTTTAAAAAATCACACATATTCAAGGTGTAAAACATAATGCTGTGATATACTTACTGTGGCTTAAATGAGATGAACTCTGTAGTCTTGGACATTTGAATTCTTGATACCCAGCTGAGTGCACTTTGGGGGGGGGGACACTTAGGAGGAGTGTCTTGTTGGAGGAGGTTGTGTCACTGGGAGCAGGCTTTTAAAGTTTAATGACTGGGCCATTTTTAGTTCACTGTCTTTGTTGCGCTTGTAGTTTAAGATGTGAGTTTTCAGTTTGCTGTTCCAGTCAGTATGCCTGCTTGCTGTGCTGCTTCCTGACTTGATGGTGAGGGTCTCTAACCCCTATGGAACTTTAAGCCCAAATAAATCCTTCCTTATATACGTTGCCACAATCATGATATTTTATCAGAGCAACAGAATAGTAACTAATATGCTTGTATATTTTGTAATGATACAGCCAAATTATTTTTCTATTTTCTGTGTGTGTGTGTGTATGTGTGTGTGTGGTGTGTTTTGGATTCTACCCATGAGTGTAAAATATTTGAAATATTTCTTATTTTGTGTCAGACATATTTCACTTGGCATTATGACCTCCAGGTTCATCCATGTTGAAGTAAATGGCAGATTTTTCTTGCTTTTATGAGCAAATAATATTTCTGTGCATGTTGCATTTTTAACTCATCAACTTATACTTAGGTCATCTTTATTTTATTTTTCTCTATCAGAAATACTACTTCAACAAATAGGGAAATTATTTATCTCTTTGAGATACCATACACCTAAGGCCCAAGGAACATGACAGAATAGAGTCCAGAGGAGAGTGAGAGGCAGAGGACCAAGTCTTCTGCTATGATACAGTGTCTTCTATATTTAACAAGGAACTGCACTCATGAAATCATAACAACATGGTCACCCAAGAAATAGCATTTGACACCCTCCAATGTGGAAAGAATTCTTCCAAGATCTTACCCTAGAGTGAAGAATTATAGGTAGTGAGTGGTTGCTCAGAGAGGAGAATCTGGCAAGGCAAGTGGCAAACACTAAATAGACTCAGCAGCATATACACACATACACACACACACACACACACACACACACACACACACACACTCAAACACATGTATGTGTGTATGTGTATATGTATATGTATTTTTTAATGAAGAGCTAATGAACTTGACAGAAAGTAAGGGGGACATGGGAGAAACTGGAGGGTGGAGTGGAAGTGATGTAGATACAGTATTCATGTATGAAATTCTCAAAAATAAAATAAAATAAAATAAATGTAAAAATACTGGTAATAAATGAATATGCTGTGATGAAACCCTCTATTTTGCATGCTAATATAATAATTAAATATTGTAAGTGATTGGCAGATTATAAGGAAGATTTACTTTTATTATTTTAATTATTTGGTTTTGTGTTTCAAGATAAGGTTTCTCTGGGTAGCCTTGGCTGTCCCGTACTTTTTTTGTAGACCAGGCTGGCCTCATTTCTCTGATTTCTTGACCACTTATATTTTATTTGTATTCTCTGCACTTCTTATAAAGACAATTTTTTGTTGTTGTTGTTATCAAGTTGCATATTAACACGTTACCAGATCTATGCCTTATAAACATTTTTTTCTAATTTCATACACTGCCTTTTAATTTTGCCAACCACTTCCTCTGTTTTACAGCAGATATTCAGTGTGATGTGGTGTTACCTGTTTAGTCTTGCCTTTATTACCAGTGCCTTTGATGTTCTGTCCAAAACTGCCACTGCATTGATCAATGTCAAGCTTTTCCTCTTTGGTTCTTCCTGGAGTTTTGTGGGTTTGGAACTTACACTTCAGCCATTAGTCCACTTTGAGTTAGATTTTGCACATGTTGTAGGACAAGGGCCCTCCTCCACCCTTCCTTCCCTTAACTCCTTCCATTACCCTAGCCTCCAACACCAGCAGGCGTTACCTGGGGCCACTCCAGATGCACATGCCAAGGAAACAGGTAAGCTAAGTGCAAATCTTCACATCTCCCTCGTCTCCTCCAAGTAAAATCCCCCAGTACCTCCTGCAGCTCTGTAGCAGACACCTGCTGTAGGCTCCCCTCCATCCTTGCACCCATCTCTAGGGGACCTTCAATTTCTCTCTCACACACACTCATCACTTTTTCCCAGCCCCTGCCCCACCCCTTTGTCTCCAGCAGACATTTCCTGCTAAACCACAGGCCATACCAGCCAGGGAAAACAGGTAGGCTCTCCCTCTTGTCCTCCAAATCCGTCCCCCAGTCTCACCGCATCTCTGTGGCAGACCACTTCCTGTGGCATCCAGTATTTCTTTTAGTCCCATCTCAAGTGGATCAGTTAGATTTCTACCATCTCTCATCCCCCTCTCACTACAACCCCCACCTCCAGCAGGAAGTCACTGAGAACCCATCAGCCAAGTCTGCCAAACAGAGAACAAAACAAAAACAAAAAAACAACCAAACCAAAACAAACCAAAACAAAGAAACAAACAAACAAAAATCCAAGTTAGCCATCAAACCAAGTAGCCAAGTTTCCAATCTTCATTCTCTTTCTCTTTTCTTCCAAATGCAGCCTCTTAGCTTCATCCCCAGCTTTGCAGCACACTCCCTGTTGTGACCTCTCCTCCTGCTATTTCTAGGGAGCTAAGCAGACCCTAGTGGAACACTCTGCTTTCTTTGCTCCTGCAGAGTCCCTCAGCATCCCCTACCTATCCTATCCTCATATCTAAGGGTCTGCTCCCAATACCTAGAAACAGATTTTACCTGAAACCCCCTGGTGGCCACACCTAGCAGGATCTCAGAAGAATTTCCTACAGGTAACACACAGCCACCACTTCCTCCTAAGAACCAGGGAAGGCAAAAGAAACCTAGGAAAAAAAAATAACCACCAATCAGACAACCAGATATCAGCATCTAAAATTACAGCCTTGCCAAACCCTGATGCCTAGGCAAGTGTAAAAAACACAGTCAATAACATCAAGGACATTATGTCTCCACCAGATCCCCTAATCCCTATTACAACAGGCCCTGAGTAACTGCAGCATAGTTGAAGCACAAGACAAAGGCCTTAAAATAACCTTTATGAATCTGATAGAGGTCCTTAAAGAGGAAATGAACAAATCCCTTAAAATCCGCCTCCCCCCCCCCATCATCTATCTATCTATCCAAATGGATTAAGAAATGAAAAGAACAGTTCAAGACCTGAGGTGGAAATACAGTCAATTCAGAAAATCCAACTGAGGGAAAACTGGAAATGACAGAATTTAGAAATTCAAATTGGAACCTCAGAGGGAAGCCTCACCAACAGATTAAAACACATGGAATAAAGAATTTCAGGTCTTGAATGAAGTGTAGACAAAATGGATATCCCAGTCAAAGAAAATGTTAAATCTAAAACAAAACAAAACAAAACAAAAACAAAAAAACCCTGACAAAAACACATCCAGGAAATCTGGCATACCATGAAAAAACCAAAATTATGAATAATAGGAAATAGAAGAAACTTAAGTCAAAGAAAAAAATCGTAAAAGAAAATGTTTCTAACATAAAAAAGGAGCTGTCTATTAAGGTACAAGAGGCATACAGAACACCAAATAGACAGGACCAGAGAAGAAACTCCCTTCACCACATAATCATCAAAACACAAAACAAACAGAACAGCAACAAAAAAAGAATTAAAAGCTTCAAGGGAAAAAGACCATATATATATATATATATATATATATATATATAGGCAGACCTATTAGAATTAGAAAACTTAAGTTCCCAATGGTAACTTTAAAAGCGAGAAGGGCTTGGGGAGATGTTCTACAGACTAAGAGACTCAAGGTGCCAACCTGGACAGTAATCAGCAAAACTTTACATCACAATAATGAATGTATGGAATTCTATGATGACACCAAATTTAAGGATGATCTATCTACAAATCCAGCCCAGTAGATGGATCTAGAAGGAAAACTCCAACATAAATAGGTTAAGCACATATAAGAAAACACAAGGAATAAATAATACCTGACCAGAAAAATCAAAAGAGGGAAAAATACACACATATACAAAGGTAGATGTTGTGGGATTTTTGGTTTATATGTAAACATGGTTTTGTTTTAATCCCAGGTAGGGGATATGGGCCTGCTCCAGTTTGTCCACAGCTGAGAATTGCCTCTTGAGAGAGAACACATGCTTGACAGCTGTGAACTACCTCTTGAAGGGACATGGTATTTGTCAGTGAGGAAAGAAGCCAGACCCAAAGAAAGACTGGGGGCTCTGAGAAAGAATAAGGCTGCTGGTGCTTCCTGCCCTGCTGCTCCTGGTTACTGTTGATGTCATGTTGCTAGAAGAAATCAGAGATAACCAGAAACAAGGATTGAACTTGCCCCAAAGAACTTGATGGCCCTAAACAACAGGAAGCAACTAAGGAAAACTATGTTCCCTCTCCCACCTGACCTTCTTTCTCCCCTACCTGGTGTTGGGGTATTAAAAGAGATTGGGGAGGAAAAGGAAGAAAGAGTTATAAGGAACCCAAAATAAAAATAATGTTTTAAAACTATGCCAACAGGCAGACCTATTAGAATAACACTTGAGTTCTCAATGGGGGAATTTAAAAGCCAGAAGCTTTCTAAAATGTGTGTGTATATATATATATATATATGTAGGTGGTCTAACTTCACTAGATTAACCAAATAATTTGGGAGATAGAGGGCCCTAACAGGGCATCTTTTGTCATAAAATAAAACTCCCAGTACTGGGACTGGGTAACATCTTTGAATTGTTGGCTAAGACTAACAGTTGCTCTCCACAAACTGATGCCAGTACCCCATTGCTGAAGACAACACCTACACAACTCATAGGACAACATGGAGAAGTCAAGCGGGTGCCTTCACGGAGCCTTTACCTCTACATGCTCACATCACTGGTCCAGGAAGGCATTCTGCATGCTACCAAAAGGAGAAAGGTAAACATGAACCCAGCCATAAAACCTTTGCTCTACAATGTCATATGTCAGCAAGATAGGATAGTGCAATGGTGGCACCAAGTTAGTGGGAGTAACTAACTAATATCTGATATCACCGTAGGGCCACTCCAAGAGATGGAACTCATACCCAACACTGCTTGGGTGACCAAGAACCTGAAACTAGATGATCCAGGGACTTTGGGTTAAACCAAATATCACTGCTTTATAAAAAAATAAATAAATAAACATAGCAGTAAAATGACTCCTAATGCCATTCTGGTATACTCATAGATCAGTGCCTTGTTCAACCATCATCAGAGAATTTATTCCGGGAACAAATACAGAGACTCACGCTGGACACTATGCAGAGGGAGAGGCCTATGAACACTCAGCTCTAATAAGGTGTCTCCATCAAACCCCTCACTTCAGGATACAGGGGATCCTTAGAAAGAGGAGCTGGAAAAAAGTAGAAGAAGCAGAGAGGATGGAGGAGACCAAGGAAATAAGGCCTTCTTTTTTTTTTTTTTTTTTTTTGGTTTTTCTTTCTTTTTTAAAAATTTAATTAATTTATTCAGATTACATCTCAATTGTTATCCCATCCCTTGTATCCTCCCGTTCTTCCCTCCCTCCCGCTTTCACCCTAAAGGCTATCGAAGGCCTTCTAAACACAGTGTGGCTGACGCACATATGAAGGCTGAGTCTGAGGCAGCACTCACGGGGCCTGTATTGGTCTGCGCCATTCCTCACCCAGAAGCAATCTCCAATTTATAGCCATGTGTAAATGAAAAGTTAGTTTCTTTCAAGAGAGTTTCATTGGGAACCAAGCTACGCTTAGTGTCAGGCTTCACATCAGCAGTGGTAGATGGCTAACAGAAAATAAACTCCGTGAGATATCTGGAGGTTCCTTATCTCATAATTTCATGTCAGGATTATTTTATTTCTTCAGTTTTAATAATTTTATCTTATGATATTTTAATTTTATTTTTTATTTTTATATTAGTTTTATTAATTTTATCTCATATATGAGATATGAGAATATATATATATATATACTCTATTTTTACCCTACGTGTCTTTTATACATATATTATAGCTTCCTGTTTACTGTTTTTATGGGATTCCTGTGAATTTGAACAAGTGGGCATTTATTTCTTGTGCTTTTTCTTGCATTCTTTTTTTGTGGTCCTCCCTTCCCCTGGGGGCCATTGGCCACCAACTCAAGAGGACAAAGTGAACAGAAGTTACAAATGGGCTTCAGGCAGCCACAAGTACAATGTGGACTTCTGGGAGTTGGTTTCAGAGAG
Source organism: Acomys percivali (assembly GCA_907169655.1). Taxonomy (NCBI): domain Eukaryota; kingdom Metazoa; phylum Chordata; class Mammalia; order Rodentia; family Muridae; genus Acomys; species Acomys percivali. The sequence goes on from OU015752.1 coordinate 13,792,324, forward strand.
GCAGCTCATTTTATTGCCTCACGGGTGGAAATATATAAGGCGCATTAGAGTTACAGTAAGAAGGACTGGTAGGCGTAACACAGTAGCTAATTGTCATACAGGCAGAAAGGGATGACCGATCATAACAAAGTGCCTAGTAATCTATCATACAGGAAGGAGGAGGAGCAAGACTTGTGTTCTGAGTCACACAGTGCTTCCAGGAGGCTCTGTACAGGGTCACCTTCAAAGCAAGATCAGACATCTGTGCCTAGAGATGCTCTCCAGATGAGGTGAGGCAGAGAAGAGGAAGCCAGTCCCACTAAGAAAAAGAGTCCTTCATTTTGCCCCAAGCTTGGTGAGCTATCCAGACGTGGTGGACTGCTTTTGTCAATTCCAGTGTGTTAATTTTTTTTTTATTATTATCCCTTACGAGCCTCTTTGTTTTCTAATGACAGTAAAAAAGGGGGGAGTATATTTGGATGAAAAGAAATCTGGGGGAAAACTGAGAGGGGTAGAAGATGAGGAAATCCCCAATTGTGTTATATTATTTGAGAAAAAAGTATATTTTCAGTAAGAGTAAAAAGGAGATTATAGTCATTAATTTAATTTTAGCTCTATTCAATTATTCCTTTTGTTGGGTAAGAATAGCTTGCCAGATATTTAAATATTTCAGCAGTGTATTTGCTGCAATTAACAGACTTCCAAGTCAAACTAACATAAACAATATGCCAGGTTTCTTTCCTTTCATGTGTGAAAGTCCAGCCGTAGTTACATTAGTGAAGACTTGCACTTTTCTGTATTCTTTTGGCTGTGATCTTCTCTGAATTCTTTCATTCAGCTCCTACCATATTCACATAATGAATGTGAATGGGAGCTAATTGGAGCATCACTTTCTACAAGCACTGAGCCAATACTTTGAGATTTACTCTGACTGGGATAGTCACCGCACCTCAGAAAATAGATGAACATGGATAAATCAGGATTTGGATAAAAGCTCCTATTTTGTTTTAATTAGAATAAATTTATACACTTAAGAGCTGTGAAAATTGATCCTCACAAGAGTTCATGGCTGTAGTACAACAGGGAAGGGTCCTGTTCAAAGGAAAATCTGGGTGTAGTTAATAAAAGTAGAATAAACTCTGAGAATATAACAAAATATTATTCACAAATTTCTTTTAGGTAGAGCTTATTCTCTGACACTTTGATTAGTTGAAAGAAAAATAGAGGCATAAAGTTCACTCTTTATCAAACAGGAAAAATGTGAATGAAAACTTCACTTATGTTATAGAACTGGATACACAGGCTTAAATTTTTAAAAATGTATTTATTTATTAACTTATTCATATTACATCTCAATTGTTAGCCCATCCCTTCTATCCTCCCATTCCTCCCTCCCTCCCCGTTTCACCCTCTTCCCCTCCCCTATGACTGTGACTAAGGGGGACCTCCTCCCCCCTGTATATGCTCATAGGGTATCAAAGTCTCTTCTTGGTGTCCACACTGGCTTAAATTATAAAGAAAATTATGCCATTTAAATAGTAATTAATATATAATAAATGGTACATCTGAGTCCCAGTTATATGGGGAAGTCCTGAGGTACTTTGTACAACTGATTTTAAAGGAAAAGAATGAGAATTATATCTAGACAAAGGTTTTTTTGCAATGTTTATACCAAGACTAAGACCAGGGCATATGTAAATATGTACTTGAAACATAATGAAAATCCCTAAAATTTAATTATTCAGAGTCCTTTTCAGATCATATAAATTCTTGGCTTTCTAGATTCTGCTATTACCCTGCCTTCTAACATCCAGCGGCTATTTTTGATAATATCTCTATTCTGATTTTTGTTTTTAATAAGTGAAATGAATATTAAAAACACAATTGTTAATTGTTTTATTCTTTCAGATGGTCTCATTTAAATAAGGACAATTCAAACCACCAAAAACTTAAAATAGCCTATTTCCTGTATATCTAAAAATTCCTTTTAACCTTCTGGTGTCTACTGTTCTTATCTGAACCATCATCTCTGATATACCTTCAGGCTTTGACACAATAAATTACTTTAAATATATTGAAAACATTTCCAGCTAGCAAATATGCAAATTAGATCATTGTATCAAGATTAGAAAATGAGGTATTTGCCTCTTGTTCTTCTGATTCTAGCTTTTTTCTACATACACACTGTAAAATTCATATTTATAAATATGAATTCTATTTTCTAAGTAGAACAGGGA
>OU015752.1:13794549-13814373 GCA_907169655.1 Acomys percivali
TGTGTGTGTGTGTGTGTGTGTGTGTGTGTAAAATTATGTCTTCTAGTGGTATCAGGAGCTACATCCATGAACCCTTATCAATAAGACTGCTTAAATATGACTTGAGCAAGAGAAATACCAATAGACATACTACCATGTATAGGGAAAATCTCCTGAGGTCTTGACCCTACACAAAGAACTGTAGGTATCATAGGACTACTCAGAGAAAGAAAGAGAGGCTTCCTCACATAATGTCATAATAATTGGTTATCCAATTATCTGTACAGACACACCACCACCACCACTACGACCACCACCACCACCACCACTACCACCACCACCACCACCACTACCACAACCACCACCACCACCAACAACAATGAAAGAAAAAGAGGTCATGGATTTGAAAAGGGGGAAGGGTAATGGATGGGATAGTACCTGAGAAGTTTTGGAGGGAGGAAAGAGAAGAGGGAAATGATGCAATTATATTATCATCTCAAACAAACAAACAAACAAAAAAAAAAACCCCACAAAATGTAAAATAAAACCATTACAGGCCCTGAGAGAACAAAAATTTACAGGATCCACAAAGTCCCTCCGACATTACAAACACAGTGAAAACAGCTGGGTCAGGAGATTCCGACCAGCCAAGCTGTCTAGAGGAGACTCCCATGAGCTGAGCTGCTTAGGAAACATTCCTCTACCTGCCTAGGTAAACAAGACATGTGCAGCAGACCAAGTTTCCAGGTTTCATGAGTCATCGTCCACGCTGGAGTAGGTTTTCACTGATGGAGCTGCATTTGAGCCATCTCTTCTTCTGTAAGCAACTTAAAGACGTGTGCTACCATGACCCAACATGTCATTCGTTTCTTATCTGTGTGTTTCATATTTCCCCAGGTAAAGTCTCAAGCCAAACTTGTGTATCTGTTGATATGGTTGGGAAGGTGGCTGAGGAGCTATTTTAGAATGACCAGTTTAGTGGATCAGGAAGTCCTAGTGTGGGTAAATGCTGGCAAATAATAGCAAATGGTACAGAAAAAAAATCTTTAGAAAGAGGAAATGGATGCAGCAAGTTACATTGTTGTTTTATCTTAAGAGACTTTCATAGCCATCCTGTCCTTCAGGAACTAGCACCCTGATCCACCATCTGCTGTTACCCTTCATGCAAGACTTTCCATCAACAAACTCATTAGAATACATTGAAGGCTCATGAAGGCTCAACTGATCTCTGACATTTTATGTTCACAAAATAAAGTATTTAATATGTGCATATTGAGCACATTAGTTTTACAGAATTAATATTCTACAAAAATAGTATAAATATAACTTTATAAGCAGAAGCAATCTTACAAACTCATGTGACTCATTTGATTTTGCTATTTATGTTATTGGGGTCGTGTGGCATTGAATCTTCATTATGCCTTGGGTGTGTCTAAAATCATACATACCTATGTAGGTCATTATTCACTCTTGTAGTTTGTTGGACTTTACTAAAATTATGCTTTCTTCAAGTGGAAAAAAACCATAATTTTGCTTTTTCCCTTCATAATGGAGTATTCTCCTTGTCTGATAAAACTAGAATGTTGAGCAAAAGTGGAATTAGTGTGAATTCTTGCTCTTTCCTCAATTCCACAATTATTCTTGATGTTAACATTTGATCATTTAGTATGGTACTTTTTCTCGCAGGTGTTTTATATAAGACTAATAAATCATACTTTCAATTATAGTGTAAGTTAAAAATGTTTTTATTTGTGTACACAAGTATGTGTGTACATGTGTATCATATCTGTGTATGAATAGAGACATTTAAATGTTGGTGTGCATGTAGAAGTCAGAGGGTAATTCTCAGAATCTATTCTCCCTTTTCATTGTGGGATTCTGGGATTGATCTCAGATCCTCAGGTCCATAAGTATCTCTTCCAATTGAGAGATCTTGCTGGCCTTGGTATACATTTTTAGAATATCTGCTGTTGTTACTAAGAACTAAAGTTGAACAGGTAAGATGGCAGCTTGGAAGCCATGTTGGAACTAGTGACTGACTATAGTTGGAGAAATAAAGGGAACAGGAACATTCAACACTCTAAGCTTTCCTTGTATTTTTACTCATACTTGTAACTGGAACCACGCAGTAGCCATGATAGTTGCGGAATCCAGCCGACTTGCACAGATGACTGAAGATTGGTCTGAAAGATCTCTTCTAAGAAATCTACAAAGCTGCACCAATGGAGATTTTATGGAATGTATTGGATCCACTTGTAAGCAAAGGAAATAGTTGATTGACTGAAGTGGAAGCCTACGTAATGGGAGAAAATCTTAGTCAGCTATATATTCGGTGAAGGATTAATATTAAGAATACCAAAAGAACCGACCAAACACATAACAAAATAAACAACTCAAAAAAAATAGGTTATAGATCTGAACACTGTAAATAAATCATTTTAAGTTGTTTTTATTATTTTTATGGTGTTTGCCCCATCAAGAAAAAGCTAATACAAACTACCTACATTTCAATGACTTAAACTAGTAATATATTTAAGCTTTAAAATATGAGAGGAATGTCAGATACTTTAGATCTTTACTGAGAACCAATGACTCCTATTCTCATTACAAGAGTGGCTGCACAAGTGGGGAGTCACATTTCAAAACATCCTACCATGCCACCCTTGCTTGTAGGTGGGGCTATTTGCGTAGCTTTTCAATTTATACTAAAATAGAACGAAGCAGATATGAAGTAGGTGCGCCTTGCTCATATCTGAGTAATATATGAGACTTTGAACAGAGGTGGAGTTATGGAAAGTAGGTGATATGAGCCCTTGAATCATCAAGTTGAATGCTGAGATACTTTTGTCTAAGCCCCTGAGACATGGGGGTGCATTTCCTACACTACAGTCCTCGGACATTATCCGTGGTTTCAGTACTCATTGACAACAATAGTCTAAAATCATTAAGTGGAAAATTCCAGAAATAAACAATTCATAACTAAGTGCCTTTTTAGGTGGTATGCTAGAAGGTTGTCTTTTTTTTTTTTTTTCCCCTGCTTGGGACATGTTAGGTTCCGCTACAGGGCGTGGCTGGCATGGACTGCCCTCTACCTAGGGGCGCGTCTTCCTCTCTCCCAGAGATTCACTCTATAAACCAGATATTTTGCTTCCAGGGTCCCCCCCTTTCACCCCCACCTCCCTACCTTCTCTTCTTCTCTTATCCCCTCCCCCCAGTGTGCGCTTCCGCGCCCCCCCCATGCCGCTTCCAATAAACCTGCATTTATATTACAGCAATTATATTATAGGCACCAGATGGCTCTTTGCCAGGGCGGGGGCGGGGGCGGGAGTAGAAGTCCAGGACTCCCCTGGACTCAGCTCTGCAAAGACGTTGCCATGTGAGAACAAGGCCTCCTGAATAAAGCCAGGCCTTTGTTCTGAGGTAATCTCATGTTCCAGAGATGTCTGTTCGTGGATTTCCCTCACCAAATCAAGCAATCACGGGATATTGAATTAGGATACCACTTCCATATTCTTGTGATTGGCAAAGGCTGGGAGACAGGATTGCCACTGGGTGTCCGCATGAATTTTTTCCAAAATGTATCTGTCCAAGTTGTTTTAAAAAGCGCGCTCTCACCTCTCCCCGGCATGGTCTGGCAAATCCTACTCCCTCTCTCCACCCTGCTGGGGGTCCTGAGGACTGCCCCAAACCCTGTCACGTCACCAGGAGCTACCATTTGTTTAGATTAGCTATATTATTATAGATAATGGTCCTCAAACCTGTCAGAGAATCTGTAGAATAAGAACATTTAAATGGTTAATACAAAAGCTTAACTTGACAGAGACTCCAGCTTCTAGCAGTGACCCTAAGGCCTCCAAGAAGACTTGGATACAACCAGATATGACCCCACCTGGAGTGTGAAACTGCCCCAACTGGCCCACTGCAAAGACCCTGGCCAGAACTGTGGACACCTGGAGAGTTGACTGCTCTATTTTGCCTAGACAAAATAAGGTCGGTCATCCTCCCAAAGTCCTCCTCCGTGAAAAGACCTCTCCGATTTGCTGGACCAGGACTGATGCTGCAATGATGCCCTAAGATCTGTGCCCAGAATGAAGCCACTGACTTCACAGCCACTTCCTACTGGGAAGACCTGTGTCATATTAATCAGTACGTCGTAGGCCGCTTGGACTATGCTCCCTGTGGTAGTTTATCTTTCTCAGGTCTCTGATGAATTTGAAGATCAGTTTAACAATAAAAAACAAGGCTTCAGCTGCCTTCTCGGAAAAGGGAAAAGCTCGTGTAAGGTCTGAGGATCTAAGTAGTGTTTGAGGGTCAGAAGGTGTTGTAGGGTTGGTACAGGTACATACTAACTCCTCCTCCACTATGCTACTGTTTTATTTACACTGTTCAGAGCTTTAGCATTAATCAGATTTTAAATTGTCTAACGTAAAAAGATTCTTGTAAGCTTCAGGAGATCCACTCAAATCCATAGGTCACAGTCCAGATAATTATTTTCTATTTCAGATGGTGGGATTCCTCCCTCATTTCCAGGGGTTGGGACTCCCATCCCCCAACTACCTAGACCATGGGCTTAGGTTTCAAATGTACACTTCTTAACTTTATCTTCTGCTCCAACATTCTGCCAGGTGCTGCATCCAGAACACAGGTGCTCCACCCTCAACCTCACAGACGGTGTCTGCTAGACCTGCAGTTTCTTAGCCACAGATGGTTTCACAGATCATGAGCAGTAAATGCAATGGCCTGCTCTTCCTGGACTTGGCCAACATTTCAGCCTTTTGACCCCCTGTCGCCGCCCTACCACCAGCCTGAAGAGGTCAAAGGACCAGATTTCTGCGCCCCTTATCCATTTATTGTCAACAAAAGCCTGGGATGTTAGGTCCTGCTGCAGCAGGGAGTGGCTGGCACGGCCTGCCCTGTACCTAGGGGCAGGGCTTTCCTCTCCCAGAGATTCACTGGATAAACCAGACATTTTGGTCCCCTGGCCTCCCCTTTTCCCACCACCTCCCTCCCATCTCTCCTTCCTGTTCCACCTCATCCCCAGTGTGTGCTCCCCCTTCCCATCCCCTTCCTGTGCCCGCTTCCAATAAATCTGCATTTATATTATAGCTTCGTCGCCAATTAGCTCGTTCTGTTTATTTAATCAATCAGGACATGAATAATTCTTTTCAGCATGTCCACATTGTACATGCTACCCCAGTCCTTATCACTCGTTAGCCACCTTGGCTGTCAGATACACAGTCATGGTATCTGAAGGCTTGTTTTTATGTAATACTTATTTTAAGTTTTTAATTGGAGGAAAATTAGGGTGCTAGACATTTCCATATCTTTTCATCAAATCCTTAATTTCTTTTTACGAGGTTATATGGGTAGGCTTCCTGTTCTTAGAACTCTAATTACACTTATGAAAATATTTAAAACTACATATCATTTAAATTAGAAGTTTCACTGAAAAAATACAATTAAGGAAATTAAAGCCATTCTACCTTCACAATCAAATTAATTACTATACCACTCCACATTCAATTACTTTTTTTACAACTATTATATATAGATATAACATTATAGATTTATTTAAAGCTACTTATGGACCATAAATTTTTAAGTAAATAAGTGTCTAACATAATATTTAAGCTTTATGTAGTATTTGGTTTTAAATATAGTTAATTTGAAGTTTTTAAGTCAAAGTTTAACATATGTTAATATCTGCAAGTACAAGATAATTTTCCATAAATAAGTTTAAGTTGGAACTTCACATTACAGGGAGAAAAGATGTAAGATAAAGCACACTATACTTACATATAGTTGTTGCTGGCTGAATATGCAAAAGTGCTTGTACCTATTTGTGATTAATTTCTGTTAGACGTTCACAGAACTGCCATCTTGCTCATGCATTAGGTGAAACTTCAGACTAGTCATTCCTACATTACTTCTTAAAAAATAAGTGAATAGATCTTCATGGATGAACTAAAATAATGTGAGGTATGCTAATACTTGAGTATTTGGGAAGGACACATCCATTTCATGTAGGTGGATCTTGCTCCAAGCTGAGCAGCCCGGATTTTGCAGGCACAGTGAATCACTGACATAGCATTTCTTTGAGGAACTGACTGATTTCAAATCTTGCAAGTTCACTTTCATTAGTATTAATTATTACTTGTAAATAGCATTACTCAAAGGAGGTGAATTTAATGATTCTATCTGAAAATATCAGACAAGGAGAGAACAAAGCAGAATTGCTTCTCACTCGGTGTTATGATGAATTTGAGTATATGTACAAATACATTTTCAGTCTTGGCTGTGGCAGAATTGATTACATAAAAGGCTAGGCAATTTATGTGAATTAGAATACAATAGTTTTATTGAAAGATAGGAACTTTTGAAATAGGTACAAAGCAACAAATTTGTAGTCTGGAAAAATACATTTGCATCATTTCTTAATAGGCATATACAGTACATATAAAATTTTACTACCCCTCTTGTTATAACTGTTAAAAGTTTCATTCCTGAGGTTTTTTTTTTTCCCATTAAACATTTTAAAGTAGGAAGGAAAAGGAAACCATCTTCCTTGATTTGAGGCTGAACTGTGAATCTTCAGTGTTAGTAAAAATATCATTTCCCTACACACCAGACTTTGACTGGGACGTGGTCACACTGGAATGCATTCCTTAGCACTGTCCCCCACATACACATCTTCAAAGAGTTGAAATGTTTAGCTTGCAGATGGTGTACAAGCTGTTATTACTAAACATTTCCATTGTAAAGAAGCTCCCCCTTTTGAAGTGCAAACATACAAAGTGAATCATTTAAAATCTGCTTTGATTTAAATAACAATTCAAGTATCTCCTCTAAGATGACTTTCTGCAACTATTAATATTTATAAGCCACAGTTATAAATATGTATTCTGAAAGGCAGAATATCTCTGAAATATCCTTTGTTTTGTCCTTAGATTATATAGGTTATAACCCAGTTTTGGTTTGCACTGCATTTTTGCTAGCTTATCATATATCTTTATCCATACATTTAACTAATCATTTAGAAAAATATTAACATCAGATACATGAAGGTAGGTTTCAAACTACAGCATTTCACTGAAAAGGCTATATTTGTAAAGATACAGTCTGAGTGAGTCACTTGTGCATATTTTCAGTTATGGCTCATGCTTAAGATGTTCATGGAGCTTTTACTAAAGATGGGGAGATGTCATAGTCTTGGAAATGAATTCCTTTAGATGCCGTGATCTTCATAATGGCACCATTGAGAGCATCATCTTCAATGAGTGTTATTAGTCCACTGGCAATGGTTGATGGGCTAAAAGGGAAGGAAACATTTGTATTTTGAAACTAAAGAATAAAACTAAATAACTTCATGTTATTTTCTGAAGCTTTCCTGTCATAGGGAAACATAGTTCATTAAGCTATTGTTACCTCCAGTTTTTATTCATTGAGGTGATAATAAATTTAGTGCCCAATAGGGAATGTATTTGAGGTCACTAATTACAGTGATTAAATGATCATTTTCTCATCTATACCAGATCAGTAGTCATGAATCTTACTAGACAGAAACACCACTGGAGGAGAAATAGAATCAATTAATTGCATTTATTGAAGGTCATTTTTACCAATTCCGATTTTAAGTTCATCTCAATGGTGTGCCAAAGATTCTCAAATTTTTTATACTATCCCTTTACATGTGAGAAGCACTTTCTGAGGCCTGGTGGATAAGTTCATGGCCAGTGGTTGAGACAAAGCTAAGATTTGGTCTTAGTTCTTATTCCTTCAACACAGCAGCTATAATTCTGGGCTGAGAAAAAAGTCATCTAACTCATCTTGCAATGGCCTCCTCTATTCTGTTCTATCAATATCTACCTATTCTATTCTACTCTGCTCTACCCTACTTACTTTTGTTTTTAATGAAGGATGCTCTTATGCCAGGGCAGCATATTTGGATTTTACTTATTTTTCATCAAAAACATATTGAAAATAATTTTTTCACACACTATATTCTGAGTACAGTCTCGCCTTCCCCAACTCCTCCCAGGCCTTCTTCATTTCATCACCCACACAAATCCACATCCTTTCTTTCTATATCTCAATTGAATACAAACAGGCATCTAAAATTGATAGTAAAATAAAAATTAGACAAAAATAAAACAAACAAACAACAACACAGAATAGGGCAAAACAAACAGGCCAACAAACAGAAGAGAAAAAGCCAAAGAAAAAGCTCAAGAAACGCATATAGACATAGAGACATACACAGAAATCCCATAAAAATCACAAACTTTTTAAAAAAAATGCCATTGAATTTGTTTTGTGTTGGCTCTCTACTCCTGGGCATGGGGTTGTTTGTATGCCTAGTGAGATTCTACTGGAGAAAATGATCTTTTCATATGCCAACAGTTGTCGATTAGAGATACCTTCTGGCTTAGGGATGGGGCTTCGGTCCACCTTCCCTCTCAGTGGTGGACCCCATCTGGCCCAGACCTGTGCAGGCCCTATGTATGCTACCACAATGTCTATGAGTTTATATTTGTGTTTGTCTATCTCTCAGAAACAGTTCTTTGATTGTCTTACCGTGTGTGTGTGTGTGTGTGTGTGTGTGTGTGTGTGTGTGTGTGTGTGAACTGAAAATTTTGGGGCTCTACAACATTTTATAGAGGTTTCACTTGCTTATTATTTGAAGTTTAGGCATATGAGATATAAGTGCCTTGAAAGGTAAATGTCATTTAGAAAAACAAAATCTGACAAATGCTGAAGTTACTGTTTTCAAAGGAAATCATACCATTTACATATGATTCTGTTCCTCAGGCCTATTTTTCCTGTTGAAATGTTTGCCAACCCAAACTTTGATGTACTGTTTTCTAAAGTTTAGACCACTTAAATTTGCTTGTATAGATAATGCTTCATTCCATTGTGGAAAGAAAGAGTTTTACTTACTCCAAAAGTCCATAGAATTTCATCATAGCCTTGATCTGATCCTTATATTTTATGTATTGGCCCATATTTTCCTCTTTTTCAATGGATTCAAGGATAGGCGTGTTGACGAAACCTGGACAGATGGCATTCAGTCTTACACCACTCTTCATAAGGTTAGCCGCCATCTGCCAAGGAGAAGAACACAGTCACAGGTTTCAGGACAAACTGGAGTGAGCAGTTCTTTAAAAGGCTAATATAAAACACACTAGTCAGATACACTCTGAAATATGGAACAGTTCCCAGTGGGGGTGGGGACACATATGGTATAAAGACATAGCTGACAGAATTCATTCATGAAAACTTCACTGCATTAATTGTTTTAAAAGCACCACCACTAGACAACTCCAAACATTACAAAATTATCTAAAGTACTCTTTTTTTTTTTTTAACTGAACTCACTGGGGACCCGAGTCTATGTAATTGAAGCTTTACTGAGGAAAACTTCATAATTGAAGTTCTATTACTTGTGAATTTAATATTTTTACAATATATAAAGGTAACCTTTCATTAAACAGAAAAACATAAAAATCAAGGTCAGATACTGAGTGGTTGACTAAGATGTTGTGAACCCCAGCTTTTAGTACCTTCATTTTTTATTTTTCCCAGAAGTGATGGTTCAACACTTACTAATTCAGTGTTTGTACGTAACTTTAGAAAACATAACTGCTGTTAACGAGAGCCAACTGTAGAGGTATTTGGTCATGAATTTAAATGTGAAAATCCTGCTTTGTGATGGTTTATCTTATTCTAAAACATTTCAATATTTTCAAAATAGGTACCGGTTTCTGATCAACTCAAATTAAGAGTAAAGACTACTTTCCTTCTTCAGGATGATTAACACTGATACTTCTGTTTATTTTCTCCTTGTTAATGCAAAACACTGCCTCTCCTTGGTCCTTTTATTCTATCTGGTACCCCTCAGAGACTCCCTAACTATTCTTTTCCTTTCTCCATTTGTGCTTTGTAATACATTTTCCAAACAGCAGGCAAAATTCTACTTAGATGTTTTATTTAAGGACTCCTGACATTAGTATTACAGAAACTGCTCACACTTTTATATACAGAACATTTCCCATTATTTATCCTTAATTCATTTGTGTCACTTCTCTATTTTCCAATGATATATTCTTTATTTAGTCTTTTATATGACTGAAAACATTTTCATAATAAAGGTTTAAGTAAGCTGTCTCCTCCATCTTTTGGCTAGATTTATTGAATTTTGAACTTCTGTTCTTATAGACTGTAAAATTTCGGTTTCATTTATGAATGCAGGGAGGAAAAGAGTTGGTGGTTAGGAGTTCCTCACCGCAGCTGAGCGTGTGAATCCCACGATGCCGTGCTTTGAAGCCGAATAAACAGGTTGCTGCGCAACAGGGATGAGTCCTGAAACAGACACAGATTCCAAATAAGTTGATGTTTTAAAAAGTGGACTGTACAATGAAGGCTATACAAATGATGTTTCCTGGTCACATCAATTTAAGATTAATCTGGAAAATACACTGGTGTGAAAGCATATGCCTCTGCACAACAGCAAAACCAGAGCAATTTCAAACAAACATCCCACACAACCCATTTTACTTCAGCGACTGTGACTGCCTAGCTTATTTCTCACATCTGTCAAAACCAAATAGTCAAATTTAGTCATTTAAATACTCTCATGTCAAATGAGTTTCTTACAGCAACTTAATTTTCCATTTGAGACAGAGTCACTGTATAGCTCAGGCTGTCTTTGAACTTGTGATCTTCATGGATTAGCCTCCCAAGTACCAGGATTATGGGTGTGTACCACATTGTCAGGCTTAGATGCTCTAGCTTTAACAATTCCTATTAAGTATGTCATTTCTCTCAGTCAAGAAACAGTGACAAATGCCTGGTTATTGGGAGATTCATATCAAATGCCATCCTAGTGTTAAGTTATTCTCCTGAGATGTCCCAGTCTCCTCCACCCAGCTAACTAGTCACATGCCACCACCATACAGTTGAGAGGGCCATGCTAAAGTTCAGCAATAAATTCAGACTGTAAACACTTCCTGAGTGCCTCCCAGGCTTCAATGTGTGAAGCATGTTTGCTCAGGGGCAGTTTAAATCTCTGAGGAAGGTAGCTCACACCTAGTACCCAGTGATCTCAAGGTCCTAGAAATGTTGGTCCTTTTATTGTTTTGGGTCAGTAAACTTGCAAGTTAATTACTTCTGTCAGTAGCAGTCAGCGTGAGTTTACAGTGTCTCTGTGTACAGAGTACACAGAGATGCTAGAAGCGAAAGATAAAGGGAACAAGTGGGCATCGTCAGACGGTACTGCTATGTCCCTGCCTTACCTATTTGTTACAGGTTTATGGGACAAAGGGAGAGTGTGGAGGACGGTGCTCACATCCTGCAGGAGTCAAGTGGTAAATGAATCTTAATCTCAGATAAGCTGGTTCACACAGCCGTAAAATGGACAAGGACATTGCTCGTAAGTATTATGAAAGATGAGGATGGATTTTTGTTAGATGTGCAGACTTGACAAACATGATCTCTAGCTATTTCAAAATGTCACATATGAGAAACATGTGAAATAAATCAAATAGTGTTTTGTTGGCTATGGTCATGAGCAAGCAGAAAATATTTATGTCACTCCTTTAGAATTTGAATTATAAGTATAATCAGAATGCCGAAGAATTTGTTTGCATTTGTATGTAACTATAAAAATACCATCCCGCCAAACAACCAAGGTCCCACTATGTACTCTACACTGGTCTCAAATTGTCTATGTAGCATAATCTGGCCTTGAACTTTCAACTCTTCTGCCTCAACCCTGCAAATGCTGACATTAAAAGGATGAGCTACCATATCCCAGTGAACTTGTTCTCATTCAAAAACAACAGCATTGGGTTTTGTGAATTTTATTGTACCAGTATAATTATCTTCTCACTGGATTTAAAGTTTTACAGCTTTACTGCATTATAATTTCCATAAAATAAAACAACGTGTTCTTCATGTGCACAATTTGGTAGGTTTTGACATCTGTATACATGAAGCTATAACCATAGTCAAGATAATAAACAAATGGTTTTCCCTATGATTCTCCTCACTTTCTTCTTTCTGTTCTTCTCCCCTACCCCCCCAAGAAACTACTGGTATGCTTTCTCTCATTGTTTGCATTTTCTAGAATTATATACACATACAATCATCACAGTTTTGGGGGGATCTGGTTCTTTCATTTGTGACAATGATGTTGGGATTCATTCTTCAGTATCTTGTTATTAACATTATTACTTTTTTTTTTTTTCTAACCAGCAATCCACTGAATGGCATAGCAGTTCTCTGTACTTTACATTTACTTGGCAATAGATGAATGAGCTATTTGCTGTTTTGTGGTATTAAAATTTAAAATAAAGAGAACTCTGCCTTCCAGTCATGCATTTGGTCAAACTTGTGAATGATTTGGTTAAATGGAGAGGCTTGATTTTTATTTCTTTCATCACACAGTAGGTATTGATTTCAGGTACTGCCTCTCATGGGCTTCGCATGGGTAGGGTGGATTGCTGATCTGCAGCGCTTCACACAGACTTCCACTGCTGTGGGTGTAGTGTGGCACTAGGACTCCACCCACATGGTAGTTTAAGCTTCTGTCTTTGTTTGTCTTGATCCCTTCCTCTGTAATACTCAACACAGCTGTGCTTTGGATGCATTGGCTCCTTTTGGCCAGGCTCCTTCTCCCTCACATCCACTGCTAGCTGCTCCTAGCTTATCTTCTTGGCTAGATGTGTAATTATGCTGAAAAACTCCAGAGTTGTCCCTGACCCTCTGGTTTTATGTTTGTTCCTTCTCTGGATGATTTTATCAACTCTTAGCAAAAAAGTACAGTCTCACAGTCTCTCTCTCTCTCTCTCTCTCTCTCTCTCTCTCTCTCTCTCTCTCTTTCACACACACACACACGGAGAATTACTGTCAAGTTTAAAATTGAGCTTTCCAGCAAGACCTCATTGGCTGTGCATGTCTGACAGACATAGAGCTTTGTTTTAGATACTGCCATCTCTCCTGCCAGTTTTCGTTCCTTAAATTATGTGTACACTAATTTAAATATTTGAGTTGCACTGAATTAATTTCAATACATACATGAGTAAAATTAAGCATAGATGCAAACATATATAAATTAAAATTCATATAACCAATGGGATACTATATAAAAATGTCACTATTGTATATATGTTATATAACTGTCACTAATAGAAATAAAAATGTCACTTCTAAATTCTATTTTATTATTTAGACATGTCCTCATTTTTTTCAAGAAGCTAGCAACTTGCACACAGACTTGGAGACAATACTTCTATAAAACATATCTATTAAAGGACTGTTAGCTAAATATACCTAACAAATCTTAAAACTCAACAGAGAAGAATTGACCAGCTTTTTAACGCAGACAAAAACTACCTCTCTGAAGAAGATATTATATGCACGGCAAAGAGGCACATGGACTATGTTCAACTTCTTATTTCATTATTGATTTGCAAACTTAAATGTGGTACTCCTTCACTTTTCAGTGTTGTCTCTGGTCTTTTATGTAATACTGTTCCTGAATAACATAGTCTCAATTTCTTTCTTCTTGTCACTTGCACACAGACAGTTACACATTATGTTTATGCTTAAATTCTAGCTCTCTAGCCAGAACTAATTAGGATAGGCCAAATCCAGACACTGACAGTCATGAATGCTGGAAAAACAGAACAATAGGAATTCCTATTCATCACTGGTGGGAATGTAAAATGGTACACGCCCAATGGAGTCAGCCTGGCAGCTTTTGACAAAATGCATTTTTACAATAGAAGTCGGCAATTGTGCTTCTTGGCACTGATCCAAAGTGACTGAATACTTATATCCTCACAGAAACCTCAACCTGGATGCTTCTAGTGGTCTTATTTGCAATTGCCCAACATTGGAGTCAAAGGAGATGTCCTTCCATGAGTAAATGAATAATAAAGCATTACATATTATACTTGCACTAAAAATAGATGAGGTATCAAGCCATGAACAGATGAGGCTAAAACTAAACTGTCTATTGTGAAGGAACAAAGCAGTGATGCAAAAATGACATGATTCAAGCCACAACGTCCTTTACAAAAGCAAAATTATGTAGACAGTAAAGAGATCAGTGTTTGCCAGGGCTGGATATGGAAGGGAGGAATGGGCAGAGCAGAGGATCATCAGGGCAGAGAATGCAGTATGTACAATAATGTAGTGGCCACTGCAAGTCATTGTTTATCTGTTCAAGTCTACACCAGGACTGAGCCTTAAGAGGAATTTATAATATCATGCTTACCTTCATGATAAATAAAATAGTAAATTTCAGTTGAGCTTGGTGAAAATAAAGACTGTATTTCTCATGAACTTCACAGACCTTTTAATCCAATCCAATATGTGTTTCTGTGGTAACGGTGGTGACGGGGGTGGAATCTTAATATAAGTTATGAACTGCAAGTGATAATGTGTTGAGGTATATCCATCAATTTTAATAAATATACCCACTGTACTAAGGATGCTGACAGCGAAGGAGATTGTTACTAAGTGGTGGTAGGGATATATGCCAATTTCCTGTACTTTGTACCCTACTTTGTTTCGAACCTAACACATCTCTATAAAATAAGTCCCAGAGAAAACACTATTCTTAGTTTCACTTTCTTTGAAACAGAATCTGGCCATTGTATCCTAGCTTGGTCTGGAACCATTTAGATCCCAGTATAACCTTGATCTCAAGATATTCCTGCCTCACCTTTTTGAGTGAGGAGATGACATTAGTGTAGCACTAGGCTAGACGACAATATCATTCTAATTACCTGAATTGAGAAGAGTTACAGCACAGTGGATTAGATACTGCACGTCAGGCCGACTGAGCTCAACTCTTCAACCCAGAATTAGAAGCCCATGTGCCCTATCAACTTGGCAAAAATAAGTGTTGCGTACTGCGGTGCTTTCCTATGCAACCGAAATTCATAGTAATAACAGCTACTGTGAGTCTACACTGAACCAATATGTATAATATGCTTTAAATGATGCCATATACATAATAAACGTCACCATGAGGGTTAATCTTCATTGCCAACTTGACTAGACCTAGACTTATCTAGGAGGCATACCTCTGCCTGTATCTCCATGGATGTTTCGATAGAGCTATAACTAGGAAGTTTGGAGTACTGGACTGAGTGTTGACAGAGAAAGAGAAAAGGAGAAGGGGAGAGCAGAAGAAGAGGTAAGAAGGAGAGGGAGGAGGGGCAGAGAGGCCAAGTGCTAGCATCCCTTTGTCTCTGCCTCCTGGTCTGCTCAGATGTAAACAGGCCCTATTATTACAACTTTACTACCTGCCTCTATACCATAATGATTTACATCCCTAAACTGAATTAAATGAAATCTTCCACACTTAATTTGTTCCAGCCATTTGGACACAGCCATAAGAAAGTTATCAAACACAACAACTGTGATTATTTTTACATTTAATACATGCACACAGTCATCATTTTCTGTTAAGATGAAAAGTTTAATATTGCGGATTAATTGACATATTTACCCTTTCATCTGCTTTGAATTTCTTTTTTAATGAAACTGTATCAGGGCCAGCAAATCATGCACTGTTACAAACCCTTCTTCAAAAAACTTACGGAAGTAGAATAATCTAAGAACTACAAATTCAGTTCCTTTAAGGAACAAAATATGATGAAATCAGATTTTAAATATATTCACTTGAAAGATCTGAAAACTAAGGAGGGTTGGGTGAATACCCAGATGATTCAATTTAACCTTAGAAGGGGTTTGGACAGTACAAGGGCTGCTGAGGTCCAATTGATGAAATGAATACACATTGTAAAATATATTACATAAGACAAATACATTCATTTGTTCTCTTGTAAAGGACTTCAAAGCAGCAGCAGCAGCAGCAACAGCAACAACAACAAATGGTTATGTTAGGACTGGAGAGATTGCTCAGTAGCTAAGAAGGTACTCTACTTTGGTAGAACCAGAGTTTGTTTTCCAGCACCCATATCAGGCAGCTCAAAACTGCTTGTAATTCCAGCTTCAGGCATGTAATGTCTCTGTCCCTCTGAGGCCACTTGCACTCATATTTGCACACACACACCATTACCAAACCTAATAAAGTGAATAAAAAGAAATGTTCTTTTATCTAACATTGTAAAAAAAAATATCTGATTTGTTATAGTCCCATTCCTTATGAATGTTTACTAATAAAATACAAGATTGCTTTTTTAAAAACACTTAACCTCAAGGCTAATACAAGCCTTTATGGCTATCAATAATATTAAGTTTAAGATAGTTCAATGGATAAGTGCTTGTTCTAAAAGTGTAGGGCCTCAAGGTCAGATCTCAAGTACTCATACACAAAGCCTGGCACAGTAGTGTATACCTGTAACCCGAGCACCAGGGAGTGGGTAAAGATAGGCACACAATGGAAGCTCACTGCTCAGCTAGTCTAGCTGAGTTTTATGTGCATTGGGAGACTGCGAGAAAAGGTAAGATGTATGTATGTATGTATGTATGTATGTGTGTATGTATATGTGTGGATATATTGCATACACACAAATACCATACACACATACAAACAATATAATTTTAGAAATTCAGTGGTGTAAGGAACAAGGGTACCTCTGTATGAGTGAGCATTTATGACATGACCATGGCTCTGTCAAGGACTCCAAAGCCCCAGACCTATGGAATGACAGGACCTTTGCTAGGTCAGGTGTGGTGGAGTGGCCAGGTCTCCCCTGTCCTGATTATGCATATTGACAGTGTGTGCAGAAAGTATGAACACCAGCTTCCTCCTCCTTGATGACTTTCCCTTTCGACTGCTCCTTTGCCGAGACCCTTTAACCCACCTCCTTATTCAGCTGCACACAATGAGCACGTTACACTTCCTGGCTGCTGGTACGTGTCTATCAGATCTCATGGCTCACTCAGTCACAGTTTTCTGTACAGGTATGCCCTTGCCATCTCCCAAGGAGGTCATCCCCAAAGCTGCGCTGTTCACAATACAGTTGAGGAAAGAAATCTTCACACAAAACAAATATAATTTCTATGCTCATTCAAGGTACTACTAAATAAGAGACAGATGATGAAATAATTTATATAATATATATAAAGAAATCTGAAATGTTGAATATTACTGATGTGTGTATATAGCCATTTAGAATCATAAAGTTTAAATTTTATTTTCATCTTCTTCTTCTTAACATTTTCTCTATCCAAACTTGTAAAAGCCAACCTTAACATCTACAGCTCTCAAATAAATAAAAATCTTTTTTTTTCATTTTGTGCAAAAATTAACATTTTTCTCACAATTGTACATAATCTGCAAGTGTCTTTGTTTCTCAATAGATAGGAGTCATATAAAATGTACTATATACACCAGGAGTGGTGGTACACACGTTTAATCCCAACACTCATGGAAGCAGAGGTACGCTGATTGATGTGAGTTTGAGACCAGCCTGGTCAACAAAGCAAGTCCAGGACAGCCAAGGCTACACAGAGAAACCTTGTGTCAAACAAAACAAACAAAACAAAACAAAACAAAAGGACTATGTAAAAATACTGAGGATAATTCAATTTAGGGAAATAAATGATAAATCCAAATAGGCTAATTTGGGGGGAATGAAAAAAAACAGAATCTAAATCTTCAACATTTTCTATACAAACCCAAAGGAAACTAACAATTTGCCTATCAGTCTATTTTAATCTTCATTTCTTTATGTGAGGAGAAAATGGAGAAGTTATGGTGATCTATTTATCTATGTTCATGACTAAAAGTCACCAAAGCAACTATGGACTTCCTCATTATAGAATTTTTCACAGGACAGAACACCCAGTTTTGCTGGTTTTGTTTTGGTTTGTGTAGTTCTGGGACAGAACATAGGGACTGATGCACGCTAGGCAACTGTCCTCACACTAAGTTAGCGCCATCCCCAACTCTCATGTGGTTTTTCTCTTTGCTGTTAGGTTTACTGTGAGGTTGTATGTGAAGGTTTGGCATGTCATAAAAAGTGACAGAATCTTGTAGCACTATTATTACATATTTTATAATAAAAATACCCTTCCAGGAAGATAAATCCAAGAATGCTTTCCAGGGACTCATTTTCAGAAAGTTGCTGTTTGAGCTTCCTGAAAGTCCATTCCCTACTGCAATGTGGCCAGAAGAAGCAGAGATGGGCTTTAACCAGCCAGTGAATATCCCTACCCACACCGGAGGCTAGCTTTTTGACATGGATAACTATTCCTATTTCCTGTTACATGGGAAGAGAATTTCAGGATTACCCAAAGTCCCATTCCTAAGGACTATTTCCCATACTATGAAACAGCTAATCTGCCCTCTTTTTAAAGGCTTCATTAAAAAAATTTAAGCTTCTCTACCAATCCTTTCTAATATGTGTCATTTTTAATCATTTTACTATCAAATACAACAAAATTGATACTAGCCTTTCTGGACTAGCAAGGAGCATTTTGGCAGTGCCAATCAGGAAGTGTGGCTCACAGCCTCAAGGCAGTGTGCATTCGAACAACCAGGCTCCAAATAGCAGGAACAGTTCATCCATTCGTGACATTCATTAAAATATTGCAAGGCAAATTTCCTTTTATTATCACTGGTTGCTCTTACAAAGTTTTTCAGGTTATGTGCTTCCTTGGAGATTAGTGGCTTCGCTGAATTTTGAAGATAATTCAATGAATAATATGAATTACTGAATCCGGAGTTTGTTGTTTTGGGGGAGGCTGGCTCTTAGATTCTGCCTGTCTCCTCCACCCTTCAATACTGGGGCCAAAAATGGCCAGAGCCTCTTCTGGAGAGGCAGATGAAGCCCATTCACTGCTCCACTAATCTCACTCTGCACATTAAACCGACTAACTGCGTTTGAAACTGTGTCAGTGGTCATTACTCATTAAATTCTCAGCCCAAGCCAGTACGACAACTTGTGGTTTTACTTCAACAGTGAAGGACTCTGCAAGTCTATAAGAAATGATGAGCGGGATAGGGCCTGCCACTCTGCAGAAAAACAAATAAAAAACCAAGCAACAACAAAACCCAAATCAGAAACCCTATAAAGGAAGCATGGAAAACAAACAGGAAGGCAATGTTAAAAGCTCTTTGATAGTCAGGCAAGGTGGCACACACTTGTAATCCTAGCACTTGGGGACACAGAGGCAGGTGGATCTCTGTGAGTTCAAGGCTAGCCTGGTCTACAAAGTGAGTCCAGGACAGCCAAAGCTACCCAGAAAAACCTAATCTCGAAAAACCAAGAAAAGTACTTTGAGAGGGAGAAATCCTCTTCTCCAGGAAAGAGCATTCCAATTGCTTATCCAATGCCCAGTGGTCCACATTGGACACATAGATACAAGGATATATGTGTGTGTATTTATTTATTTATATATGTATGATTTATATTTATTATTATATTTATATATTATAAATACATTTATACATGTGTGTGATTTTATGTTATATAATATATATTATATATGTGTCACAACAATTAATGAATAAAGAGGACATGAATTTAAAAGAGAGCAAGAAGGGATATATGAGAGAGAAAGAGGGAAGGGAGAGGAAATAATGTAATCACAATCTTTAAAATATAACAAAAAAGTACTTACTTTTCCATAATTCCTCTAAGATTTGTTTTTTTGTTTGTTTGTTTGATGACCACAATCTATGTGCTGTGACTCAAGGTCATGCATCTATTGATAGTTTCTGAGAAAATTTTGAAGAATAAGGATTCTTCTTTTACCTCTGATCATTTTAAAATTCTGTTTGAGTGTACTTGGCAAGCATGCATATGTGCATCTCTCTCTCTCTCTCTCTGTGTGTGTGTGTGTGTGTGTGTGTGTGTGTGT
>OU015752.1:13837564-13853577 GCA_907169655.1 Acomys percivali
CTTTCTTTCTTTCTTTCTTTCTTTCTTTCTTTCTTTCTTTCTTTCTTTTCTTTTAACTGAAACATTTTGTTTTGATAAAATTATCATGAGTGCATTTAATCATATCTACATTCATATCTACATATGTTTGCTTCATTATGTTTGTTAAATGTGAATAAGTGTAGAAACAGACAATTTATTTACTGAAATAGATAGTCAGTAAGAACAGCAACACGAACAGCAAAAACTTGAAGGCAATTGAGGATAACTCTGAGGTTATGACTCTTCTACCCGCAGCCATTTGTCTTTCTAGAAAGGAAGTGTGTGTTGGGAACTTAGTCATATGCTAATGGTATCTGGAGGCAGCACCTTTAGGAAGTAATTCAAATCTCAGAGGTCATGAGGGTGGGGCCCTCACCACTGTACTAGTGGCTCTATACATAGAGGAAAAAGAGATTGTGCTTGCTTTTTATAGCTGAGTGCGTCGTTATGGTCCTCAAATTCTGCCTGTTTTAAACGCAGCCTCTCAACTTTGAACTTGCTGAAGATGAGCTGAATAAACTCACCCAGCTTCCTCTATTTGTTATGGCAATAGAAAATGGACTAAGACAGAAGTGATCTATGGCTCAGGGACTAGTAAATCTCTGTACTTTTGTAAGATCTGCACTTATCCCATTTACCAGACTTTTAAGGTAAACATTACTCTAATTTTCATTTTATAGATGAAGAAATTGAGGCTCAGGGGAGACAGGTGATCTGACCCAAGATCACTACAAAATTTGGCAATGAATCTGGGCCCTTATACAAGCCATATGAGTTGAAAGCCACTGCTTTTCTGTGATGCTCAGCTGCATCCAGGTTTTTTTTTTTTTTTTTTTTTTTTTTTTTTTAATGTAGCCTCTCTTTCCCTTTGCTAGCTACCAGAAAGCGTAAGTCAGTAGTTCGGCATTTCTGATTCTATTTCCTGAGCCACTAAAAGGAGAACAAATTGTCATTCTGTGAATCATGCCTGGCACTAATGATAATGAATTATTTATATAGTTGCAAACACTAAATGAATGATCAAACCATGATGGTAGATTTCAACTCTAGAGTGCAAGTAAAATACTCCCAACTTTCTACACTGTTGGCAGGACTCTATAACAGTGGTTCTCAACTCGCTTGGGGGGGAGGTTAAAATAGTATTTTTACAGGGGTCACATATCAGATCTCCTGCCTATCAAATATTACTTTACTATTCATAATAGTAGCAAAGTTACAGTTATGAGCTTGCAGTAAAATAATTTTATGGTTGAGGTTACCACAACATGAGGTCACATGAGGTGTTAAAAGATCACAGCATTAGGAAGGTTGAGAATCATTGTTCTATAAGGAAATTTTATAGATTACTAGCAGTAGAAATTCATACCTTTCAGTTCTGAAGGCTATACGTTTAAGGTCCAAATTTGAGAAACTTGATTTCTTCTGAGGCCTATTTACATGGCCTGCAGGTAGCTGCCTCTCACAGCATATATGTCTCACTGATATCCTCTTTTTGTGGCCAAATTTCTTCATAAAAAGAGATCAGAAAGACTTGATTAGGGGTTGTCCTAATGTTTTTGTTTTAAGTTAATCACCCTTTTAAACCTCTTTCCGTACAAAAAGATTCCAAGAGCCAGAGGTTGGGAGGTACCTGAGGGAAACTGTGTTCTAGACACAGCAAGAGCCACACTCAGGACACTAATGCTCAGAGTACCTGCACATTTTCTGCACAGAAGGGGACTCACAGGCCTCATCTCTAACTGAGGAGCTATGGACAGGTAACAGATCCTAGGAGAGGGAGACTCAAGCATCTTTGAGAGTGAGGCCCATGGCAAGTTGAATCCAGCCTATGGCCCAGCACTGAGAAGTATGTGGGAAGCACAAAGTGGTCTTAAACCACTGGGCAAAATGTCTTGTTTCTGCCACAGACAGAATTCTGCCTAACAATGTACAAGCTTGGATGCAGGCAGAGTTGATGGACAACCTCTGCCATGACAGGGTGAGCAAGTCCTCAATAGTTCCTGCCTTGTAAATATGTTTATCAGATATATTGGGCCAGAAGGCTGAAGATGATGCTCCAACGTTACAGGGAATTTTGGGTGACTGTTCAGGCATCAAACTGTCTCTGTCATTTTTCCATTTTGGAAGCTGCTCACCTGAACTTCTGCTTCACTCAAGTAATTACGTTTTATTCCTTCTCAAGGCTCTGATGGGGTTGAAGACCAGCTAGTTTAGTCTTACAATTAAGCTTAGTTGTTTAGAGGTTAAGATGTTTTTAGGTCTAGATAGATGTTCTAAGTTAATAGAGATGAGATATGATAAATATTTATTTTCATTCAGAATTTTAGACTCACCAAGATGGGAAAGAAGTTTTCTTCAAGTTTGCCAAATACAAATAGCGAAAATACTATGATTGTAACATTTATATAATTAATAATTGTTTTGTGGTTTTTCCTGCTGTACATAGTTTACTTTATTTCTGTGTATATGTATATGTATATGTAAAAAGTATAATAAAATAAAAAATTAAATAAAAAAGCAACACAACAACAACAAAAATAGAGGGCACACAATTAGAGATTAAGGAGATGGGAGTGGTTCTAGGAGGAGTTACAGGGAGAAATGGGATATGAATATAATACAGTACTTGGTATAGAATTCTCAAAGAATTAATGAATTATTTTATTAAGAAATAAAGGTCCCATCTTTAAGTATTATACTCGTGTTCTATGTTTCTGGGACTTAGGCTTCAAATTCGGGGGTAGAAGACACAAAATTCCTCACATTCCAGTCTAGAAATAGAAGTCTGTTTAATAATTAAAATATGTACTGGGAAACTTTGTAGTCTCACTAATGATTAAGCTAGTATTGTGGTTTGAAACTAATTAATCATTTCATAATCTTCTGAACAGCAAGAACCAGGTTTGGGAAACAAGAACATCTAAGTGGTCAAATTTACCATTACACAGTGTTTGTGTGGTGGTAAACTGTTGACAAGAAGAAAAAAAGAAAAAGAAATCGGCCTCTTATACATACCTTTAAGGACAATTAGGATAACGTCTATACCCGTGTTCCCATATTGACTGACATCTGCTGCAAACAATAGCTCTGCAGCAGCACTGGGTTAATAAATCATGCACATGTTATTTGTACAACTTATTCATCAGAGCTGTAACCCCCACGGGCCACTGGGGACATGTGAGCTAGCTGAGGAAGTGGATGTTCATTTGGAAACAGGCATGTGTGTGAGGGTTGTATAAGGGGAGCTCAACTTAGAGAGGCAGGAGAGGCAGGTCTCCTTCAGAAGTGTAATTTGTTCTCAAAGGGGAAAGACGAGTAGAAAAGATGTTAGTGACGACAGAAGAGGGGTTGTGCAAACCAGGGTCTAAAGTTGCAGAGCCAGAGAGAGTCAGAACACTGTTTTCAATGAAATAAAACAGAAGAAAAAGCTGGACGTTGAGGTATTGGAGGGGGTTGGGCAATGGCAGAAGATGATACTGAAGAGTAAAACAAAGGCTGGAACACTCCGAACAGTACAAGCCAAGAAAATGGATTTCAAATTTTCACCCGAAAAATAGCTGAAAATTGCTGAATAGCTTTTAAAGCCAGAGAGCTTTCTCACACTCGGTTGTTTGCAAGTTTATGCTGGTGGCTTTTAGGGAATGAATTGCCATAAGGGCAAAGGAAGCAGAGTAACTTACTCAGTTGCACTGCTATGAAATGTGCAGTACGGGGAAGAAGTAAAGTAATTCAAGCAAAGTAATGAAAGACGCCAACATGATGCCAACCGCAAAAATTGACTTGACAGAACAGAGGCAAGGGCGGAACATCAACCACTCACAGCTGCGTTTTCTGCTCTTGAGTTTGTCATATTTTTCACAATAATGAAAACAGTATGTTGTGTATAATACACTAAGCTTGTACATTTGCTTTTTAAATCTAAGGAAGGAAACTTTTTTGTGCTTGGCTGAGCTGTTCCATCCTTGGGTAGTAATTTATTCCTCTTGAACTGTTTGTTGGGCAGTGTCCTAGAAAAATCTCTTTGCATTGGCACTTTTTTTTTTTTTAATTTGGCAATTCTACTGTCTTGGTCAGAGATACATAATCACATTAGTCTTTTCAAATTTCACAGTATGATGAGGAGAAAGAAGTGCATGTTTTCCACCCTTAAGGGATTGTATGCATTGTTCTCAGACTTTCTTTTGCTCCGTAGAAGAAACAATGGCTTCATTCATTTTGAGGGTGTACTGGAGCCCTTATCGGACAGGAAGATCTCTGAAGGTCCTAGCAAAACTCACTCGTAGCTCAGCCTGCTCAAGTGAACAGCCAAATCAGGATGTGACTATGCTGTTTCTGGGCCATTAATAATTGAAGAAGTTTCTCAGGTGATAGCTATGTCATCCTTGCTCTGTAATTCCCAGTAACTGAGGTGACATTTTTTAGATTGAGAGACTGTAATTTGGTGTTCTGGAAAATTTGCTGTACTATAAACTGAAGTGAATGAGTTACGCACCAGCATCCTGCTGTCCTCCTTCTGAAGTCTCCTCCCCTTCTTTGGTTTCTGCTTCCACCTCTTTTCTGTCTGATGGTTCCTGATTTGCATGTCAGAGGATTGGAAATCCTTCCTACAATAGGCAATGAAAAGACTAGTCAAGGGATAGCTACTGGGATTGAGAAGGGCAGAGTTTAGGACTCAGGTTGCTGTGGGTTGAACCTGCCCATTTCACCTACCACGTCCTCTCTGACCTCTAGCCTTTAAAAGAGTCCTTACAGCAATGTGAGTGAGGGGTTACTCACAGGAGCGGAAGTAACTGGAAAGACAGCTGAGTCACCAAAGCCCACCCCAGCATGAATGACAGCTCACAAAAGCTGGGAATCTGGAAGACACTGCACAGCCTTCAGGCAGCTCAACAGATTGGAAAGCTGTTCTTTCCAAGTCACTCACTTGATCTTAAACCCCTTCCAGGGAGCTAGGCCGCTTTCTGCTTTTTCAAGGCAGCTGGCCTGGTCTTCAGATGGTCTTAACAGCTTGGCCCGTTTCGGGGTGACTCTCAGAAGTTTGGTTGTTTACCCTTGGGAAGAAAGGGCCTAGCGAATCTGGTCAGTTTCAGGGCCTTCTTGAAGCTATTTTGAGCTGTTTACCTTCTGGCTTAAGGAGCGTCCCTGTAATGTGGAATATTTCAGTCTCTGAAGAAACTGTTATGCAACAGAATTTGAGGACCCTGAGCCTTATGTGGAACCTCTTTATCCCCGTAGCTTATGAAGAGTCACAACTCCTCATAAGTAGAGACCATTAGATTTAGTGTTACGATAATAAAGAACTTATCATTACTGTCTTTGAGCTGGAATTGACTTATATTTAAGAAATGGAGTCTTCAAGGTGATTTATTGATAAGCATTGTTAGGGAAGCCTATTTTACAGTTTATCTGGTACACGCTGTGAGCGTTCTGTCACTGGGCCTGGAACATGCTGGATCTTCTGAAGCTATCTTTAACCAAAACTGCCTGTTGTCCATCCGTTCTTCTGATTCATGGCTCACATTGGGCCACTTAGAATTGAGGACACCGGAGGAAATATATCTACAAAGATCACTCTTTTAAAAAAAGGAAACCCTAAAATGTTTAAAATTTAAAAACGTGTATACACATCAAAATAACTTAAAAGTAGTCAAATGAATCTTGGCGTTGTCCTTTTGAGAGTTCTACTTTTGTTACTCTGGCTTGATTGCATGTTTGCTCTGCTTTAGAACTGTTTTCCTAATTGTGGTCAATTTGATGTATCTATGAATTGCGGTGTAGAGGATTGAGCTGAGGGCCTTAGGCATTCTAGCCAAACACTGTCACAATTCTGCCCCTGATTCTCAAAGCTTGCTGAAACTACTATAGTGAAAACTTGCTGCATAGGGTAAAAACAAACATACAGGCTATTCCTCTCCACCCTTGAGTTCCCAGTTCCACCTCTCTTCAGAGTGCTCAAATTGTTCTGCTTTTTTTTTTCCTCTCCCCATCTCTCCACCACATATTCATATATCATAGTTAGGATTAGATGTAGTGTATATTTGAGCTAACCCAGCGTCATACATTAAATATAGTTTCTCAGCTTATTAGTTATACTTCAATACAGCTTCAAGAGAAAGCTTAAAGTCCACATCTGCCTGCTTAGGAATCAGAATATTTCATAACTCTGAATTGACCTTACCATGACTGGCTTAGGGAAACCATGAAACATTAGCAGGAAGTACTTGCAAATAATAATAATTCTCTCTCACCTCTCTCTCTCTCTTCTCTCTCTCTTTCTCTGTTTCTCTCTCTCTCTCTGTCTCTCTCTCTCTGTCTCTCTCTCATGCCTGTCCAAAAATGTCTTTTAATTCATCAAAAGAGTAAACAAAATCTAATTTGCTTTGATAATGATGTATACCCCAGGGAAAACACTAGTATGACGTAAGCCTCCTTGTCAAACTGGGCCATAAGCCACGGCACACCTGTGGACACGCTTTCAGGAGTACATTACACCTACCATGAACCAGTCTCTTCTAGGTCATATTGCTTACCCTTAGTATTTATGCTAATTTAGCCTTCAGCCTGGCCACTGTAGTCTTACCATAACTGATAGCCTCAAACAGAATTTTGGGCATCAGTGTGCTTGTTTACAGTGTGGCACCCTGGGAATAGTTCTTCCTGAATCATTATGGGTGTTTCCTCTGGGGAAAAAGCTATCAATTTATGATTTCCCCAAACTACTCTAAGTTCTCACAGCATCCTTTCAGTCATCAGTGTGAGTTCTGAGTGCCATCTCCCCGCAAAACATACACCCAGGCCACAAGCTGATACAACAGGAAAATGTAGTAGTTTTTTAAAGCAGCTTCCATCAGCATTGAAACTTAGCTAAAAACTGAGAGCAGCTAAAATTATTTACCAGTAATACCTCAATCCAGATCTTGACCAAATTTGTATCTTAACCGTGTCTTAACTAACTAGATGGGAAGGACTAATACCTCTCTGAAGGTATTAATTTTATTAAAAAAAAAAAGTGAGACAGAAGACGAACATCTGCATTGTTACTACACTGGGTGAGCCACACTGGGTACCACACTGAGGTAGCGATTTAAACTTGGCGAAGCTCTTGTCTTCCATGTCGAATGTGTTCCATAGCTTCTTATAGCTTCTCGTATAACCTGGAACTTGCCAGAAATCTCTCCACTGCGGATGTTCAGACCTGCACAATTCAGGTGGTTAGTAGACAGTTTCCCCACAAGAAATCACTCTTCTCTAGTCATTATGTACTGAACATGGAGGCGTTCACCAGTGTGAACAGGCCAACCTTGGATAAAGCCAAGGCTCCATCATAGAGATTTCCCATCTCCCCACCAGCCCCTCCCCCATTTTCATGAAGCCTTGCTGCACAGTGGACTCTTGGGTGAATTTTAAGAGAAGCCCTAGCTCCCTTGCCACTTGGAATCTGCACAAAGGATAGGGGGTCCACATTTCCTCTCTGTTGTGTTTCTTCTGATTCCGGGTCAGGTGTTCAGTCAAGCAGAATTATTGCCAGCATGCCTCATGAACTTACGGTTTTGGCTAAACTGGCATTCCTCGGTAATCTGTTAGGTACATGTCATTCGGGACCAAGACACACAATTTACAAGGATGAACTTTCCAGATGGATGCATGCCACTGTGATACTATCTAACAAAGCATAGAGAGTGCCTACTTGTCCATGGCTCCACACCAGCAACCCAGAAAGATATGCAGGGAAAGTACTCTAGAATCACACAGTACAGTGCCCTCTCTTCTTTACCGTGAAACCCCATCCTTCCCAGGAGTTAGAAAAGGTTCACAGTCTTCCCCAAGACCACACAGGTGGTTTTTCCTTTTCTTGTTGGAGGAAGGCAGGAGCTTTGGGTGACTCAGAAGAGCATACTAGAACAGGAACTGCAATTCACTGATGTGGCTGTTCACTGCCACCAAGAAGCAGGATGGGGCTGTGACTTTCAGATGAACTTCCTGACACTTACTACCATGAGGCAGACATGAAGTACAATGAATGTGAGGAAAATTTATCCCACTGTTAAAGATTACTTTTGTTCGTACTGGTTTTAAAGAATTGGTAGCTAAGTAAATAAATTAGCAGTTACTTACTTTGTATTTAGAATTGCATTGATTTTAATGTGAATTAAAGCCAACTTTGATCATCTTTCCGAGCATCTGTTTTTTGTGAGGAATAAAATAAAAAGAAAATAATGTTTTTTATTTGTTTCAACGTGACTCAAAAAATGAGAGAATGTATATCAAACTGTAATAATTATTTGTTTATGTTATGCAAAACTCATATATGTTACAATGAAATACTTCTGAAAAATCAATTCTTAAATTCGATAATACCACATTTGAGTTAATATAGACAAATCATATATATTTTTGTAGTCATTTTCTTTTCAATTTCAAAATTAGAAGCATGCAGGAATCCCGGAAGGAATTCTACATTTGTATATTTGTCAAAGATATTCAAATGAAAGAGAAACATATTCTAATTAAAGTGTACATATTTGTTAGCTTGTATCTAAGCAACTGCGGAGATTAGAGAATGACTAAATGGTGACAATAAGACAGATTAACCCCTAACAACACCCAGCCCACCTCAAGATGATGAGCATCAAAGAACCTCCTTATGGAGATGTCTTCAAATGGACAAACCAGCCACTGGGCAAAATGTCCTCATTTTGGCCACAGACAGAATTCTGCCTAAAAATGTACAATCTTGGATGCAGGCAGAGCCTATGGACAAACTCTGCCAAGACAGAGTCAGCAAGTCCTCAATAGTTCCTGTGTCACAAATAGGTCTGTCATATATACTGGGACAGAAGGCTGAAGATGATGCTCCAACGTTATAGAAGGTTTTGGATTAACTGTTCAGGCAGCAGACTGTCTTTGTCATTTTTTTCATTTCAGAGTCTGCTAACCTGCACTTCCAGTTTATTTAGGTAATTAATTTTATTCCTTCTCAAGTCTCTGCCGGGGTTGAAGACCAGCTAGTTTAGTCTTACAATTGAGCTTAGTTGTTTAGAGGTTATGTTTTTAGGTCTAGATAAATGTTTTAAATTGATAAAAATGAGATATGATAGATATTGATTTACATTCAGAATTTTAGACGCACTAAGATAGGAAAGGTATTTTCTTAAAGTTTATGAAATACAAATAGCCAAATCACCATGAATGTAACTTATGTAATTCATGATTGTTTCCTTGTTCTTCTTGCTGTATGTAGTTTATTTTATTTATGTGTAATAATATAAATGCATATGTAAAAATGAAATATAATAAAAATTTTTAAGAAAGAAAATGAGTAAATGGAACTGCATACTTAGAAGATAACCCTGTATTCCTTAATTTACAGAGGAATTGCTCATAATTCTGAGTCACTTGATAAAGAAATCTAATATATGTATAGTTCTATTTTTACATATAATACATTAATATGAAAGCAGAAGCTCATGAAGTTTATATTAGTTAAGATCTTAAATTAGTATATGTATTTTCGATTTGATCATAGGTCTTCTGATGGCAAATTTCACATTTCCATGACACCAACAAACAAAAAAATCTGAAGAAATGCCATGCCCTTCTTAATATTTGAGTGGATGCTTCACTAACAGAGTCAAACCTATTTGTGCCCTAAAACGTATAACTGAAAAGTGTAAAATTCTGGACAAATGATACTTTGAATGTATTGTGGTCAGGTTGGTGTCCCTGTCCCTCCACTGGAAGTCTTTTGTGGTTACAGGAGATGATGGTTTCAGACTCTATATCCTACATTCTTAGGAGTCTTAGCTAGAGCCATCCTCATAGATTCCTGGAAGTTCCCATTTTCTTAGGTGTCTAGCTCATTCCAGAGATGCTCCCGTTTCGTTTCCAGCTGTCTTTCTCAGTATTCTCTCTCTCCATTCTCCCCCATACCCGATCCCTCCTGTTCCCATACTCACCCCCCCCCCCCCCCGCAGCCCCCCCCTGTCCCTCCCCCCCGTCTATTCTATTTCCTTTCTCAGTGAGATTCAAGCATGCCCCTTGGGCTTTCCTTTTAACTTTGATTGTTTCAGTCTGTGGATTGTAGCACGGTTATTTGGCATTTGATGGCTAACGTCCATTTATAAGTGAACATATACCATGAGTGTCTTTCTGGGTCTGGGTTAGCTCACTCAGGATGATCTTTCCTAGTTCCATGCATTTGCCTGCAATTCTCACGATGTCATTATTTTTAATAGCTGAGTAATACTCCACTGTGTAATATACCACATTTTCTCTGTACATTCTTTGGTTGAGGGACATCTATGTTGTTTTCAGTTTCTGTATATTACAAATAAATCTGCTTAGATCATAGTTGAGCAACTATCCTTGCCTACAAGATGTGCAGGCATAAATATAGAGCAGAAATTGAAGGAATGGCCAATCAGTGACTGGGCCAGCTTGAGACCCATGCCATTAGAAGTAGCCCACCCCTGATACAATTAATTAGACTCTGCTAAACTTGCAGATAGGATCTTAGTATAACAGAGAGGCTTCACCCAGCAACAGGTGCAGGGACCCACAGTCAAACATTAGGCAGAACTTAGGGAATCCTGTGGAAGAGGGGAAGGAAGAATAAAAGATGCAGGGGGTCAATGATACATCAAGAAAATTGATAGAATGAACTAAGCTCGGCTCACAGGGTGTCCTAGAGATTGAACGGCCAACCAGAGAGCAAGCATGGACCTAAACTCTCTGCACATCTGTAACAGTAGTGCAGCTGCGGCTTTATGCAGGACTCCTAATAGTGGGAGCAGGAGCAGTCTCTGCCTCTGTTGCCTGTCTTTGGATTCTTTATTTTCCTAACTGGGTTGCCTCATCTAGCCTCAATTGAAGAAGATGTGCCTAGTCTTATTTCATCTTGATATGCCAAGGCAGGTTGATATCCATGGGAGGCACGCCCTTTTGTGAGGACTAGGAGGAGAGGAGGGAGGGGAAGCTGTAGTTGGGATGTAAAGTAAATAAATAGTTAATAATAAAAAAGTGTAAAGTTCTAAAATAAAAACATAGCAGAGAAAAAAGTCTACAAGCCAACTGTTAATTAATATAAACTTTCTAGGTGTATTTGATAGTTACCCTCTGATATTTAAACTTTCTTTATATCTTAAACTCTCTGTATTTAATTTATTCAAAAAATAGTGCAGTATAATACCAACCACAATTGTCACCAACCATTATTTTGGTCTTTTCAAAAGTAACATATTGTCCTTGGCTGGTGCCATAGTTTGAGCTGGACCCCTGGGCCCAAATCTACCCCTACCCAGATCTAGCCAATGGACAGGACAGTCTCCACAGTTGAGTGGAGAGTGGGGTATGACTTTCACACGAACTCTGGTGCCCCATATGTGACCATGTCCCCTGGAGGGGGAGACCTGGTGGCACTCAGAGGAAGGACAGCAGGTTACCAAGAAGAGACTTGATACCCTATGAGCATATACAGGGAGAGATAATCCCCCTCAGTCACAATCATAGGGGAGGGGAATAAGGGGAAAATGGGAGGGAGGGAGGAATGGGAGGATACAAGGGATGAGATAACCATTGAGATGTAATATGACTAAATTAATAAAATAAAATAAAATAAAAGTAACGTATTTTGAAATCTGAGACTCCATGTCCATAGTTATAAAAGACTGTGACTGTTACTATATATAAGAAGATCTAGTTGTTAGACTGAGTTTTAATTTAACTACAATTATAATTTTATGCTGAGAGGTCATTGAACAATAAAATGTCATGATATAATTGAGTTTTTAAGTGAATTATTCTGGGTGCTGTAAAAAAAATGAATGTAAATGGTAACTGTAGACAAGGTGCATCAATTCAGAAGTTCAAAAATGCACAGGAAAAAAAACCCAAGTTGTCAGAGCAGTGATTTAAAAAAAAAGAAGTGAATGGACATAAAGATTATTTACAACCAAAGAAGACTTAATAGTGTTTAGAAGTATAGTATGGCATGCTAGTGGCAGTGTTTATAATGTTGAGGCAAAAAGAAATATTGAGGCTAAATTTCAGGTTATTAGAAATGAGTAAACCAGGAGGGCTGGAGAGATGTGTTGGTAGTTAAAAACACTGATTACTCTTCCAGAGGACTTGGGTTCGATTCCCAGCACCCATGAGGTAACTCACAACCATCTGTACTCCAGTCTCAAGGAATCCAGCTCCCTCCTCTGGCCTTCTTGGACACTGCGTGAACATGATGCATGGATATACATACAGGCAAAATACTCATGCATATAAAATGATAAAAATCAATTCTACACATTAAAAATGAGGAAAAATACACATGCCTGCATTAAACTTTCTTCAGAAGTTTGTAGTAGTGCTTGGGGGATCAATACTTATCAATAATATCCTTATATCTTTCTGATTCTTTTAACTGAAAAAAAAAAAGAAAGAAAGAAAGAAAGAAAGAAAAAGAAAAAAGAAAAGCCCTGGGGACATTATCCTAGTGCCTAGTACACATTATTCCACCAATGTTAGGACACACAAATGGTTAAGGCTCTTAAATCACCAGGTGGCCGGCCAAATAGCAATTAAGGAGAGAGCTGTGGAAAGTGAACTACATGGGTTCTAGTCCAGCCTGTAAAGAACTTGGAAGTCAGTCCCTTTTGAAAAACAATTAAGAAGCAAATACACTGAAGAAGCAATAAGCTTTCTTAGGGCGAAGTGTAAATGATGCAACAGAGAAAGACCACAGCTCCCAAGACAAAGTGACAGGTAAGTAGACACACTTACATTATGGGCCGAAGCTAGTGAACCTGGATCTCCAAGAGAAGCAAGCCAGTATACGAAAACCTAGACAGTAATAGATACCTTGCTAAGGGATGCAACTGGGGATCCCCAGGTTTTTCAGTTTTAGCTCCCTAAGTTCTAGCAGGTTCTCAAAGCATCTGATCATTCATATATGTACATGGGAAAGTAGACACTTCAAGTTATGACGGAGCTGTTTTCTACAAGGTCAGTGATCTGGAGAGACCAATGACAATCTAACTGCTAGGCTTTAATTAGAGCATCACTGACTCGAGGGAAAGGAAATGGGCAACTCCAGTCCACTGTTGCTGTCCTGTTCCACCTACAGGGATGGAAAACTGAAAGCCAAACAACAACAACAGCAACAAATAGAATACCCTTCCAAAAATAAAAATAAATCCCCAAAAACAAACAACAAAATCAAACCCCACAGACAAACAGCTGGGAGGCACTTGCAAAAAAAAAAAAAAAAAAAAAAAAAAAAAACAAGTTCAAAGCCAAAGTCTTTAGAACACCATGGTCTAATAATAGGAATGATGGAATGTTTCCCTCTACACACCATATAGTGATATTGTAAAATCTAATTATAGGACTGTAGAATGCATTTCCCCACACGTTCTATAACACTATTGTAAAGATCTACTTATAGGTTCCTTTAACTACTACATCATTTCCAGCTTTTAAGAAACAATTCTAAAGGAAGGAAGTTTCAATAAAGAACTAACCCTTAATTAGTACCAGAATCTGATAAATCAGGGATGCTGGAACAAACAGACTGGTAAATTCAGGCAACTTCAAGTTCTGTGTTAATGTTTCTATGTACATAGTAGGCAGTATGCAAAACATGTAGACACCCTAAACATATGAAATTCTAAGTAAGAATAAATACAAATGTTTTGGGTTAAAAATGTTATAACATAATTGAAGAATGCTTTGGGTACCAGTAAATTATTCAGAGCCCCAAAAATATGTCAGTGGAATGAGAACCCACTACTGCCACTGTCCTAAACCAGTATAACCCCCAACTTCATTCTACTTATCTTTACTCTCACAGGTAAGTGCAGCTCTCACCTTAATCAGAGAAGCTGCTTTTTGCAGCAGATAGAGACCACTACTGAAAGCCACAACTTTGCTTGTCAAAATGTAGAAAACAACTGACTGTGGGGTTCTCAGTGAAGCTAATATACCTATAACACAATCTCTACAACCAAGGCTTAGGGAACATTATGAAAGAGGG
Organism: Acomys percivali; assembly: GCA_907169655.1. Classification (NCBI taxonomy): domain Eukaryota; kingdom Metazoa; phylum Chordata; class Mammalia; order Rodentia; family Muridae; genus Acomys; species Acomys percivali. The sequence continues at coordinate 13,851,609 of OU015752.1, forward strand.
GTCAGAAAGATTGTAGGAGACAGTGGACCAGGAGTTTGTTTCCTAGAAATGGCAGTAAACCTACCTCCATGATACCTCAACAGTAGGAATGCATAAATAAGAGAATGACATCAACAGTTGGCATCCCAGTGCCAGTAGGTCTCTACCCCAAGACAAACAACAAGAGCCAACTAACGACTTCTCAGAGAATGAGAATTAGTCATTTTTCAGGGACAAGCCCACCCAATACCAAGTGGTCAGCCTTAAAGACATGTGTATATAAGCAACACAAAATAGACATCAGATTAAAGAAAGAGGCCATCAGTTTGAGGAGGATGACATAGGAAGAACTGGAGGTAGGAGAGGGAGAGAAAAATAATGTGATTATATTTTAATCATCCTGAGTGAGGTAACCCAGACCCTGGAAGACATACATGGTATATACTCACTTATAAGTGGATTTTAGTCAAATAATACAGAATAACTGCACTATAATACACAGACCGTACGAAACTAAATAGCAAGAAAGACCCTAGGGAGAATGCTTAATTCCATTCAGAAGGGCAAGTAGAATAGATCCTGGAAGCAGTTGAAGAGAAGAAACAGGGAGGGAGCCTACTATAGAGATCCTCTGAAATACTCTATCTAGCAGGGGATCCTCACAGATGCTGAGACACACAGTCAAACTTCAGGGTGGAGCAAAGGGAGTTTTATGGAAGATATGGAGAATAAAGGTCAGGAGCTCCATAAGGAGATCAATGGAGCCAACAAATCTGGGCAGAGGATGGGGGTGCTGCAGAGACTGATGCACCAACCAAAGACCATGCATGGTAAAGACCTAGACCTTCTGTTCAGCTAAGTAGAGGCAGCAAAGTCTCCTTATGAGTCCCATAATATGTTGAGTAGGGACTACTTCTGACATGGCCCCACATGTTGCTCACTTCCCTCTGGCAGGGCAGCCTTGCCAGGCCACAGAGGAAGAGGATGCAGATAGTACAGATGGGACTTGATTGGCTGAGGTCAGATGTTAGGGAGGAGGATTCCCCTTCCTGAGGACTAGTGGAGGGATGGAAAGGGTTTGAGGGAGGGAGGATGGGATTAAGAGGCAATGAGGAAGAGGGCTACAATTGGGATATAAAGTTAACAAATTTAAAAAAAATATATAAATTAACAAAAAAACTTTCATAACTTCAAAGAAAAAGGAAAATGACCAAAGACAGAAAAGAAAGAAAATGGAATATCCAAAAAGTGTAGCATTAGTACAAAATATATAAGCACACGTAATGAGAATTACAAGAGAAAGAGGAAAGAACAGAAAAAATATTTGAAGTAATAATTACTGATAATTTCCTCACAGTAATGGCACAAATGAACCCAAAACACTATATAATAAGGACTAAAATACAATATCAACAATCACAGAAAGGCAAAGTATATAAGAGGCTATTCTGAGGTCTGTCACTTTCAATTGGAGAAATCAGAAAACAAAAACAAAAACAAACAAACAAAACCCTGACAGATGCCACAGACAAAACAAAGGCTTTATCTGAAAGTAGCAGAATGAAATATATGAAATACTAAGAGAGAAAAAGTTGCTCACCAACTCTGTGCCCTGAAAGAGTGACATGAAAAGTGAAGACCACTTCTCAGACAAAGAAAAATTGAGAGGATCTTATTGCTGGTCAGTCTACTTGTATAAAGTGGGGATTCAGCACCAGTTCTATAAAGTGGCGACATGACTACACTAAGGTATGTAGGGAAGATTTTTATTGTAGCTGTGAAGGAGAATCCAGCCAGAGGCATCTGGAAGAGTTCAGGGCAGAGAGAGAAAGTAGTAGACTGGACCAGGCCATCTATGGGGTAGAGATTGGGGGATGGCAAGAAAGAGATGAAGAGAAGAGGAGAGGAGAGGAGAGGAGAGAAGAGGAGAGAAGAAGAAGAAGAAGAAGAAGAAGAAGAAGAAGAAGAAGAAGAAGAAGAAGAAGAAGAA
>OU015752.1:13854820-13865564 GCA_907169655.1 Acomys percivali
CACACACACACACACACACACACACACACACACACACACACACACACGGAATTGTACAAAAGTAAGAAAAAAGAATAAAAACAAAAGAATAAAGGAAACAGTAACAAATATGGTAGCTGTAATCCAAGTATGACTGTAACCACTCCAAATAACAGTGAATTTAATGTGACTAAAGACTGGCTGGAGAACCAAAAACCAAACAGATAACCAGAAGACAGATTTTGCTGTCAACTAAAAATTTACTTTAAATATAAAAGTGGAGTAAAATATAACTCACGTGCATATTTCAATTAAAGTAAGGCCATGGTAGTTATATAATTTAAAAATAAGATGGACTTCATGGTAGGAAAGTCATCAAGGATAAAAGAGGGATTTCTTAAGATTAATGGTCCCCCTCAGTCACAGACATAGGGGAGGGGAGTAGGGGGGAAGTGGAAGGGAAGGAGGAATGGGAGGATACAAGAGATGGGCTAACAATTGAGATGTAATATGAATAAATTAATAAAAAATAAATTTAAAAAAAAGATTAATGAGTCAGTTCTGCACCACTACATCACAGTGTTCAATATGTCTCCATTAAACAATAAAACCACCAAAACACATGAGGGAAAAGCTGGAAGGATTGCAAAGGCAAACAGATGGATTTTCTATCACAGTGCAAACTTTAATGCCATGCTATCTGCAATAGACAAACAGATCCGGCAGTCAGACAATCTGCAGGGAGAGCAGAATTCAATGCCGCCACAAGTCAATGGGATGTAACTAACATTTAGAAAGAGCTTTATCCAACAAAAAAGCTAGTGCACATGCAATATTCTCCAAACAGTCACCAGCAATCTGGGCCACTAAACACTTCCAAATTTAAGACGAATAAAAATCATACAGTGCCTCCCTCAGACAACAGCGACACTCCGCGCTAAATATGAATAGGAGGGTGGAAGAAAGCTGAGCAGACTCAGTTCATGGTAGATTAAACAACTACTTTTAAAATAACATACAGGTCAAAGAAGAAATCTCCAGAGGAGTTAAAAAAAATTTTTTTCTTACTAAATGAAAACACAGCTTATCAAAAAATGTGGGATGTGATGAAAGCAGTTCTTAGAAGGAGATTAATAGCCCTGAAAACACACGCAAATAGTTCCTAATTTATTATGGGTAGGGCCTACAGTTGATCCCTGTACCTGAGAGAGCAGGCCATCTGCAATCAGTAAAAACAGGACTGATGATTTAGAATTCTGATCCTTCCTAGGCCGGAACTGGCTATGTGATTATCTTCTCTTGGTTCTTGGCAGCAGCAGCAGCAGCAGCAGCAACAGGGAGAGAGGGAGGAAAGTTCTTTTAAACAGAAACTCATGCCCTTTTCCTTTGGCTATTAGACTATTGAAGAAATGGGCCCCAGAGAATGTAATTTCCCTAGGAATTTATGCTGGAAGAAGGAAAAGACTGAAGAACCTGGTGCCAGGCGGAGAAGGACCTTGCCTCCCAGGAAGAGATTCCACAGAGTTCTACTGACATATAAGACTAGCTTGGGGACCGACCACCCAGCAGGACAGCCTAGAGCCAAAACAAATAACAGGAAGAACCACACAATGACCAGTACAGCTCGCAGCTTGGTTATACATCGACCTTGACCTGTATTTCAAATTGAACCTATGTCATTACCCTGAACACTTAGGGGCTTTTGGCTTTCTGTATTTGTTACTCTTTCCAAATTGGCCACATTGGATAAACTTCCTCTGTTATCACTTGTTCCTTTAATAAGCACATTGGGGATGCTTGGCTGATTCTGGCTTGTTGAGCCTGCCAGAGCAGGTTTCACTCTAAACCCTTCAGTAACAGTTTCCCTCATTTACAGTGTATTGTGTTGCTAGGCTGTGATGCTCTAATATAGAGGGATGAGTTTTGTTCTGAGTGTGTATTGATTTTCTCACATTCATATCTCACACATTTTTCAATAGATTGAAGCTTGTCTGTCTCCCCCTTTATTGTCTGTTTTCCAGTTTTAGGATGATTCGCTTCTCTAAGGCAAAGAGGTTTTGGTATGTTTTGTTTTCATATATCCCAAGTGTTCCAAGGAGTCCTCTTTCTCTTCGTAAATGAATACATTTACTTGGACATATAAAGCCGTTTATTTATTTATTGAGTGGAATCAGGCATGGTGGTACATGATAGTTATTCTAGCTCCTGAAAGGCTGAGCCAAAAAGGAGGTGAGTTTAAGCTTGGCCTGAGCTATATAACAAGATCTAGCTTCTGAAGAAAAAAAAAAAAAACCTAAACATATAAAAGCCATAAAAAAAAAAAAAAACAACAATTGATGAAGATGATTGTGTTGGTTAGTTTTTGTCAAACTGACAGCAATTAGAATCATGTAGAAGAATGAAACCTCAGTTGAGGAACACCCTCCATCAGATTGGCCTGTAGGAGCATATCTTTGGTTGTTAAGTGATGTTGGGAGGCCAGCTCACTGTGAGTGTTGTCATCCCCAGGAAAAGGGTTCTGGATTACATAAGCAAACAAGCTCAGAAAGCGTGGTGGGTAAGCCCATAAGGAACATCCCAATTCCACGGCCTCCATGTTTCTGCTTGGGTTTCTGCCTCGGCTTCCTGTGATAATGGACTGTAATCTGGAAGGCCTATAAAAAATTTCCTCCACAGGCTCCTTTATAAGTTGGAGGGTTTATCACAGCAACAGAAGCAAACTAATAAAATGACGGACCTCCATGGAGAGGATGGGATAGTCTCTGAAAGAGTCTTGGAGAGGTGGAGAGAAAACAGTATGGCATTAACCTTCATTCACTCCAGTACACACTGTCATTTCTGTTGTCTCTTGTTTCTCTTTATGAAACCTTAATACTCCAGATTTATATTCTCTGTCCCTCCTTCCTTCCTTCCTTCCTTCCTTCCTTCCTTCCTTCCTTCCTTCCTTCCTTCCTTTTCCTCTTCTCTTCTTTCTCCCACCTTCTTTTCTTCTCATCTCTTTTCTTTCTTCCTTCCTTTATTCCTCCATTCTCCCTCCCTCCCTTTCTCTATCCATCATTTCTTTCCTTCTTTTTTCTTTCTTTTCTACCTCCATCACCCCCCCCACCACACTCTCTCTTGGTCTCATGTATCTCAGGCAACATTCAAATTCATAGCAAGGTGGAACAACCATGAACTTCTAAACCTCTTGCACCCACCTCCTGAGTGTTGGAATTGCATTTGTATATGATCCCACTACACTTGATATATGTGGTGATGGGAATGGAACCAGTATTTTGTGGATGCCACACAGGAACCCTGCCAGCTACCTACATCCTGAGTCCTCTCTTAACTCTTCATGTCACAATTTCGTACCTTGAAGTATTTAATAACCCTACATTGTGGCTGTGATTTTCATCTAATACTTTAGTCTTTGGAGGGGGGGGGGTCCTTCATGTAATCCCTTTTTTCCTGACTATTTGTTTTAACACCTAAATGTCAGTGGTTTTTAGAGTGTGGGATCAGGCTGCCCATACACTGTACAGACTTTATCCCTATTGCATCATTTCAAGAGAAATGTAGGTGTTGGTCAACTCTATAAGCAAAACTCAATTCTTGTACCCCGAATTCTTCTAAGTGTATCCTTCTTTTGCTTTCCCTCTCAGATTTTCACAGAATCAAGTCACCCTTCTTTCATTTCTTAGGTCTGTATGTTATGGGGCTATTTCTTTCATTTTCCCTTTCACAGATTATGGTAATTTTCAACCCTCACCCTTAAGCGATAATCTTTACCTGATCCTCTCTAACTCTGCCATACCTTCAGTCTGACACTTAAAGCAATAATATTTGGGCAATTTCTATTCACAAACAACCCAACCTCTCTGTTTAGTGCAACAGTAATTCTATTTCTTTTTTATTTTCCCCCCTTTTATTGAATATAGATTTCTTTCATCATATACTGTATCCTGATTACCGTTTCACCTCCATCTTATCCTCCACGTCCTCTCCATCTCATTACCACCTGGATCCTCTTTCTTTCTATGTCTCATTAGAAAACAAGCAGGGTTCTAAGGGATGAGAATAAAGTAAACTATAACACATTGGAATAAAACAAACCAAACATACAAAAAGCAGCTCAAGAAAAGGCACCAAAAATAAGTACAGGCAGAGATCCACTCATTTGCATACTCTGAAATTCTATTAAAAAGCACTAAACTGGAATCTGTAATATATATGTAAAGACCTGTAGGGTTAAAAAAAATAGAGGGAAAAATAAAGTAAAAGAAAAGAAAGAAAGAAAAAAGAAAGAAAGAGCAAGAAAAAAGAAAGAAAGAAAGAAAGAAAGAAAGAAAGAAAGAAAGAAAGAATGAGCCTCAGCACATTATGAGACAACCTCCAAAGATGTCATTTGATTCATTTTCTGTTGACCACGTAGTGCTGGACATGGAACCTACCCTTAAAACTAGTTTGTTTTCCCAGAAGACTGTCTTGGAGGAAACGAAATATTCATGTGTAAATGACAGTCAGGTGGATATTGCTTCTGGTTTAGGGATATGGTCATGTATCCACTTCTCTTTTCAACTCTAAGGCCCCACTGCAGACTCTTGTAGGCAACGGCTATGCTGTTGCTTTAGACTCCAACTTCATACGTCAGCACAGCTGTGTTTAGTAGGCTTTGTTTCCTTGGAGTCCTCCATGCCCTCGGGCTCTTGCATTCTTCCTGCCTCCTTTTTTTTTTTATTAATTTATTCATATTACATCTCAGTTGTTAGCCCATCCCTTGTATCCTCCCATTCCTCCCTTCCTCCCACTTCCCCCCCCTACTCCCCTCCCCTATGTCTGTGACTGAGGGGGACCTCCTCCCCCTGTATATGCTCCCTTTCTACAGAGCCCCGAGGGAAGGAATTTGATGGTGACATGCCTCTTAGGGATGAGTGTTCCAGTATCTCTCGCTTTTGCGTAATGTCTGGCTGTGAGTCTGTATTTGTTCCATCCACTGTAGGTGGATATTTCTTGACAATGGCTGTGAAAAGTACTGATCTACAATTCAGCAGAATGCCATTTTATTGCTAATTGTTTTTGCTGTTGTTTTAGTAGGACAATAGTATTTGCTTTTCCTCTAGGCCCCTGGCTTATCTAGTATCAGGTTCTTGGTAGCTCAAGTAGTGTTGGGTGGGATTTCCATCTTATGGAGTGGAATCAGATATTGATTGGCTACTCCTGCAAATGTTTCGCCACCACTGTATTAGCATATCTTTTAGGCAGGGCGCCATTGCAGTTCTGAGGGTCTGTGTAGTTGGGTAAAATGTTTTTCTTGGTATTGTGAGATGACACTTAGGAATGGGGATGGGCTAAAAGGAGGCATGAGAGTGTCCACAGGAGGGAATAAAGCAGAGCGTTCCATCAGGGTCTGTTTCATCTTCTGGATGAGTAAATGGGGCAGAGTAAAGAGAGGCCACAGCTGATAGGATTGTAGATGGAAGAGAGGAGAAAGCATGAATATTTAAAGATTGCTTACCTGCTTCATTGTCCTACTCACTTCTTCTGTAGTCTTGGCTGATGTGTTCCCAGAGAGCGCATGCTGGTGTTGGGGTCTGGGATAACAGGATGAGTGCAGTGGAAGCTTGGAAAAGTAGATATCCTTGATCTTCTGGGGATGGAGGAAGAGTGGATGGGGAGGTCACAGCAGGTGGCCTGCTGCTACTGAGATTGGGGTGAGAATGTGGGGTTGGTTGGATGAGAGGAAGGTGAGGTGAAGATCCACACTTAGGCTACCTGCTTCTTGGGCTGGAGTTACCTGCGGGTTCTGAGGGAACGCCTGCTGGAGTTGGGGGCTTGGATAAAGTCAAGGGAAGAAAGTTGGAGGAGAAGATGCATGCGACCCACTAGTGATGGAGGCAGAGAGGGAGGCAAGGCAATCCTGGGTGGTTTGTCACAGAGCTGGGGATGAGACTAGAAGGCTGAATTTGGAGGAAAGGAGAGGTGAAGATTTCTAGTTAGCCTACATACTTTTTATGTGTTATGACCACATATCTTCCCACTTTATATAGTCTGATCTGGTCTGGAACCCAGAGTCCTCCTGGCTCCATTTCCCCAGTGCTTATATTACAGGCATATGCCACCAAAAGCAAAGTATTTATAATCAGTGTTCTGTGGATAAGGTTTTACAAAAACAAGCAGTGTCTAGTTTGACAGTTTCAGGAGACACTACTTTTCATACAGTTCCTCCTCCATATTCTTGGTAGGGTCTATAGTTATATCGGCCATACACATGACAAATAAGAAAAGTGAACAATATTCAACTGATCTATGTGCATATGAACACGGCAGTGCTTTCAACTCTCTTCTGCACTTCACTTGTTTTTCTGCCAGTCATGATAAAGCTGGAATTAAGTGTTGTCACAGCCAGTGAGAGAAAAAATCTCAGCCCCACAAGGAGAATTAATATATTTCACTTTAATTAAGTACTATGTTAGAATAAGATGCCAAATTGTCTTAAGGTTGTTTATAAACAAGTATAGGCACATGTCCACCTGGCATATGCAAAAATGCTAGTTTTTAACATAATTTTTAAATTTAACACATCAGAGTGATTATAGATAACATGATGTTTTTTTATATTTCTGCTTCAAGTTTATTTATTTATTTTTTGCATCTTTTTATTAATTTATTCATATTACATCTCAGTTGTTATCCCATCCCTTGTATCCTCCCGTTCCTCCCTCCCTCCCAGTTTCCCCTTACTCCCCTCCCCCATGTCTGTGACTAAGGGGGACTTCCTCCCCCTGTATATGCTCATAGGGTATCAGATCTCTTCTTGGTAGCCTGTTATCCTTCCTCTGAGTGCCACCAGGCCTCCCCATCCAGGGGATGTGGTCAAATATGAGGTACCAGAGTTCGTGTGAAAGTCAGTCCCCACTCTCCTCTCAACTGTGAAGAATACCCTGTCCATTGGCTAGATCTGGGTAGGAGTTCGAAGTTTACTACACATATTGTCTTTGGCTGTTTCAAGTTTATTATCTGCATTTATAAAACAAATATTTGTAGGTTAGTCAATATTTTATGCAGAGAGAATATAAAACCTAGTGTTACATTGTGACATGTTAAAAAGCCATCTTCATATTTTACTTAGTTCTTTCTTTAATTCTTCGTTTATAGCCTCTAATTTAGACCAGTAATATGAATAACTTCAAATAACTTTGAAAGCACAAGGAGGTCTTATTTTGAGCCTATTACTTTAGGCACTGCAGTGATAACTCTGGATTCTTGTGCATAATAGCCTTACAGTGACCTTTTTAGATGAGTGGTTTAGCTTAGACTGTTTGCCTCAGACTGAAAAGACTTAACCTTTCCTTGTGCTTCAAATACTAATAATAATGGTGATAAAAATACAGAGAAACTCAAGTCACTTCTTGTACTTAAAACATTTGGCAAAAAGGAGTTCCAGGACTGTTAAAACTGACATGTTTAATCTGGCAACTCTGTTCTTCCTCAGGGCATAAGCATCATTTGCTGGCTTGGGGTGTATAGGCTAATCTTGAAAGGCATTGTTTTTAAATAGTAAAACTCCTACCAATCTTTAATAGTGGTCAATCTTTACAATGAAGCTACATGATAGAATTAGAAAAAAAAAGTCATTTTTCTCTTTAATTAAATTTAAAACATATGAATTGGCTATATGCATATATTAAAGGTCCCATTTTGTTTCCACACAAAGAGCCCCATACAACGAATAATGAGTTTCTTCAATGATGTGAGTGGAATGGTGTGGTGGCCATCATTTCCACTGACACAGCTGGAGTAGAGGTTCTTGTTAAATTTCTCTAAGACCCACCATTTCTTAGCATCTCTAGCTTGAAAAGACCAGCTTAATAATGCACAGATAGACAAACAGAGTTTTGTTTCTATGGCAAAATGAACAGCTGTTGAATTTCAGAAAGCTCATGTTGAGAAATCACAGCTCATTCATTTGCAAATTTAAAAATGTCTTTATGTTTTGAATATTGTTCACATGTACTCATATCATGCATACTTTTAAAAAGCAATTAATTCACTTCATATTCTAGAAATATATATATATATATATATATATATATATATATATATAGGAGGCAACAAAGTAGCTTATGTGTATTTATCTATCTGTCTTATGAATAATAATTGCAGAGTCATGTACATTAAATAAATATCATAAAAATAAATTGTATGCACTCTGGCCAGGGAAGCAGGTCAGCTCCTCTGAATCCAGGTGTCCCAGTCTCATCTCCAGCTCTACAGAAAACCACCTGCTGTCTCCCCAACACCATCACACATGTCTTCCCCACTAACCTTCCTTCCCTCTACTCATTATATTAACCCAGCCTCCAACTCCAGCAGGTACTCCCTTGGAAAACACAAGCCACTCCATCCAGAAAGCAGGTATGCTAAATACAGATCTTTACCTCTCTCCCCTCTATTCCAAATCCAATCCCCATTTCAACCCCATCTTAGCAGCAGCCCAGCTGACATGGCCTCCCCCTTCTCTCTGACCTCATCTCCAGCTGATGGAGGAGATCTTCTCTTCCAGTCTTTCTCCCTACTCATCGTATTATCCCAGTAATCAAATCCAGCAGGCATTCACTGGGAAATCATCAGCCAACCCCAGCAGAAGCAAGTAGGCCAGTGAAGCCTGCAGGTAGGCTTTAGATCTTCACTCTCCACCTCTCCTGGAAGTCCAATCCCCCAGTCTCATTGCCAGCTCGGTAGCAGACTATGCATTGTGTCCTCTCCTTACTCTCTGTCCTTATTCCCGGGTTCTTGTAGAACGACACCCTTCCTGTCCCTCTGGCAAACCATCTCAGTCCTGTCCTCCTAGGCAATCCTCATTCTTAAGTGTCGGCTTCCATTCTCCGGAAACACATCATACCAGGAACCCCAGAGGACATACTTATCAGGGTCTGAGGAAAAAAATTCCCCAGGCTACACACACAGCCACTACACTCTCCTGTGAACCAAAGATGGCAACAGGAAACAAACAACAAAATACCCACCCAACAAAGACAAGGCTGGCTATCAGCACCTAGAATTACAATTAACCAAACCCAGATTGCTAGATGCCAGCATAAAAGCACAGTCGCAAATAGCCAGGACAATATGTTTCCACCAGTGGCCAGAAGCCCTACCACAGTAGGCCATAGTCATTGCATAAGCACAAGTGAGAGAGATTAAACCAGCTTTTATGCATATGATAGAGGTCCAGAAAGAGGAAACAGAAAAATTCCTTAGAGAAATCTATGAAAACACAATCAATGGAAGGAAACAATTAAAACAGTTCAACCTGAAAGTGGAAACAGAGTCAATAAAGAAAACCCAAACTGAAGACAATTTGGAATAGAAAGATCTAGAAGCTTGAACAGGAACCTCAGAGACAAGCCTCACCAACAGAATATAAGAGATGGAAATTCTCTTCACCATTGAAGACACAATACAAGAAATGGATACCTCAGTCATAGAAAATGTTAAATCTAATAAAATAACTAAATAAAAATGAAATCCTAGCACAAAACACACAGGAAAGTTAGGACACTATCAAAAAACCAAATCTAAGAATAGCAGAAATAGAGGAAGAAGAAGAAGAAATTCAGGTCAAAATGGCAGAAAATATTTTTAACAAAACCATAGAAGAAAAATGTCCTAACCTAAACAAGAACCTATCAAGGTACAAGAAACATATACAGAACACCAAATAGACTACACTGGAAAAGAAAATCCTCTTGTCACATAATAATCAAAATACTAAATGTACATAACAAAGAAAGAATTTTAAAAGTTGCCAGAGGTTGGGTTAAGGAACAAGTAACATATAAAGGCAGACTTATTAAAATAACATTTGGCCTATCAGTGGAAACTATAAAAGCCAGAAGGGCCTGGATGGATGTTCTACAGATTCTAAGAGACTACAGATTATAGCCCAGACTAGTATACACAGCCAAACTTTCCATCACAATATACTGAGAAAATAAGACATTTTATGATAAAACCAAATTTAAGCAGTATCTATCTATAAATCCAACTCCACAGAGGCACTAGAAGGTGAACTCCTGCCTAACTCTTTAAATACACCCAAAGAAAAAAACAAGGAATAAATTATCTCAGACAAATAAATCAAAAGGGATACACACACACACACACACACACACACACACACATCACACCACCACCACAACCAACAACAACACAATAACAAAATAACAGGTACTTCTCAATACCAATGGTCCCAATTCCCCAATTAAAAAAGAAAAAATACAGACTAACAGAATTGAAAACAGGATCCATCTTTCTACTGCATCCAAGAAACACATCTTAACAACAAGGATAGACATTATCTCAGTGTAAAAGATAGAAAAAGATGCTCCAAGTAAATGGACCTAAGCAACAAGCTGGCAAGGCCACTTGAATATCTGATCTCTGACAAAATAGATTTCACACCAAAACTAATCAGAAGAGATGGGAAAGGACACTAAATAGTCATCAAAGAAAAAAAATCCACCAAGCTGACATTTCAATTCTTAACATCTACACACCAAGCTCAAGTGCATGCAAGTTCATAAAATAAACACTATTACAGGTTAAACTACATATTGATTTTCACAAACTGATAGTGGGACATTTCATATCACACCCTTGTCAAATGACAACTCATTAAGACAAAAAATAAACAGAAATGCTGGAGATAAGTAATGTTATAAATCAAATGGTCCATATATATATATATATATATATATATATATATATATATATATATATA
>OU015752.1:13865964-13877717 GCA_907169655.1 Acomys percivali
TATATATATATATATATATATATATATATATATATATATATATATATTACAGAATATTTTGCCCAAACACCAAAGTATACACATTCTTCTCAACATTTTATGTAACTTTCTCTAAAATTGATCACACACTTTAAAACAAAGAAAGTCTCAACAGATTCATGGAAATTGAACACTCTGAATCTCATCTGGTGGCCTTGTATTAGAACTGTATTACATCATATGGCTAATAAACAAAACAAAATGACAGTTCATGTTGGCAAAGGTATGGAGTAAGAGGAAAATTTATCCATTGCTGGCCAAAGTGCAAACTTGTATAGCCACTATCGAAATCACTGTGACTGATTTCCTTGGGAAAACTGGAATTGATCTACTATAGCACTCTTGGGCATATACCCAAAAGACACTTCATCCTACCACAAGGACCCTTGCTCAACCGCATTCATGGCTGCTCTATACACAATAGTCAGAAACTGAAAACAACCTAGATGTTTTTCAACAGAACCAAGGGACAAATAAAATGTTACCACATTTACCACCATTTACACAATAGAGTATTAGTTAACCATTAAAATAAATGAAAGCATGAAATATGCAGGTAAATGATGGAACTAGAAAAAATAATCCTGAAGGAGGTAACCCAGATAAGGAAGAGATGTATGGTATGTTTTCCCTTTTGTGTCAGTACTATGTGTTAAGTAAATGATAACCAACCTACAGTTCAGAGAACCACACAGGTGAGGTATAGAGTGAGGGACCAGTGTGGGGCAGATATGTTTCCATAGGAAAGGGAAATAGAATAAATAGTTATGGATGAATGGAGTGTGGATAGAGCAGTAGGATCAAGCAGAGGAGGGGTAGGAAAGAAAGGGATAAGGGAAGGAATACAAGAAGAGATAGCTAAAATTAAGGGCCATTTAAAGGGTGGCATGGAAACCCAATGCAATAGGAGCTTCCACAAATATATTAAGGTGATCTAAATGAGATAATGGCCATGTGAGAGACACAACTGACACCCTTTGTTGCCACATGAAGCTTCTAGTACTGGGACTGGTGTATGTCTAATTGAGTTGCTAGGCAAAGAAGTCCCACAGGAATCATCAAATAGCTCAGGTTGTTGCCAAGACAACAGTCTGCTATCCACAAGTTGATGGCAAGGCCTCAGTCCAGTGTTCCTCATTATTAAATGTAGGGGAAGGTAGGAATGTTAGGATTCTGCTACCTGCTTTGTGCTTTTTCTCTCCCTTTTCAGTTCCTACATCTTTGTTGTTGTTTTATCTTATCGTATTTTATTTTATTATGTTTTATTTTATTGTTATCCCTTAGAAACCTGTTTGTTTCTAGTGAGATGCAGAAAGGGAATGGATATGTACGGAAGGAAAGGTGGCCATAAACTGGGAGGAGTAGAGGGATATATAAGGATATATAATGTGAAAATATATATTTTCAATAAAGGAAATAAAAGAGAAATGACAAGGTCAAGAAATCATTAGTCTCTATAACTTTTTCCTGTATGAAAGTTTTTAAAATGTTGTTTTAATTTAGATTTGAATAAAGTAGCTACACACTTTTCTATTATTGTCTTAAGTTTTGTGTCATTTGATTTTTTTGTTTTCTTTTTTGTTAGATTTATTTGTGTTTTTGTGTTCATTCATGTGAGTGTATAAGGATGCACACATGTGCATGTTTGTGTGTGTGTGTGTGTGTGTGTGTGTGTGTGTGTGTGTGTGTGTGTTCCTCTGCCTTTACATAAATGCCAGAGGAGGGCACTCATCTTTCCCTTCAAGGCAGCAATAGTGGGTGGTCTGAACTTTCTCTGCAGAGGAAGAAAGAGAACTCGTCACCCACAACCGAGCACCAACAGACCAAAGGAAAGATCCCACAGAAATCTAGAATGGCTAAGAAGTGACAAAAGCAAGAGCAATTTATGGGATGACAAATTGCTGAGGAAACCCCCCACTCTCTCCAGCAACTATTAAAATGCTTATACAAACCTTCTTTGTGTGTGTGTGTGTGTGTGTGTATGTGTGTGTGTGTGTGTGTAATCATCCCTATGAAACTTGAATGGACTCCATCTAGTGCCGGGTTTGTGCAGTTAATCAGAAGTGCTGAGTGGTAGGCTGTTTTTCTCTTGGCCCAAGCTCCTAGAACAATGACTCATGAGACTCGGGATAAGTATTTATAAATATGTAGACCATATAGCTAGGCTCTTCTCTGACTAGCTCATTATTTAAATGATCCCGTTATACTAATCTACATTCTGGCACATGGCTGGTTACCTGGGCTTAGGTACAGTGCATTCATCCTCCTCATGTCATGCCTTCTGAAACCCATGCACCTAACTCTATTCTAGAATCTTCTGTGTCTACCATACGCCATACCTCCTACTTCCTGCCTAAGATATAGGCCATCAGATTTATTACTGACAGGTGCTGCATCCATATAATACACAAGATATTCCTTCTGCAGTGCTCAGAGTTCAAGAGGAGCAATAGTATGTTCTGCCCAGAGGGCAGAGTTTCAAGAAGTATTTAAATGTAAATGGTGATACTTCTCACATTGACAGCTTTCAGAAACTATTTTGTCATGTAAGCTATTACAATAAATAATATCACAAAATTTTAAGCTGAAATAACTGCCTTTGAAATATAAAACAGAAATGAAAGGCAAATTGCCACCCTAGCAATCCAATCATTTTTCAGTACTACATCGTGACTCATTTGCAATCCAACATCTCAATCATAATTCATTACATGTAATAATGGCTACTTGTGCATTTATTAAAAGAAGAAAAAAGTGTACTTTCTATCTCCTACAAACTGCTTTCTTGTTATCAAGACATTTCATAGTCTAAGATTGTTTGAATCCCTGTTCATTTCAAGCAAAGTGCTCTGTGTCTTGGAAATTCAAAGAACAGCTAGTGAGCAGCTGTGACAACATGTATTTAGTTGGTTAGGGCTTTTTTTTAAGTTCTATGAAAAAAGTTCAATGAGATGATTCAGACAGGAGCTGTCATAGTTTTATGCTGCTCTCTCATTAATTCTAAAAGTGGTTTAATGTCTGAAATCCCATTCTCTTGAAGTTATTTTTCTCTCATTTATTCCTTTAAATAATTTTACCAAAAACCCATTGTCATTGATAGAGATGTATAGTAGAAATAAATTCTATATATTTTATAGTACAGTAGAATATATTATCTAAATATAGTATAGTGCAGAATAATTAATTTGACAGGATATTTTAGTGAGGGTACAGAATCTTCTCAACATATATAAAAGATAAAAGCATGAGGTCATATATATGCTAGTTACCCTGACCTGATTGTCACACATTCTACATAAGTATAGATCATAATCTGTATATTTCAATGCAACAGTGAACAGTAAAAACATATCTTCTTTTTTGTTGGTGTTGTTCTTGAGAAAGAGTTTCTCTGTGTAGCCTTGGCTGTTCTGGACTCACTCTGTAGACCAGGCTGGCCTCGAACTCACAGAGATCTGCCTGCCTCTGCCTCCCGAGTGCTGGGATTGCCGGCATGCCACTGAACCCAGCTAGTAAAAACATTCCTTAACAGAAAACCTATTGTTGTAGGAACCTAGTGTTCCTAGATACAGTGATATTGTATTTCCTACATTTAAATTGCTCAGTGTCATGAGAGAAACAAAGGACAAACTATTAGAATATAATCAGGTATAATATAATGAACGGTATATTTAATGATCTATAAAAACCTTTTTTTTTTTTTTTTTTTTTTTACAGAGGAAATAATGCCTGAGATCAGCAGGAGCTCCACTGCAAAGACAACTAAAACTATCTCACAGGCTGATGGAGCAGCATGCAGAAGGACCGAGGAAGTGAGGGCAGCAGACAGTCAACAGGAGCTGCCCTCACACATTCGTCATCTTGAAGGCCCTGTTCCCTACTAACAGCACTGTACTTGAGGTGCTGGGGATTGTAGTTGGTAGGACCATGCTGGATAAACTAGGTCACCAGTGTGTTCCTCCAGGCTCTCGGCATCCACACTGTGAAGTAAGCCACTCTCTCCCACTATTTTGAACTGTTATGACCTGCTTCACATCAGTCCAAAAATATCAGCCAGCCAACTATGGTTTGTACTCTCTAACATTATAAACCAAAATAAATCCGTCCTCATTTTTACCTTGATTCAAGTATTTGCCAGAATGCTGAAAAGTCTAGCACAAAGTGACTTCCATTCATTCTTGTCATTAAAATTGTGTTTTATGTAATTACAATATACCATGATATAAGGGTAAGAATTGTCTTAAACTCTATGCCCAGGACCCTTGTTCACAGCCAAATAATCTGAGGCACGCCATCTGAGGGAAAACTGTCTCCATCCTTAAGTCAATTTAGATTCTGATTACATACTAATTATATGTCCTCTTTTTCCCTTTAAGGCATGCCCAGACTATACATAACATGACTTGCTGAGGGAATAGTTCAAACACATTTACCATGACAACTATATAATCCCACACATGTAAGGAGTGTAGCCGAAATGAGTATTTTCAAGTGCTTGATATCGACATCATCTTATCAATATATTCCAAATGGTGGGTGATTTCCACAGCCCACTGAACAGATTATGGAAGCTTGACCTTGTAGATTATTCATGTGATTGATAGTGATAAGTTATATATGGCTGGGGGGCAGAGGTACCTTTCATGAGCTGTACCAAGATGGGCCCCTAAGAAATTATGCTATGTAACAGATCTAGTGAAACAGGCTTTTGCGGGGAGGTGAGGAGAGTGAAAGGCCCTCTTGGAGTGGGGACATGAGGGAGAGATAGAGCCAGACCACAGACCAGCAGACAGGAAATGAACAAGACAAGGGAGGGAAGACAAAGAGACAAAGAGGGAACAATGGCAGAGAGATCTAGAGGTGGGGGCAAGTCTTTTATGCGTCACATCTGGCACATCTGGCATCAGGTGATGATGTAAGCTGCTGTTAGGTCCCTGAGGGTAGGCCAGTGGAAATGCTTGATAGCTAACAATAGTTGTGGCTTCTTCTATTTGCTTACTCTGAGTGATTAGATATCGTTGTGAGAAGCTTTGTAGCCAAATACCCGAAGATTGAAGAGTGGAACAGGGCATGAGAAAATCAGAGATGTCTATCCACAGCTTACGGGTATTGTGGCCTTCATGACCACAGACTCTCTGCTTAGGAATATGTTTACAGAAAAGTCACACAAAGGAACACTAATGGCAATGAGCAATAGGAACACAACAGTACATCTCCGCTCAGCAGCAGATGAAAGAATGTGAATTAGAAACAAATTTTGGATGATTTTTGACCCATAAGTTTTTGATTTTCCCCTCTCCGCCAGGGACGCAGAAAGTGCTGTGCTTAACTACTGGAGGAACAGCAGCACAGATGCCCATACCAAAGCATTAACCACCACAGAAAGCAGGGACAGGGTGGGGTTTTTTTTAGGAGGAATCTTAATTAGATCACAACATTACAAATGAAAAAAAAAATAGTCTGAAAACACAGGAAGGAAACTTGCATGCTTTCTAACTTGCCAAATGTAGGTCACAGACTATCTGAGTTCGTCCTGGGTTTACTAGTGCCTCTGGTCAGCTTTGCAACCCTCTTCTGTGCCATCCACACATACTAAAATAGGATGCGGTTCTACCTAACCAACTGACAAACGTAGCCTTAAAATTCCTCTTAAGTCACAGGGCAGAGAACACACAGATTGCTGTGTTTGTTTCCCCTTGTTCCCTACTGAGTAAATGTAGTCAACTATAAAGGTGTCATATCACATGTGACATCTTCAGAAAAGTTCACAAAAAAAAAGAAAAAAGAAAAGAAAAGAAAAAATGGGGCAAGGCTTGTGATTTCACTAAACCCACTTTGAAAATATGTGTGCAGCTGCCTTTTAAGGTGATGGCATATTAACAATTATTTGCTGTGTGTTAAGAATATTCTGAAAATCAAAACAAAACAAAGCAGAACAAAAGGTAGATTAAAGAATACCAGAGATAATCATACTTCCATAACTTTAAGTAATGAGACAATATATTGTTTTGGTCAAGGGTAAGAGTTCTAGTATCTATATTTGGAGAATAAAACACTATTTCAGCACAAGTGTGTAGATGATTCTACTGTTACTTTCAAGACTTAAAGTATATAGGTGGCAAATGGCTGAAATGTAGTAAGTGGCTTAATCATTACCCGGGATATTATTTTAGTCAATATTAATTTGATGGTCCAATAGGACAAATCACCAAAGATGAAAGGTCTTAAGGTCAATGAAATATTGCAGCACTTTTTTTTATAGGAATACAGAGAGACAGGCATTCAATCAACACAGTTTCTCTTAAAAATAACTAAACAATTTTCCATAAAGTTAATGCCCCTTCATATTAAAAAGGAAACAATTCAGAATGGAAGATGGAGTCCATGGTGGGTAACACTTTGGTTACTGACCACAAACAGGCTCAACCCTTTTCAGCTTAGAAATAAATCTGAAATTGTCATGTGTTTTCTAGAAAGTATTTCCTGCCTCAGCAATTTACATACATGCTGACCTTTAATTGGTAACCCATCCTTGAAACTGAGAGGGAGTTTGAGCACTCCCCTTTTGTCCAGTTTAGAACAGAAACTTTAGGCATCAGAGTGGCTCTCAGCTTATGAACCACAGCTCACCCTGTTTCACATAGAGGTGTGTGACGATGGCTATGAGCTAAAAATAAAAGCTGAAAGCCAGCTCTCTGGTGGACGCAGCTCCTGATACAACCCTGGTAATTTTGAGGAATGTCTTTGGCTAAACTCCAAGCTGGGGTTGAATGTCACTTTGTAACAGATTCTTTTAACTAAGTTGAATAATAGATCATTAAAAACACAAAATAATATTCATTCTTTATTATTATGTGGATTTGAAAAACTAAAAATTTCAGGTAAAAAGCTGTTAGTGAGCTCCACTTATCACCTTGCTTAAATCCCTCTTTAGTGCCCAGCTATCTCTCAGACCCATGTGACATACTCTATTTATTTATAATTTGTGGATGCTATACAGTTCCCCACGTATCAACTTCATTTCCAGCATTTCATTCCACTGGACACATATTCCCTACTGTGTAGATTCTGTCTCATCCCATCTCACTTCAAAGTGTTTAGCTCCCTAAAGGACAAAGTACTGTGGGGTTTGAAATAATACAATCATTTCTTTCCAGGTATAAGGTTATGCCTATACAATTTTTATTAAATTTTGTAAGAAGAGAAAAAAATGTTTTCCTCATGCACTTGTCTTCAGCTTTCCTTGTGTCTTTCTATCTAGCTTCTCCTATTTCTTAGCTTTGTACAACTATGGAGTGGATTATGTCACAATGCCCAGTGTTTCTGTATCACCATTCCATTTTGAAGAAAAACTCATAGCTACGCATGCTGCTGCTGCATCAAATACTTTAAGCATTGATGAAAAACACATACAAATTCTGAAAAACAAGTATCAAAGTTTCTCACCCAAGACAAAATACCGTCTAATACTTATGACAAAAACGGCAATGACTGTGCACGCTTATCGTATAGCAGATTTTTTTTTTTCAGGAAAAACAAGCAAGAAACCAGCCTAAACAATCTAGGTAATATATAACTTCTGTTACTAAAGGCTCAGGAGGGCAATATTAAGCATGATTTGATCAGAGATCATACTCTAATTATAATTTTGTGTGTATTATATAATTCCCTACATGTCAGCTTCATCCACAGCAAATATACCTCTTCTATACATATTGTCTCATTCATATTGAAGGTAAGGCCATAACAGTGCAAGCCGGATGATGCTTGCAGGGTGAAAAAAATCAACTTCAATTCAAGTTGGCTCCTTATTTGTGGCCTGCTTCGTAACTCAAAGGTGACATGAGTAGCTTGATCCTCTTAGATGGCTTAGCCAGGTCTGGAGGTTCACTGAACTCAATATATATATATTTGTGATGATTCCCACTGAGTAGTGAGGGAGTGGGTTGAAGTGAAGGTCACAGAGCTCAAAACTCAAGGCTATTCAAATAAATTGAAGGTCACAGGACTCAGATAAAAATCAAAGCTATAGCACAAAGGTATGGGGTAAGAATGCTTAAAATTCCATTAACTAGAAATTAAGCCATTTCTATCACTCTTTTCATGGTTCTTGTCAAAGAATTCTCATTTCATAATGAATGACTCCAATAAATCTCAAAGAGCTTTGTGGTATTTGCTTTTTTGGTAAAATTATTTCACTAATTTGAAAGGGGATGTCTGTGATCAGATCATCTCCTATAACCTTTCCAAAGCCACTTCAGGTAAACAAAAATAATCAATACCAATGCACTTTGTAGGCAAATACAGACCCAGGCTAGCCTGCTAAAGTCCTTGCCTTCAAAGAGATCACTATTGCAAGTGCATCAGTTCAGGCTCTGCACTCAGAAGCACGAGTCAGGAAATTCAAAAATTAAAAAGTAATTGTGGCACTTATCTCTTTCATATAAAGTCTTGAATTATGAAAGGTTGTGAGTTATGCACGATCATAGACACAAATCTTTTTTTTTAAGTGAAAAGTTGGCCCAGATCAAGGGACTATACGATTCCAGAAAACACTAAGGATGAGCATGTATGAACATTTATGTACACATAACTGAAATATATTTATGGAAGGATTAAGCACTATTCTCTATTATTCAGGAATACTCATAATTTCTATCGTAAGAAGGAAATGAGAAGCTGGAGGCACCCATGAGAACATGCTTATATTAGCTTTATTTTCTTAATGATAACATTTTTCCTACCACATATATATATACACACAGACATATGAATAACATAGATAGATATCCCAAAGCAGATCCCATTTTTTTCTACTAAAAAAAATGGTGGCATATGCAGAGACTCATATCTGTCCAAAATGCAGAGAATAAGTATATATTAGGTTCATCCATAAATAATATGTATATTCTACCCTTCAAGGCTCAAGGGATATTTCAGAAGATGCAGTGAGATATACTTAAAAGATGGAAATTAATATAAAAAGCTGATTGTGAAATGCAATACTTTATACTCCATACCATTGCTGCAGTGATTAACTCAGGACAACTATTATTTACCTGCTTGGGCACACTCAATAGTCCTGTTGATAATAAGTCAAGGAAGGGTTGGTTACAAGGCCGCCTTCTTTGCCCCTTGGAGCAGGAGAACTGCTGCCTTAGTTGTCTTCTCACTGCTGAATACACCATACACTGTTGACAGAGTGAAGGAGGTCTCAGGTATTAAGTGTCTGAACAAGCTAGCCTGTGAACTTGTTGAGTGTCCCAGCAGGCGCCTGCCATGTCCTTTGACATGAGCATTCTGAACTTGGCAACTGTGAAAAAGACACACGAAAAGGTCAAGCCAATTCTCAGTGCATGTTAAGTCACTCCAGGGCCTCTTTTGATGAATGGTATCGGAATCCACAGGAGTCCATGTGGGTGGGCTTAACATGCTTGCCTGTGTCACTAACTATTTTAAAAAATAATCCTTTCTGGTTTTTTCTCAATAGAAAAATATTCTAGTCAAAACTCCATGTAGGTAACAACATGACTTATTTAATATTCCATTAAATAGCACTAATTTAATTGGCACAGCAATTGTAAAATATACACATATAAAAACTGCCAATTTGAGTACCACGTTCCCCACAAGAGCTCAAGTTTTATCTGATTTGGATGTGGATGATAACAGTACAGACTGGAATGCCCCATTCAAAATCAGTTTTCCATGGCAGCTGTTTTATTGAAAGCTTTATTTGTGATGATAATGTAATTTAGTTTTGGAATACATGGCAAACACCACAGTACAAGAGGT
Organism: Acomys percivali; assembly: GCA_907169655.1. Taxonomy (NCBI): domain Eukaryota; kingdom Metazoa; phylum Chordata; class Mammalia; order Rodentia; family Muridae; genus Acomys; species Acomys percivali. The sequence goes on from OU015752.1 coordinate 13,875,799, forward strand.
CAAACTAAGTTTCAGCTTTTGTTTTTGAAAAGAATCAAGGGAGGATCTGGAAGGATATTTTAATAAAGGTCCCATTTTTCAGAGATTATTTAAAATTATTTTCAAAAATCCATGGAAACTCTTTTTGAAAAATACTACTATAGTCAGCTAGTTCAAATTATTTTAAAATATTAAATTACTATAAGATGACTTAGTTTTTAAAATCTTTATGCAAGCCATATATATTACATATAATCTCATGTAATTATATATCATCAAATATACTATCTATATATATACACTCTACATACATCTCATGTTATTACATACAACAGTATTGTGTTATTTGAAGCACAAATTGTATTGATGTTTAGTAAATATTTATGTGTATATGTAAGAGTTGAAACTAATCAATAAAATCATTGATAAATCATTTTGTCATCTTGATTGAAGCTGAACTGATAACAAATTGGCAAAAATCATAATTCTCTTTGAAGAGCACCAAGGAATTGACAAATTTGGGGTTTTGTAAATCATCCCAACTGAATAAAACTTAATCTTCCACAGGCAAGACACATTTTCTTTCCACATCTATAGTAATTCAGTAGCAATTAAAGACGTTACATTGTTGAGTGGAGAGATGGGTGAGAGGACCCATGCTCCATTCCAGGCCATAGATGGCAACTAATAACTGCCCGTAACTCCAATTGCAGAGGTTCTGACACTCTCTTCCAGAATCTGAGAACAAAGACACTCATCTACACACACACACACACACACACACACACACACACACACACACGTGCACGCACTTACATACACTTGTAAAAAAAAGTACATTTAAAAATGATATTAAGATGCAACCACTAGGGCTAAAGAAATTACTCATCTGGTGAATTGTGCAAACACGAGAACCTGAGATTTTGGATCCAGAGCATCTACATAAAAATCCAGCCAACAGTCACTCTAACCTGTAACCCTAAGGGAGGCAGAGACAGGAGTATACCTGGATCTCTCTGACAGCTATTTTGACAAATTGTTGAGGAAGGACAGCAGGTTACCGAGAAGAGACTTGATACCCTATGAGCATATACAAGGGGAGGTAATCCTTCTGAGGAACAGTCATAGGGGAGGGGAATAAGGGGAAAATGAGAGGGAGGGAAGAATGGGAGGATACAAGGGATGGGATAACCATGAGATGTAACAAGAATAAATTAATACATAATAATAATAATAATAAAAGAAGATAAAAAAGTAAGTAGAGAAAGGAAGATATCTGCCATTAACTCTAACTCTGCAAGCACACACATCCATGTGCATATATATGTACACACACACACACACACACACACACACACACACACCAATAATGTAATCTCTCTTTTACTTCTTTTCGATATGCTGGGGTTGGAATCTGGGAGTATAAAGAAAACACAGAACTTGTTTATCTTATCACAGGCTTTCTTCACCTTCCCGGAATTTCTTGACTTTGATTGTATTTCCCTTCCACACATACACTGAACTCATGTGCTGACCTAACAAGTATCCTGCCTCACAAGTGCAGATTTCAGAGTCCACCACGGCCATGTTTTCATTTCCACAGTGGTCAATTACCATATTTAACTATGGTCCACCACTGGGGGAAAAAACTGTCTCAACTCAGAAACTGGAGACAGGAAGTAGAAATGCCCTGAAGTGCCTCTTGCTCTTTTCCAATCCTCATTCAAAGTGGTTATTAAAGAAAACACAAGCTTAGGAACCAGTCAGATGCCCTAGAGGTTAGGACTCACTGCCTCCAAGTCTGATGACTTGAGCACCTGAGATGCATCTGAGAGACCAAATGGTGGAAGTTGTGAACTAACTCATGGAAACTGCGCTCTAATCTCCACACATGCACACACACACACACACACACACACACACACACACACACACACACA
>OU015752.1:13877727-13909643 GCA_907169655.1 Acomys percivali
CACACACACACACACACACACACACACACACACACACACACACACAACACACATTCATAAACACATACACACACAGACACATACACACAATACAAACATACAAAAACCAGAAACCAAAGAAATAAATAAAATGAAAAAGAGGAAAGCACAAATTTAGCTGAGTAATATATTAGCAACTATGTCTAATTTATTTTGGCTAATTAAGTATTACTGCGTTGCTAAATTGAAAGCTCTAGTCCCATTTCCATTTACCCTTCTTACTTGTTGCCCTTAGTAGCCTAAAAATTTTGAAGGTCAAATAATATGGAAACAAAGAGGATTTACTGAAGCTTTTCATATAGTAAGAAAATGAAAATCTTGTTTACTAACAGTTAAATCATAGCTTATAACCAATATAAAACATTTACTATATATACTAAATTATATTTAACATATATGTAAGAGACAGTTGTATAAAGTTTTCATTGAGTAACTGAAAAATATTAAACTAAAGCTTCTTTTCACTAAGATTACAATTACGCTGCAACAAAAGCAACCTGGGAATAAACAAAATAAGAGTAACTTTTTAGAATGACCTGTGAATATTCTTTTACTTTAAAGTATTCTTTGTTTTATTATAATCAGAAAAATAAAGAAATAGAGAAAAACATAGCTCATTTTGTGTCCATATCAGATATAATAAAATATCACATATTTCAAGAAGATAATAAATTATAACAGGTTTTATTAATAGATGTGTTTGTTTAGTTGCTTCAGAAACTTAGCATTTAAATTCGTACATTTATACATTGCCTGAGTCACATGATTCCATTCCAATTCCAGCCTATAACCACCAAGTCCATTTCTAAAACCTGGCAGAGTTTCTTGATGCCCCAACTTGAGGGCAACTTCTTTCCAGCACCTTATTTTTGTATACTTCCCTAATGAACCAGTAATATTCATATTCATAGGGTTATGGGAATATAAGTTAACCATTAACACAATCAACTTCTATCTAATTATTGAAAAACCATATATGATATGCGCGCTGATCTGTGGGCACAAATCACAAACTAGTGAGCATGGAAAATATTTAAAGAAAAAAAAAAGATTTACCTTATAAAGTAACCGTTTGTGAGCAATTGTTCCATTATATAAACATTTTCATGCCTCTAGATCCCCGTATTTTCCCAACTGTGAACTTGTGAAATAACAGCTGTGGAAACCACCGAACTACCTGGAGTGGTTTGGATGCAGGAAATGATCTGTAGCATTACTGATTATGCTATACTTTTTCTACTGACATGGACATCAGTATATTGACAACCAAATGGAATAATCACCATTACACATTCAGTTACTGTATTCTAGGTCTTCTCCCATCTCCAAATGAACAGTGAAACAAATCAAAACTCCCCAGAAACTATGTGATTCATAGATCCTCCTGAGTGCAGAAGTGAAACTAGATAATTAAACTAAATGTGCATCAGCAGCTGTTCATTTTCTAATCTATTTATACTTATTTACATATTATATTTTTCTGTTATGAAACATTTTATTCTGTCCTATTTCCTATTCCAGCATAAAGAGCTGCTTTTAATGGCTTTCCTCCCTTCCAGTCTGTGGAGATATTAAAATCCTGTTCTTGCATGTGAGTAGGTAATAGGCACTTTCTGGGCAGAGGTCCCCAGGAGTGCCTTGTTTAGTATGCTCTATTTCCTGTTACTCCCTTAATAGTTTCTGTCCACTGGCAAACTAAAACAGGACTATGCCCAGTCACAGTAAAGCCTGTTAGTGTTCTGTGACTTAAAATCCACCCCAGAATGCTAAGCATGAGTTTCATCTGTTTCTTCAATGTCCCAAGACACCATGAGTTGATGCTAGCACACTTGGATCAGACATAGCTTAGTAATAAAGAAACACAAGTTGTAAATCAGTCTGGCCCTGACCAAAATACATCTTTCCTATCTACTTTTGAATACAGTCTTACAGAATCTTGAATACTGGCACAGGCCATGTGAGAAAGGAAGCAAGATCTGGGAAAATTCAATACTGAGCAGATTAAATATCATTGTGTTCTAAACTATCATTTTCCTTTATAAGAATCATTTAGATTTCTGGAACTCTAGACCACAGAGTTTATTTCAATCAATGACTGCTAAAAAATATTTCCTGTATTTTGTATATTGCTCTAAAACTCATGTTTACATTCTTTTTTTTTTTTTACCCACAAGCCCTCAGATTTTAAAACACCTTGATTATTTATTTATTTATTTATTTTTGTTTTCTCAATGTTAAGAATAATTCTATTATATTTTGATCATCTCTAACAATTAAATCTCATGAACATCAGTAAATATCAACTACCTGGTCTTTTGAGTGCTGGGATTAGCGTCTAGTCAAGAGAGAGAAAAAAAAAAAAAAAAGCACAAATGTGTTAACTGTAAGTAAAGTTCTTTTAGGTTTGCCACAAAAGGAAAGAGGGAATTGGAAGATACTGTGGAAAGTCGTAGTAAAAACAGAGAAAGATTGAAACTATGAAAAAATAGGGGTACTGACAATGAACCTCAAAGACTCTGAACCAGACAACTAATGCTAACGTGGCTTATTGCTCAGCTGTGGGCTGTGTAAGGTTACCAGAGGCTCCTTGTCCCAACACTCAATTTTTCAACTTATTTCCTCCATAAGGTTTGTGTCCAAAGATCAGAAGAACTATGATTGAATACATGGGTATTGTACCAAATTCTTTAAGTTTTATCCTGAAGAAATGGTATGTTTGCTCAGATTTCAGATCAGTCTCATAATTAATAATGCTACACAGAATCGGTCGTTGTTTTGTGGCTCTTTGTTCTATGTTGACCCATTCCCCCCCATAAAGAGTAGAAGGCTCAGGAGGCTCAGGGAGCTCCTAAAAATATCAAGACGCAGAAAGCACTACGCCATGCTCTTGTGTGCAGCATACATGCTATAAGCAATTCGCCAAGAAGAGGAAACCTCACTGGAGCTTCTTAAGTTGGGCAGGTTGTTGTGAATGAAAATCACAGAATGGATTCTCCTGATGCTGTGAGAAGAAATTGCTGTCCCTCAGAGTAGAAAGAGTCATAAGGGTGTGACCTAAGAGAGAAAAGTTGGCTGGATGTGGAACTGATGCAAAGTGGCTGAGAGCAGGGCCAGGATTGTATCTAGAAATGAGTGGAGTTGTTTCCAGTACACAAAATAAATGATAAGAAGGCCACAAGTTCTAGGATAAAAAAAAACACGGTATAATATATGATGTTGATAGTATTTTAAAATCTTGTTTGTTTACTCATTGAGTGTGTGTGCGTGTGTCCGCGCGCGCGCGCGCGCGTGCATGCGTGCGTGCGTGCGTGTGTGTGTGTGTGTGTGTGTGTGTGTGTGTGTATGCACATCTTGTAAGGGTCACATGGGATCTGAAAATGAAGTTCATTAGGATTAGGCTTGGCAGCAAGCGCCTTACCTTCTGAGCCAGCCTTTTGGTACTGCGATGATTTTTAGTATAAATTGTTTATAGTCTATCTAGCCCAGAGGAAACTTGAATTCCTCCAAACCCCAAAAGGCAGGCAGAAATGTTTTCAACCTGAACTAGTGGAGGATTTCTGGTGCTTAGAGAAAAGCCAGCATTCTTTAGGAACTCGAGAAACTAGCTCCTCGGTAACAAAATGAGTCATTTCCTTTACCTCCGGCAGAAGGGACATGTGGTTGTGGTGCCTGTCAACATTATCAAAGCACACGGTGGCCTTCAGGCACCTTCAGGATCACAGGTGTTGCGGACACAGTTTGAAGTCGATGGTAGGTAGCATCCTAGCCCTCCTTCCCTCCTCCTGTACCCGACATCCCCTGCAGCTCAAGGGCTTCCCTCCCCGCAGCTGCTCGCTCTTCTGATAACCCTGCCTTTGTTGATAAGTTCCTATCTTCTGCTTCTGTTACTTTCACTACGCTGTCTCTATTCTCTAGTCTTTGCTCTTCTCTTCTCTGTTGCAGATGCTTCTGGCCAAACTACTAACGATCATGTTCAGTTTGCTTCCTTTTCTCTCTGCCCTGGACTCTGCCAGATACCTTTGGAGATTTTCTCTTTGATATTTACAATAAAAAAAAAAAAAAAAAGAAGGCCTTCCCTGTAACTACACCATGGAGCAGTCATGTTGTCAGTTTATACAGGGTTGATCTTGAATATTTGATGGGATCTAGAACCATTGCAGGAGACTAGACTCCCAGCATGTCTCTGGAGGATTACTGAGATTAGTTTACCATCAGGGTATACCTATGAAGGATTATATAGATTAGGATTATATAGGTTTATTATATGAGAGATTATATAGGTTTTATATACTTCAAATAACCTTTGAAATGGAGCTGCCTGGCCATTGTGGGCTGCATCATTCCACTGACTTTGGTTCTGTTCTGAATAAAGGGGAAAACGTAAACCGAGCACCAGCCCATACATCCCTCCTCTTCTTGGCTGAGGGCTCAGGGTGAGCAGCTGCCCCACATTCCTGCTGATGTACCTCCATTCCACGATGAAGTGTGCTCTCAAGGTGTAAGGCAAAATGCACCTTCCGTTTTGTCAGACACTTATTTCAGTTACAAGGAGAAGAGATAATATATATGGTTTGGGGTCAATTTCCAGACTTGGAAGCTACAAGTTTTGAATATTGAGAAAGGGATGATAAAATATATCTTTGTTATAATGTCACTTTTCGTATTTGAGTTATTTCCACTTAATACCTCTAGTAAAGCTTAACTGCTGAAGTAGAATATTAAACTAAAAGTAGGCCAAATTGCAGATATATGTTTTTATTAACAGGTATAAAATATTGAGTGAATATAGAAATTAATATATACATATGTATGTATATTTACACAAAATAGTTCCTCTGGATTCTGCTGGTTTTAATCTACATGTGGAACTACACAACATGTATTTTTCAATCTTAACCTTGTAAGTTTTCAATCTTAACCTTGTATTTTTAAGATTTCTAAAATAAACATATCTATTTTAAGATTTGTTTAATTTTCTTGTTTATGTGTATGGTTTTGCCTGCTTGTATGTCTATGTGAGAATGTCAGATGCCCTGGAACTGGAGTTAAAGACAGTTGTGTGCTGCCATATAGGGTTTGGAAATTGAATCCTGGGCTTTTGCAAAAGTACCCAATGCTCTTAACCAATGAGCCATCTCTTTAGCCCTCTAGTTTAAAATTTATTACAATTTGTTTTTGAGATGACAAGATAATACTGTCCAACAATGCCTATTTTGATCACATTAGTATTTATAATGGACAAAGAAGCCTTGGATGTGTAATTTTATTTTTTTCATAAAGGAAAATCATGAGATATTCACCTAAGATAATTATAACATTAATAGAAAGGGTGATGTCCAGTACTTTTTTAAAAAAAATGAAGAAGCAATATAGCCCATGTAAAACTGATATATCATTGCTATTTTTGTGTTATTGTCATAAATAATACCCATCAGGTATTTTTAATAAACTTACTACCTTTTTTCAATGATAAGATTTCAAATAAATTATAATTAATGTACATAAAGGTTTTAAAAATAGACATCCAAAATCCATTTGTTGTCTTCCTGTCAGCAGGAACTCCACAGTACAGAACCAAGAATTTCAAGAAACTATACAGTCTGAAAACAAGATCCAGCATTTATGTGGAATTGCTAAGTGAGGCACAAAAGTCTCATGGGTCCATAATTAACTTTTACCTCAAAAGTGCATGTCAAAGTGCTTGTAAAGGTCATAACATTGAGAATAGAACTTGAGTTAATTTTTTAGAAAGAGTTTTCAGTATTAGTATTCCCATGCCTCACCTCAGTGTCAAAGATGAAGCCCCACCTTCACGAAGATGGTGATAACAACTTTTAGCCAGCATTAATTATGGCATTAATGACAAAAGTCCAGAGTGAAGAGAATTCCAACTTAAGTATTCTAAAAGAATTCCAAAAGAAGTAAATGAGCCATGGTTGGTACAGTCAAGGATAAGAAAACCAATGTCAATGTGACTTAGGGGCTGCCCTCTCCACAAGCAGACTTAAAATTATCTTCCCACATAAGCTGACCAGTTACATGCCAAATAGGCAAATTTGTCTGGAACAAATGGTAAATAAACATTGTTAATGTTGTTAATAAATAGTCACTATGTAAGTCACTATAACACAGCATCTGAGGTAAGCTCATTTTATAAAGAAAAGAAATATTACAGTTTGGGAGGCTCAAGGATATGCCATTGGTGTTGGCTTCGTTTTGGTGTTCAATTTCTTGTTTGCAGAGTTTTAACATAACATTGGACAATATTTAGCAAGAGATAAGATTCAGGGTGTTTGTGTCCCTCTTCTTTTTTTTTTTTTTTCTCATTTTTTATTATAATTCATTCAGATTACAACCCAATTGTTATCCATTCGATTGCATCTTCCCATTCTCACCCTCACTCCCTGTTTTCACCCTAGACCCTTCCCTTAGCCCTCTGACAGAAGGGGACCTCCTCCCCCACCATATGACCACAGCCTATCAGGTCTCATCTGCATAGCCTGCTTCCCCTTCTTCTTTGTGTCCCTGGACCTCTCCACCAAGGGGAAGTAATCAAGTTGGGGGCACCAGAGCTCATGTCAGAGGCAGTCCCTTCTCTCCACACAACCGTGGAGAATAAGCTGTCTATCAGCTAGTTCTGAACAGGGCTCTATGTTTCCTGCATGCATTGACCTTGGTTGGTACAGCAGTTTGTACAGGCCTCCCAGAGTCCAGACCGGCCAGCCTCAATGGTCTCCTTGTGGGACTCCTGAACCTATAAAACCACTGGGACTTAACCATGGGCTATTTCCCCTCTGTTGTTATAGCTTATTTTATTTAATAGAAAGGGGGAAGTGAAGGAGAGATAAACATGTTTTTTGTTTAGATCACAAGTGGGGGATGAGAATAGACTTGTGAGAGAGCAGGTGATGTTTATTCCCTTAGAAGTCAAACCACTATGAGGGGGAGATTGGTTATTAACCAGCTGAAAAACATCCTTGAATAATTCTGAGAGGAGGTATAAATTTGAGCCAAAAACAAGAGGTGGGGCCTTTGGAGACTTGGGATAGTTTTGGCTGTTCATTGCTACACTTCAAGATGCTTCTAGAGTCCTAGAGAGAACTGCTTGAGGGAAGGTTTCAGGGCTCCTGGCTCTGGCTGAGGCTCTGGGTTCTGGTTGCTGCAGGTTCCAGCAGAAGAAATTCTGCTGACTATGTCAGGAGAATTGTTCCTCAGAACTGATATCTTGATGGTTTTATTATCGTATTCTTTAATCTTCCTTTGCTATTGTTTTGGTTAGTTGGGTTATAAGTGAGGTACTCTCTGTTAATAAGTTCATAATAAAATATATTTGTTAAGAAAAGTGAACCTACACACCTCAGTAACCTAGTAACTTTTTAAAAGCCTCACCTCCGAAAAAATCACCTTAGTTGAACTGAGTTTCCACCATTGATATCCTTAGCATGTGAGTTTTAGCGACTCAGTTGTATAAGTTCAGGGCAAAGTCACATTTAAACTACAGTGGCAGCTGGGAGATTTCTTGGGCAATCACTTTACAAGGAGAACTCTGGTTCCTTTGGGACATGATGTAAAGGAATTTTAATTCAGAACATGGCTGCTCTGGCAAGAGATCACATCCAAAGACCTTCCTTCTAGGTCTGTGTGATCCCGCTGGAATACAAACTCTTCTTTAATCCAAGAGACAGAGGCAACAAGATGTGAGTTCAAAGTGAGCCTGGTGTGCAGCAAGTTTCAAGTAAAGAAAAGCTTAGGTTCAGGCATGGTGGTACACACATTTAATCGCAAACAATGAAGGTAATGTTATTTTGTAGAAGGAACCACCCATGTTTGAAAGGGATGCTTAATTGAGTGGCAGAAAAAAATGCCTATTCAGAGAAAGATTTGACAGAATAGGATAATCCCAATTCTCAACTCTGATGATAGGAGAGAGATAAGGAGAGCTACCTACTTAAAGGGCAAGGCAGAGAGAGAGGAGGCAGTTTTACCAGGACAATACTACAGAGTCATGTTGCCGAGAAAGAACTCAGGTGAAGACTGAACAATACCGGACAATGAGAAAGATACAGGATATTAGAGGAGATTGCTGAAGTTGGCTTTAGGCCAAGCAGAGCAATTCAGGGCGTGAGAGAAAAGCCAGTTTGAATACGTTAGCTGGCTGAGAAGTTTGAGCCAGAACATCTGAGTTGAACTAGTCATCAGGAAGAACAATAAAAGGTGAGCTTATTCAGCAGTAAGTCTCAGAGCCTGAAAACATTTTAGAACTAGGTTAGATTGTACAGAACAAGAAACGGTGAGCTTATTCAGCAGTAAGTCTCAAAGGCTGAAAACATTCTAGGACTAGGCTAGGTTGTACAGGCTAGAAGCTTCCAGGACTTAGGCCTAGGTTTGCAGACACAGGAAGCCTCCGAATCAATTACCCTCAGGAGAATAAAACTTCGTTTTACAATGTGGCTTTGAGCTAACAACCACCTTGCTAGGGATTTGTTTCTTTTGTTTTGTTTTGTTTTTTAAGCTTTTACTAAATCAAGGTTGTTGCCTACGCAAGAAGAGAACTTACAGAAGAGTGATGAGCTTCAAAATGCTAGGCTTCAAGAATAAAAAGAATTGACCTAATGAATTTAGGAAATGCTGCCTCTCGTACTAAATTCTTGCTTGGAAAATCTAGAAGGAGACGATTTACAAGAGGAACCTGTAGCAAAGAGCGAGAAGGAAACACTTTGCCCCTGGCCTGTGCTGCCATAGCTGCTTAGTCATGTTTTCCACATGTCCAGACTCTGGACATGTGCTGTGTCGGAAAGGAATTTCTCAAGAGCACGAGAACTAAATGAACCCAGAGATTCTCTGTGGGGGGGGGGGGGGCAGAAGCCAGGAGCCATCATAAGAGAATCAGCTGGGGTGTTCATCACTCACTCAAGGAGCTTAAAAACACCATACAGTCTCCGAAATAATCCGAACTTGCTATCTGCTACCCCAGAGGGCTCGACCTGGTCACAGTAACTGTCCTATTCAGTGTGAAGTTCCCTATTGCAACATTCCTTTGCCCGGACATGACTTCTGCACCCGACCATTAATGGGTCAGAGGTTACAGAGTGAGACCAGGGAAGTAGAAGCAAGACACAGGAGGATTCTCCCTCCCTCAAGCTTTCCTGCAGCACAATTGAGCTAGAGGAAGAGAGATTGAAATCTGCTGAGGAGCTGATGGCTTTATATAGAGCTGCAGTTCCTCTAACAACTGACACCATTCATTGCTTCATGAGAGTGGCTGTGAGTCTGTGTCATCTCTCCTCAGGGAGAGAAGAGGACAATTGGATGGATGCATCCGAAGGAGCATTTAGGGGGAAAGAACAAATGTGCTTCCTGGTTATCCCCATTCAAATTTCCCTTTGGCAAGAGACTGGTCACATAGGCACCAAAAAGAGCAACAAAAGCATTTGAAATGATGGGAATGACAACAAGGAAAAGAAATGTACCCATTTAAATGATTAGGTTGAAAGATAATTTTGAAAAATACAGTATTTGAGAAAATGCACTGCTACTTGCTTATACTACTATATACTTGGGATGGAAGATAAGGCTCAGCTATTAAAAATAAATGCTATATTTCAGAAGCACAATACAACCTATCCATGCAAACTACCCCATCTATATCTGATTTTAAAATTCCAGAGGAACTTTATAATGGTTGAATGAATTAACATACCAGTATTTATCATTTTCATCCATAGTTTAAAGAATGGATTAAGAACAGTAAAATTCATAAAATCTGGGGTACAGTGCTAAATATGAAGGAACATTTCCCCAACTGTCCAGACTGAGATCATGTGACTCCCAAAGGGCACTGTAATAATCATTTTCCTGTGTGTTTTGGGGACATTCCTTAAAGAAGTCTTGCTGAGTTTTCAGATTTAGCACATTTAACCTCAAGGGTTAACTCCTGTTCATCTGTAGTTCTCCCAATAGCTCCTACCTCTTAAGGCTTTTATCAATTCCCAACAGCACCAGTCTAAGGACCAGGACTTTGATGAATGTTCTTCTGGGTGACACTCAACCTCTAAACTATACTCTTACTCGCTCTTGGCTTTCCTAGCTTCCAGAACTGTGAACCCCCAAATCTTTGTTCTTTATAAATTAGCTGGTCCTTGGTATTCCGCTATGGTGGCACAGCATTACGTACAACCCAAAATTTAACAGGAATAAGTTGAAAAATGAGAGTATCTGAAAATTCGGGTGAGAACATTATTTGTTTTTTCAAAAAATAATTTATTCACATTATGTCTCTATTGTTATGTCCACTCTGATACACTCCAGTTCCCACCCACTCTCCCGCTCCACTCCCCACCCATTCTCCTCCCCTTGTCCCTACCCTCTGACCTTAGGTCTCCTTAGGATTGCCTGCATCCTCTTCCTTTGTGCCTGCCCCCAAGGCCGCCCGCCCACCACGGGGATGTATACATGTTTTTGTTTTGATCCCAAGTATGGAATGTGAAAAAGACTTGTGTGAGAGTGTCTGGTGTTTGGTCTATGGAAATAGGCTTGTGTTATTTTTCTACTAGAAGAACTCCTCTTCTGGGGGCCATGGATTCCCCAACTGATAAACATCCTAGTATGACATATAAGAGGATATATATATGTGAGCCCCGAAACAAGAGGCTGGGTGTTTTGGTTTTGTTATTGCTTCCTATCGTTTGGCTGTTCATTGCTCCACTTTGAGACGTTCCTAGAGAGAAACGTTCCAGAGAGCGCTTAGAGGTTCAGGGTTTCAGCTGCTGCTGCTCCAGATTCCAGCTGCTGTGGTTGCAGTTACCTTTCCTGAATTGCTGCTTTGCTCTTTAACAAGTCTGCTGAAATCCTGACTATGAAGAGTGGAATCGCTCCAAGGAACGAAGTCTAAAAATGTCTACATCTCCTGTTCCAATTAACCTCTTCTCTCTCCTGTCTAGGGTGGGTGGGTTGGAAGGGAGGTATAGGCATTAAAGAACCCCAAATAAAGTAGGTATGAAAAGTTAAAAGCCTACACAAGTGATCAAATCACAGCTACCAGAGTCTATGTCAGAGGCAGGTCCTCCTCCCCTTACTTAGGGGGGTCCATGTGGAGAATGAACTGTCCATCAGCTACATCTAAATGAGAACATTATTTGTTATGATGTAGTTAAGTACTTTTAATTTAAATATTAAGAGGAAAAGACAAATGGCCTATTGAGATCAAAGAATAAAACTAAGTTGGAGGCAGAAAAAGCCCTATATTCTCTGCCTTCTGTCATTTGTCACAACTGCTTACCCCCACATTTCTCCAATTACTATAAAAATAGTGTTTGTTGTTTTTCAAAGTACACTTAAAATATATATAAAAGGTGTTTTGATGCTATATAAACATAAGGGCAATATAAATCAAAGCATTATTATTCAATGCTAAGCAGTATTTGTGGCCTAAGGAGCTATTTTCTCTTATCATTGGCTCACACTTATGGTGGTTGATTTGGCATGGTTTCTAGAATTCCTTGGATTTTATGTGGAGGCGCCACAAATCTATTTCCATTAATTGAGCCCTATGCCCTTGATCTCCAAGAGGCAAAATGTCAGTGGTCAGTTAGAATTCAATGGAAGTACAGCTAGTTAAATACCCAACCAGAAGAGAAAACATGAAGATATGATCAAATTTATATCAGATATCTGAAAGTATAATACATGTCCAAGTTCTATTCAACAGCAAAAATCCTGCAAACAGAAGCTGGGACAAATAGTTCTTGGTAGCTTTGTGGAACAATTCTTTTCTGGTTTCTGCTTTTTTGGCCCAAAGTGACCCCTATAATTTCAGTTTTCGAAATGCAGCATGTTTTAGGGAAGAGAGAGAGAGGGGACTGCCTATGACATGAACTCTGGTGCCCATGATTTGATCAGTGCCCCTTAGCAGGGAGGCCTTGCCAACACACAGAGGAAGAGGACACAGGCTATCATGATGAGACCTGATAGACTGTGATCAGACTGTGGGGGAAAAGGCACCTTTTAGAGATCTAGGGGAGGGGAAAAGAGTGGAAGAGGGAAGGATGGTGGAAACGGGAAGATAAGAGTGAGGGGATAATAATTGGGATGTAATGTGAATAAATTACAATAAATAAATAAAATTTTAAAAAGGCTGCACGTGTAGGATTCTTTACTGTACAAGTATTTGATGTTGAGCGTATTCATTTTACATTTCCATGTGTCTTTCCATCACTGAGGGCGGTCAACACAGGAACTGAAGCAGAGGCCATGGGGGTACTGCTTACTAGATTGTTTTTCAAGGCTATGCGTTCCTACATCAATCATTAATTAAGAAAATGCCCCTCCCTCATCCCTATCCCCAGATGTGCCTATAGGCCAATATGATGGAGGCAAGTCCTCAAGTGAAGTCTCCTCTTCTCAGATCAGCTCCTTCAAATTGTTCTTTCACTTCCACATGCAGCAGTGGCACGCCATCCCTGCCACATACATACCCACTGACTAATAACATAAACTAAATAATAAAGACATTTAAAAATATTTAAGAAGTTCAAGAAGGTAAACCCAATTTTTTAAATTGGGCACATGAGCTCTTACTGTTTTATTAAATAATGATTTACACATCATTTTTCACACACATATTTTTAAGTAAATCAATAAATAGATGAGTTATCTCTGAACAGAAGCATCCTTTCATTTTGTCTGAACAATACTGATTTGATGGGGGGAAGAAATGTGTTTATTTCTCATTTATGGAAGAACCCACTCAGCCAAGGAAACCAGGTTTCTTGGATGAAGAGAAAGTTAATCAATAACCACACTGCCAAGAAAAAGGAATTTACTTAGAAAGAAAAGTGTTTCTGGAAACTGTAAACATTAAAGGATGCACAATGAATGGATTCTATTTATATAGCACTCTAAAATGAAACCAATATATATAGTGATAGCCACCAGATCAGTGTCTGGGAAGGGAAGGAGCAGTGGTGTTAAGGGAATAATGGGAGGAGAATGCTTTGTGCACAAAGAGCGCGTTTTCTGTCTTCTCCTGGTGATATTTCACAGGTTTATACACATGTCAAAATATGAAAGTATAACTTTAAACAGTGCAGTGGATTTGTGATACAAGTTGACCTAACCTCAATTTCCAGAAAAAAAAAAATAGGTTTGATTCCAGCAAAGCTCTCCAGATTATTCTAAAAGGTTAAAGGGAGAGCAAACTAATCATTGGGAAATAGTCCCTTTTCTCTATTCCACTGTGTGGCCTAAAGCAAATACAAACTGAAAATCGGAGATTTGTGTTTAGAAATGTCAGTGCCTACCTGCAACCCCAGCACTGTACACAGAAGGCTCACCCGGAGGGTTCTCAAATTTAATACCAACCTGGACCACACAGTGAATCAGAGGCCAACCCACTAAGGATATACAGCAGATTCCACCAAACGCACGAACAACAAAATACGTGGGGGAGGCGGGAGACATTTTCCCCCACCCACCCCATACATATACCTTTATAAAGGCCAAACAAGACTTGGCTCATCTCACAACTCAGATATATTTCCCTAAGGACCTAAGAGCTACTGAATCTCAAACAAACTCCAGCAGGAAATTTGTTCCAATTTGCTGTGAGAAATTTAATCTCTCCCAAGGAAAGCCAACACAGGGAGTCTCTTCAACTCCTGTGATGAAATCAGGAGGAGCTACATGTGACAGAGCTGTGCTGAGGACCTCTTTAAGAACTGAGAACATGGATGCCATTGGTGTCTTGGATACAAGATCGTGGAGAAATAAGGAGAATGAAGTTCCTATCTGTGTCTTAAGTGTGATGTGCATCACACTCTGAATTAATGCTTATTCAGTAACAAAAGCTGTTTTCTCTCCCTATTACCAACGAAGAGGAATTCCATGTTAAAAGAATATTATTTTTCTAGTATTAGATGTAGTCACTCATTTCATTTTGAAGTTTTAATTTTACATTTTAATTAGAATAGAAGCAAATTTAGTCATTCATCTTGGACTTTGTCTCCCTGAATGTTATAAAGCGAATTGTTATTGTATGTGTTCTTTGTAGTCCATACTACCAAAGAGTACATCTGTTTGCAAAACGGTAGTAGTGATGGCTCAAGTTGTTGCTATTGATGTGTAACATGTATATAGATGCATATATAGGCATATATCATACACATATTATGTATACATGTATATATTCATCTATATCCATGTTATGTATGTGTTTACATATATACATACATATATAATACTTATATTATATAATATACTTACATAAAAATATAATATAATACATATATACATATAATAAATGGTGAATAGATCACGTATATGTATATATACCCATGATCTATTCACCATGTAGTATTGCTCATATTTTTGTGTGTTTAATACATCAAGATTGGATCATATATCATGGGGCTCATCTCTGGAACTTTGTCATCTCTGGAACTACGTCAGTCCGCAACCATTGATTGCGTATTATTCTTTATCTAGGAGAAATGTCTCAGGATTCCACCTCTAAATGTTTTCATTATGCCTCATAATTTTAATTTTTGCACTAAGTGATAAGTTTTTTGTTGTTGTTATTGTTGTTAAGATTTACTATTATATATAGTGTTTTGCCTGCATGTGCGCCTGAGTGCCAGAAGAGGGCACCAGATCTCATTGTAGATGGTTGTGAGCCACCATGTGGTTGCTGGGGATTGAATTCAGGACCTGGGGTGAGCAGCCAGTGCTTTTAACCTTTGAGCCATCTCTCCAGCCCTTAAGTGGTAGTTTTTTTAAAAAAATATTTTATTAATTTATTCATATTACATCTCAATGGTTATCCCCTCCCTTGTATCCTCCCATTCCTCCCTCCCTCCCATTTTCCCCTTACTCCTCTCCCCTATGACTGTGACTGAGGGGGACTTCCTCCCTCTGTATATGCTTATAGGGTATCAAGTCTCTTCTTGGTAGCCTGCTATCCTTCCTCTGAGTGACACCAGGTCTCTCCATCCAGGGGACGTGGTCAAATATGAGGCACCAGAGTACATGTGAAAGTCATACCCCACTCTCCACTCAACTGTGGAGAATGTCCTGTCCATTGGCTACATCTGGGTAGGGGTTTGAAGTTTATGGCCTGTATTGTCCTTGGCTGGTGCCATAGTTTGAGCAGGACCCCTGGATTGAACTAGAAATGATCATAATGAGTGAGTTAACCCAGAAGCAGAAAGACTCAAATGGTATATACTCACTTTTATCTGCATACTAGCCAAAGGGGCATGTCCCATGAAAGCCTTCACTTAACAGGAAACTGGGATAGAGGGGAGGACATCCTATTGGGACTCTAGATGAGAGAAGCATGGGAGAATAGCAAAGTAGAAGGATCCAGAGGGTCCTAGAAACCTACAAGAAGAACATTATGATAGGCAGATTTGGGCCCAGGGGTCCCGCTCAAACTAAGTGGTAGTTTTTAATAAGCTTCAGACCACACTACCAAGAAGCAAGAAGTGTTCAAATATAGAAAACACACCCTTGTGTCTCTTCAAACTGAAATAATTTTCAAACATAAAATCAAAATAACTTGTTTTTTTGTTGTTGTTTTTTGTTTTGTTTTACTCAACAGTGGCATGATCAGACCATGAAATGTCATGGAGGAATACCGAATATATACATTTGACATTTCCTAAAAGCCAAACTATAGAGACTGTAGGTAGAGGGGAAAACAACAGGAGATCAAAGAGGATTTTATGGTACTCAAGATATAGACTTACATATCTGAAAATGCATGCAACCCAACAGCAGTGTTCACAGAACACTCCAGGAGATAGTAATGTGTGAGCACTGGTACACAAATTATTATAATGTATCACAATGGTACGGATCATTGGCAATAGGCTAAGGGATGTGGGTGGGAGAAGACATAAGGGCATTCTCTATACTCTTGGCTCATATTTGCTATGAAACTAGTCTAAATGCATGCTAATCTTCCAACACTAGAGCCATGTATTAAAGCCCCCAGCAATATTGTCATCCCAATCTGTATAACACCCTTCACCCATTCTAAAGGCATTTGTTTATTCCCTCTACACTTACTGGCTATGACCCCTTTAGTAAATTGCCTAACCAACAAGAATTTCAGTTTCCTCTCCTTTACCTGTGATCATGTCTTTACAGGAAGGGATATGTAAACACCCTGCAAATCTTTTGACCAGCAAGCAGGGAGTGTTGGCTACTGTTGTCTTTGTAATCATCATCTCTTTATTGATCCACAGGCTGCAAATACATCATCACTGATGTGCACAGCTGGTAATCCCTGGTAATAAATCAAGCACAGCTTCTTTCTTTCTACTTCTCTGGACAACCACAAACTTTTATGAGCAGAAAAAAATAGCATTACAAAAGTGCCAACAATCATTTTAAAACACAAAACCTACATTTAAATAATAGAGGATAATAGAGAGAAAACAAGGACAGGGAAGAGCAGAAGTATGGGGGAGAAAAGCTGAAAGATACATGGTAGATTTAGGGGCGTTTCAAATATGAAAAATGATATCTTCTGCATAAGTGAATGTGGTGCACAAGGCTGAAGAGCAGATTAGCAAACTGTCAGTAATTAATTCAGCAATCTTGCTAACCCAATAGAACAACTTTTCAAAGAAGGCAAACACTGTGTCGTTGCTATTTAAAGCACAGTATCTGTAAATGGAGAGGACCTTGCTTACAGAGAGAAATGGCATACAGTCAGTGTAACTGTGAAGGAAACATGATGTTTCTTCTAGGTAATAAAACAGACTTGTCACGTCTCTTAGAGCTTCCGGTGGTTGACGCACGACCTTTAGGTCTGTTTTTCGTGGTACACAGCTTGCCTGTTCTGCGTTGCTCTAGTTTAGTCTTGCAATGAAATACATTAATTACTGCCATTCTTTTTATTTAGAATCTTGGACAGTGCTCCCAGAATAGTCATGGTTTGAAGGGATCCAAACATCTCAGAACTCAGAAAGGTAAAGGAAGTTGTTTTATGCCAAATATGCTAAAAGCTCAGTTAAGAAGAAAGAAAGCATTGAATGGATGTTGGACAGACTTAGTTTCCTTTGTGTTCACTTCAAGCATACCTTGAAAGCCTATTAACAATGTTAACTTATGTGACAAATGTCATGACAGAACCGTGCCTCCGGAAGCTTGCTTCTGTGTTCCTGTAGGCAGAATTACATTTTTAAAACTTCAAGGGAGAGAAAGTATGACTGCGTGAAAGAACTTACAGGAAGGGATTTTATATCCTCCAAAACTCATTCTCCTTTTTCTCACCTGTACTGGCAGGCCATTAATCCTTCCTGTTCATTCGTCTGTCTTTTCTCCTGTAAATTGAGTTGCTGATTCTTTTTCTGTCCTCACCTTTTCATCCTATTGTCCTTAACCCTGTTTCCGCCAGATAGTTCTTGTGACCAGGTTATGGCTCTCTTCTCTTTCTTCTTTTCAGCATGTAATCATTGTTCCTAACCACCCACCCTCAATTCTTTCATCACCCTAAAAATTTCTTTTAGTTCCATTTCAGAGTCTTCCAAGGTGTTTATATATGAAAGCTGATTATTACTGACATAGTATGGTATTCTCAAAAGCATGTATCTTCACAACTCTTTACATTTGTTTATTTTGTATGTGTATGTATGCACACAGAAGTGAAAGTGTCATATGGCACATGGGGTCAGAAGACAACTTGTGGGAGCCAGTTCACTCCTTCCTAGATGAGTCCTGTGGACATAGGTTGTCTGATTTGGAAGGAAGAATCAATAGCCAATCATCCATCCTGTTACCCTTGTCTTCATAATGAAGTACATTTCCTACTTATTCTAATTTTTGTTGATATATTATCTTCTTTACACTTGCTTTTTAATTTTTTATGTGTATAGTTCTTTTATATTTTCTAAGATGTTGTTAAAAGAAGTAAGTATCTATGAATTCCATGACTTTAAATAAAACCAACCTAAGAATGGAATCTGAATTAGAATTATTAAAACCCACATCTCTAAAGCTTGAGAACTAAAATCCACATGTAAGAGAAAATATACAATATTTGACTTTTTGATTATGGGTTACTTCACTCAGAATGATTGAAAATTTTCATGCTTTCCTTTTTCTTAATAGCTGAATAGTATTTCATTGTGTAAATACACCACATTTTCTTTATTGCATCCATCAGCTTACTGGCTTCTAGGATTTGATACTGTAAATAGAGCCGCAATGAGCAGACAATAGCAAGTGTCTCTGTAGTAAGACATAGAGGTCTTTGGGTGCACATCCAAGAGTTATAGATCTGTAATAAGACATAGGGGTCTTTGAGTGCTTGCCCAATAGTTATATATCTGTAGTAAGACATAGGGATCTTTGTGTGCATGTCCAAGAGTTATATCTGTAGTAAATATAGAGGTCTTTGTGTGCATGTCCAAGAGTTATATATCCGTAGTAAGACATAGAGGTCTTTTGGTGTATGCCCAAAAGTAATATAGCTGGATCTTGAAGTAGATCAGTTTTCAGTTTTTGAGGAACTTTCATACTGATTTCATAGTGTCTGCAGGAGTTTACATTCCTACCAGTAAGTGTTGCTCCATCCCTGCCTCCTCATTAGCATGTGCTGTCATTTTTAATGATCTTGGTCATTTTTACTGAGGTACAATAAGGTTAAGTATCTAGTGACAGACCAGGTGGGTCTGTGAAAGGTATATATCACTAGTTAATATAAAATATTGGAATGGAGAGTTGGCTCAGAATCTACAATCACTTGTATATTCCTGCAGAGAATCTGGAGTAAACTCCCAATACTCACACGGTGGCTCACAATGGTCTATAACTTCAGTCACATGGTGCGCACATATACATGTAGGCAAAACACTCAGACATATGAAAATATTAAAAGAAATAAATCTAAAGTCATTGTAATGAACAGTAAGAGTGCATTCCACAATATGAAAGTTTCCTAGTCTAATTCAAATCAATAGAGTAGTAATTCCACTACTCACTCATACAGGCTGCTATCATAACATTTTAGATTCAGAAAAATTCTAATGTTACATATAATTATTCAATGAAACATGGAGTCAAATAATTTCTGCTACAATATAAAGGTTGAGTTGCTGTCAGTTATAATAATAAAAAATTTTATCTAAATAGATATTATACTATTACTTTAGCATTGAGGCATTTGATTATAAGCATATTGTTAAATTGTATTGCTTTTAATTTTTGAAAATTATATAAATGTATACATCTCATGATCATATATAGTCCTCACACCCAACTTCCAATTTGTCACATGACTACTCTAGCTTTATGTCCTTTTTGGTATTTATTTATTTATTTTAAAATTTTAACCCTCTGAGTATCATTAAGGACTGAACTCAGGGCTTTACATATGGTAAAAAAGCACTCAAACAGCTGAGCCATAACACAAGACTCTAGACATGATTCTGTAAGGAATAAACTGCATCTTCTGATCTGGGCTCCACTTTTAGTCTTCTTCTTTCATAGTATTTCAGAGTTATTTGTATGTTAGTTATTGTTCAATAAATGTGCATTATAAGTAGTATCTCCTGAGGATTTTGTATAGTGGTCCAACACATGACTTCTTATATTATTATCATAGATTCCATAATCAGTATACTTTCAATAAAGTATAAAACATAATATCAACAATACTATGCAACTTCTAGTTTTTGAGAGTTTCTATATTATTGCCTCCTTGTATACACTTATAGAGGCAAATATGATAATAATTATTGTTTTTATTATCCAATTGTTTCTATTAAAATAATTATTATTGTTCTAAGAGAACCCTTTAAATAGTTTTTCATGGTATCATTTTCAGCACTTCCACACCTACTATTTGCCTTGTGGGTTAAGTCCTAAAAAGTTAAAATCCAAACCCAAATTGAAACTTGTCACTCAGAGAATCCCATGCTATGAAATAAGTAATTTCAGTTTCCTATGCTAAGAATAATTTTCAATGTAAATGAAGCACAGTGCCAAATTGAAAAGTTGGAGAAGTGCTTTCCTGAACTTTTTTCTTTTTTGTATAATAGGGTTATATAAAATTGTGAATATACAGTACACTATCTATGCCATTTATTCTGTCATTGCTGTTACCTGAACACAGTTACCTTTTCTCATGTAAAGAAGGGAGATGAGTAGGGCGTGCCTCATAAGGAGGCATATGCTTTAAACAGATAATGTATAGAATCTATACCATGGGTTTTGAGATTTATCATTCACAAAATACTTCTTATTTTTGTTATATTAAATACTATGTACTATAAATAGGGATTGTATGGTTTTCTCCAATGGAGAGACAGTGAGTATATCAACCACTGCAGGGAAAGCTTCGCATTCTGGCGTAGTTGATTAATATATAATGGATTCCACAGGCTGTTGTTGTTGTTGTTGTTTTGTGTGTGTGTATGTGTGTGTGTGTGTGTGTGTGTGTATATATGTGCTTCTATTTGGTTACAGTTTGGTGTGATATTTGTGCAGGGGGAGGAGTGTTGCATTTTGTTTTCTTGGTTCTGGGAAGTCTTGTTGTATTTGTTTTATGTTTGTTTGTTTGTTTTTTTTGTTTGAAAATGAAGTAAATGTTGAGTGGGTAGGGAAGGGGAGAGAATCTGAAAGGACTTGGGGAGAGGAAGAATATGATCAACATATTTGAATTTAAAAAGTGTCTTATGTAATTAAAAATGTGGGTTATACATTCTAGAACTTATTATGATGTGACGTACATATATCACATATTAGTAATGTACACTAAAATCACATAAAATATTATATGTATATATGTGTTGTATATTAAATACTTTCACACATAATACTACTATTTATTGTAAGTGCTATGGTATTTTAACTATCACTACTTCTCTTTTTCTGTAGTACTATATTACGATGTCTTTTATACTTTAGAAACAATTGTATTTACAACAATATAAAACATTTTATGGCTTATTCACTTCTATATTTGGCTTTTATGTTGTTTTACAAGCTACCTAACAAGATACTGTCAACAAGGAATGCAAAAGAAACTTTCTGATCGCAAATATTCTTATAGTGACTTTTAAAGGATTCCCGTATTCCAGCTGTGAGGTGAGAGAACCCTTTTAGGGGAAAGAGTGTGAATTGAAGTAGGAAATAAGGCTGTAAGACTAAGTATGTTGATCCAATATTTCATCAATCTCTCTTTGGCAACTAACTTCCACCCGTAGTCAGCTGTTATTTCTATAGCATGTATGGCTATATGTACCATTGAGGTTATAATAATGAGCTGGATTTGACTGTGTAGACTTGTGAAATCCTTTCCTTTATAATACATGTGGAAGAAATATTAGGAATGCTTATTGCAGTTCACCTTTCTTATTACGTGTCTTCAGTTACAGAACGGAGGCTCAAGCTGTCATCAGCTGCGATTAAAGGTGGATTTGAAGCTCTCTCGCTGTAAGAAAGCTAAAGTAGAATAAGTGAGGAAATCCTGCTTAAGAACATTTATGTAGTTCCGAACAAATAGACTTCTGTTCTGTCTTTTAAATTAAGCAAACAACTGGGCCAGTGACACCACACATCTTAGAGATTGCTGATGTAGCACCTTCTCTTTGTGGTGCAAAAGGAAATGAAAATAAGTGGAAGTAAGCATTCACTTCCAGCAGGAAAACGATGGATCCAGATTTTGAACTGTAGGAGGGACAGTGATTGAACCAACATCAGCTCAGATGAGCCTTTTAACTGAGAACGGCACTTTATTTTACATCTTGACTGGTTTACACAGAAAGATCTGGAAACTCCAAAAACAAAACAAAAAACAAAACAAAACAAAACAAACAAACAAACAACAACAACAAAAAAACCACATTTTGCTTAAAGAAGACTGACTTTACTCGAGTTACCAGATTGGTAGATTTCTGGCAGCTAAGTAACATGTATCCTTCACAACTGTCACCACATCAACAATAAATAAATTAATTTTTGTAAGGATTCTTCTGAGTCCTTTGCAACTGTGCCTATCATTGACAATCTAGCATTTATTAATATTTTCTCTATCACTTCAGAGAAGCAACTCATAGCTGGGTATTATTCTGATGTTGATATTAATTTTATCCTTCAGTCAGCCATAATCCCACAGGACAGGGAATCTTAATTGTGAAACTTAGGATTTCAAGAAAACACCTTTGTAACATTCAGGTTGCCATTTAACTGTCATCATAGCAACATTAGGTAGAGAAGCTTCTGGTAGTGATTTGGTCATAAACGTTTTGTCTTTACCAGTGGTTTAATGCCTTCAGTCAAGCAGTGAGTGCTTATTTCAGCAATGATTTCTGATATATAAATGTGGTTTTTATTTCCCCAGAGGAGGGGAAGAGATGAAAATCATGCCCAAGCTATACTAAGATATAGCTTGTGATGAGGCCAGAATATTTCTATCTCTGTTCTAACAGTCCATAGGCTTAGGACTGGAAGGTTCAAGCCTCTATACAATATAATCTTCTGCAAGCCCAGACCTTGAAGGCTTCTGCTTCTAGCGTCGTCTGCTAACCTAGGCCTAGCATATTTTTAGCTCTGAGACTTACTGCTGAATAAGTTTACTCTTTCTAGCTCTTTCTGAACTCTCACTGCCTTGTTCAACCCAGCTGTTCTGGCCCAAAACTCTTCTCCAAACTGACTGATTCAAATTAGATTCTTTCAGCTTCTGACTGAGTTGCTTTACTTGGAAAAACTGCACCAAATTCCATGAACTGCATTGTACTGACTCCCAAATTGACTCCCCAACCTTTCCAACCCTACTCTGACCCTTTCCCTGCACTGCTGCTTTTTAAATTTTTATTAATCTTTTCATATTACACCTCAATAGCTATCCCATCCCTTGTATCCTCCCATTTCTTCCTCCCTCCCATTTTCCTCATACTCCCCTCTCCTATGACTGTTCCTGAGGGGGACTTCCTCCCCCTGTATGTGCTCATAGGGTATCAAGTCTCTTCTTGGAAATGGCCTCTCTTCCCTGTGTTCTTGTGGAAGTTGGGCATATCCCATCTCTGACTCATTCTGTCAAATCTTTATCTGATGCATCACTTCGTCTGCCCCTCAATTAAAAGAAGTCTTTGTTTGGGATTGCAGGTGTGTACTGAGGGCATGTCTACATTCCAGCCAGATCACACAGACTTTGGTCTTTGAATGTGATCCCTTGCCAGAATGGCCGTGTTTCTTGATTAAAATTCCTGTACACTGATAAAATCAAGACATTCATTGAAACTCCTTATTTTTGTCTTGAGTATACATCTTTGTCCCTGCAGCTTTCAGATATGAGCAACGTTCCTTTGGACTTCTCATCTTCCAGAACCTTGAGCCAAAGAAATCTGTTTTTGATAAATTACCATCTCAAATATTCTGCAATTGAAACATCACATGAACTTCTATCAAATAAAAGGTAGAAGTATTCCAATGAACGGGTTGATGCAGGTAAGGTTTTGGAGGAAAACTCTGCCATCCAGAAGTGTTCTTAGGATGTTATACTGTAGTAAGAGATAGATTTTAAAGTGTATGGAATAAAATTCAAAATTAAGTAAAAGTAAATTATCAAAATATTCCAACACAGAAAATAGCAAAGATTATAAAGTATCTAGAAAAGACAGATCCACTATTTAGCTCTAATGATAGAATCTGTTGGTGCCATCCCTGCTCTACAACGCACACATTTAATTTTGTGTTCAGATCTGACACATCATTTAAAGAAATGGTAGTAAAAAGATATGAAGTTTTGTAATGAACATTCTGTAGCTATCTGGGCTGAAAACAAAGCTTTTGAGAAAATGCTTCAAAGTACTGAAGAAAAAAACATCAGGAAAAGGATCTGGAGTTTTTCTGTGTCATCATAGGGCAAAGGCTTCTAACAATAGGCATTTTTTTTTTTTTCTAGCTGGGAAATATTTTATTGTTCAACATCAAACTTTAATTACATTAGCCTCATGTAGCCAGGGAGATTTACTTATGTTAATGAAGGTGTTAAAGGAAGCCCAGCTTATGGTTAGGATGAATGCTGACCAAGGGACCCCAAAGACAGGCTTCATATAATGAGACATATATAAAGACTTTATATAATGAGAGCATTGGGATCATGAGGTCTATTATACCAAACCTCTACCACTCTACAAACTTAACTGCAGCTAAATTTTATTCAGTGTAATCACACTAAGGAGTAAACTGGGGAATGGCTTCACATTGTGGCTAGCTGATTGGTACAGAGGAGCTTGACTCTAAAGAAAATGTCTTAATATACACAAGCAGCTTCTGAGATGCCAGCAGGGCCTGATAGCTCTTTCTGTGAGCTCCTGCCTATCTTAATACTGCAGGCATAGAACTATTTTCTCAGCACTTTTCTGAGCCTGTTCAGGCTGTTGCTAATCACAGAAACAAAGACACCACACATGAGGTTTTGTTGTTGTTGTTTTGTTTTTCTATAATTTCCCATGTATAAGTTCTCATATAGGAACTTATTTTAAAATCAGCTCAAAACATTTTAATCATCTCCAAAATAGAATATCCTACTATTTATTTTCAGATTGTAAAACAACTTAGTTTGGAACTGCCAGGATGCAACTTTGGTAATATATTGAAAGCTTGGGTTTGTTTTTTTACTATTGTGTAAAAAGCATAGGCTGGTGTGCCTTTATGCTGTCCACACACCCAAGAAGGCTATTCTGTGCCTTCACCCCAGTGAACAGAAACATGGAATATGAGTTGATAGACCACATTTGAATTTTAAGAGCAGATCTATGGTAAATGTTGGAGAATAATCCACAGTAACAAGGCCTTTTTATGTTTTTCATAAATTTTATGAGAATTCAATAGTCTTAACACCAAGACAATGGAGACTTCCTATTTTTTGTTTGTTTATTTTTTCTGAGACCAAATTTCTCTGTGTAGCCTTGGCCATCCTTGGCTCACTTTGTAGTACAGACTGGTTTCAAACTAACAGAAATCTGCCTGCTGCTGTCTCCCAGACCGCTGTGATTACAGGTATACACCACCACACCCAGCAGAGACTTACTACTTTTTAATATGCCTTGTTCCTCATACCACATTATTACATGGTACGGATATATGGCAATGTATTAAACCAGTAATTTATAATTATCTGCTCATCTATTTTGTTAAGGCTATTGATATGCTAATTGACATTCTCTTAGCACCTTGGAACTTACTTAGAATGTAACTTCATTGATAACTTACTGTCTACTCTCTCCCTTCCACAGTCTTCAACAACTGTAATCTGTTTCTTTCTCCAACAGTGCCTTGTTATGTACTTTACCTGTACCTAAGTCAGATTTAGAGAGGCCTGCACCTAGCCTTCATCTCCATCACCCTGCCTACCACCTCTCTATAAATAGCTTTACAATGGAATTCTATTACCTCAGATTCATTCAAACACCAAACTTATTCTCTATTTTCCTTTCTTTCTTTTGATTTCTCTATTCAAAAGAGGGTCTTTTTCTCTCGAAATAGACTGGCCCAGAACCAGTGATCCTCCTGCTCAGCATACCGAGGACTCAGTGCACAGGCTTACAATACCACACTCAACTTTCTTTGCAGTTTTCTAATGAATCTATACAAACAAAATTCCTACTCAAAACTCTCTTACTTGTTTACATTATCTTATTCTTACCAATGAGATCCTTACAGATTGAGCATTCAGCTATTTTCCTCCTATGTGACAGCCACCAGGAAACAAAGACACATGACGACTTTCCCTGCATTTATGTCAGCAAACTGCTTCCTTCTCTATAAATTGTGATAATTTTTGTATTCTGACTTTTTCCCTCTTCTTCCTTCCCAGTCTATTAACTCAAGAGCAGGTCTGTAGTCTATGTTGATCTATGTTATATCCTTAGCACAGAGCAGTGATTGGCAGGTACAGTGACTGGGAGATGTTAGTCAAATAAATGATGGAGGGTGTGATGTATATATACTATGTCCTGCTGGGGTAGCAGGCTGATGACTTCAGGTGTAGATCTTAGATGTTTTTTTATACCATGCTGTTTTAGCTAACCTCCCCTTAAGAACATCACACTGAAGTAATAAATCTCATTGTAGAAAACTATGAAACATTCTAATAATTAGAAAATTAATTGTTAGAATATCTTATTGAACTAATGAAACTTATAGAAAGCTTTAGGAAAACTAGAAGGTAAAAAGGTAAGAAGTGTTCTTTGTACCTATTTTTTTTTTCTTATAAGAAGCATCACTATATGCTAACTGCAAGAAGTGATTTCTCATCCAGATAAGGAAAGGATGCCCCTCTCTCTCTCTCTCTCTCTCTCTCTCTCTCTCTCTCTCTCTCTCTCACAGACTTAGATTGGCTGAATGAAGATCAGTGGTGGAAAGATAATGCCACTTTTCAGAATAAAGCAAGAAAACCAAATTATTGTACATGCACAAGTAATGACAGGCTTATGTTAGACCTTGTCCTCACCTCCACACACAAGTAAGATGAAGACTTTATTTAGAAATTAGGACATTGCAGGGACTGCCAGCTACACTTAGATGTGTGCACACTAGAGTCAGCTGGGCTCTTAATCCATCAGGACAGTTGTTTTTGTAAGAACACAGCAATATCAAGATAAAACAAGGAAAATGCTACATGCCCAAGTCAGTGCAGATGAAGATGCACAGTTGTAAGGCTGGAAATAAAACAGGCTGCCAGCAAGCCACCGTAAACCAGATGGAGGTAAGAAATGTGTTTTGGAAGGAATGTAGCCCCCCTCGTATCATGATTTAAGACTCTTAACTACCCGAAACATGAAGCAACAAACTTGGGGTGTGATATGTCAGCCAATTTATAGAACATAGTTACTGAAGTTTTAGCAAATACAGAAAACTGTTAAATGTCCTTTCTTAAATCTTGGGCAGAGAGCCAGGGTTTCTGTCAGCCTACATGTGTCATATAAGGTATGGTATTGATTAAAAACTTTTACTTTTACTTTTACTTTCTCCTTTTTTTTCCCTGTGGTTGGTTCAACTCTAGAAATTCTAACTCTCAAGTACACAAAATCATTATTGAGACAACACTTTCATTTATTAAATTTTCAAGTAAGGTAACATTTCAATGGGAAAGAGAAAGAAATTGGATTATAGATTATACATATATGGTTATTTATTATATATTTATAAATGCAATACTCTGAATGCATATGTTTTGGTCACACTACTTCCACTTGAAATAGAAAATTAAGTATCTGAAGAAGAGCAAACCCTAGTCTGGCATTTTTTGCTGATATTGGAGCAGAGATTACTTGAAAGGCTTTGATAAAAAATCCTACAATGGAAGCACTTTTATTTTTTGTTTTTTCAAGACAGAATTTTCTCCGTATTATCCTTGGCTGTCCTGGACTTGCTTTATAGACCAGGCTGGCCTTAAACTCACCACTATCTGCCTGCCTCTGCCTCCCAAGTGCTGGTATTTAAGGCCTGTGCCTCCAAGCCTGGCTAGTGGAAGCACTTTAAACAAGTACCACATTATCTATTCCAAAGCAATGGATGTTCTGAACATTTGCTACAGTACTGGCAAATGTTTCCTATAATGAACTGAAAATTGACAGTTTATCTAGAGAAAGAGTGTTTTACATTCATTATTGCACATAAGCTTTGGAGCCATACACAAACTTAAAGTAAGGGCCAGATGGTTGAAGCTTCAATAGTAATTTAAGCTATGCCAAGAAACAGATCTCAGAGAGAGAGAGAGAGATCTGGCAATAAGTTATGAATAAGATGGAATGAAATTTATACTAAAAACAAAACTTGAACAGTTATAGTTGAACCATCTCAGGAAATCTTTAATATTTACTTGCTGAAATAATGAAAGTTGGGTTGATGTTGGTGATACCTTCTAGTGTTTTCTCCAGTGGTTGTTAATCTTTCTGGATTATTGGGTGAGTTACTGAGATGCCTACAGGGAAGGCTTGAAGGTGGAGAAAACAATGAGAAGGAATAACTAGCAAGTATATTTGGAAAAAACATATAAAATCCTATTTAGTACTATATGTTTACATACATATATCCAACAGTATGAAACAGTTTTATATGAAAATAAACATAATAGTGTTTAATTAGAGTTACCCTACACATGGAATAATGGTCCTTCCAGAAGCCATAGGCTTCCAAATAAAACATTCAATATCATGTGATGTATCCATCTCTGTAGGCTTAGAGTTTCTACACCTATTTTATTTAGGGTTCCTAAGCACTTCAACCTCACTTGTAACCCACTGACCAGAGAAAGAGGAAAAAGAATGTTAGTAGTTTTTGGGCCAATACCACTCTGTCTTGTCTAGATACAGTAGTCCAGTCCAATAGCCAGCACCAGAGAGTCACAATAATCCGTAGCAGTAGTACAATCCAGAAGAAACCTCAAGGTTCTGCTAAATCCACATGAGTCAGTGGAAGTGGCCAGAACCAGCTGGAGTGCCACAAGAATTTCTCTGGAACATCTCTTCCTTAGAAGTGAAGACCAGTAAAGACCAGCGAAGACCAGAGAAGCCTTGCATGGCAGGGTAGCAATGTATGATGCCTTTTTCCACTGTCCATGGGCTTTTTTCTTTCTTTTCTTTTTAAAAAATTTTTATTATAAGTTATTCAGATTCCATCCTGATTATGGACCCCTGACTTACATCTTCCCGTTCTCCCTCCCTCTTTTGCCCTATTACCCTCCCCTAGACCTCTGACAGAAGGGGACCTCTTCCTCCACCATATGACCACAGCCAATCAGGTCTCATCCAGATAGCCTGCTTCCCCTTCCTCTGTGTGCCCATTGGGCCTCCCCACCAAGGGGAAGTAATCAAATTGGGGGGCACCAGAGTTTCTGTCAGAGGCAGTCCCTGCTCTCCCCACAACTCTGGAGAATGAGCTGTCCATAGGCTAGATCTGAATAGAGGGTCTACGTTTACTGCATGTGTTGTCCTTGGTTTGTACAACAGTTTGTGCAGCTCCCCCAACCCCGTCATCCTATTTATACTCTTCCAAATTTATACCCTTCCAAACACCACACTCCCTGTCTCATGTCTGCTCCCAGCAAAACATCACATGCCTTCTCACAAGATCTCTTCCAGAAAAACATCATGTGACACAAGTGAGTCTTCAAAGAAACCAGAAACTTCCCTTTCACCCCTCCTAACATGTTACTCAAGGGTAACTTGGAAAGCCTAACACAAGCTATTGCTTTACTCTTGGTTTCCTCCTACCCCTTAATGGTAGAGACCCAGTTACTGAAAATAGCAAAATTTTAGTTGCAGGACATGGTGTAATCAAGTTAGTACTGACCAGGAAGCTTCCTCCTTAGTTAGCTTTCATAGTGCTAGAAGGTGTTATGAAGTCTGCAAAGGGTAAAGTTATCAACAGTCTTATTCAGCTGTGAATTCTCTGAGCTACAATAATGACTAGTAAGATCTGCTTCTGCATGGAGCATTGGGGGATGGGGGCTCTTGCTCTAAAGGCTCCAACTCTGAGATGCTATTGACAGCTGATGTTTCTAGGAGAGAGACTGTCAGATACGGCATGCATATCTGACATTGCTTCTTTTTCATTTGTAAGCACTTTCAAGACCAAGAGCTAATTCTTAACTTTATGTTGATGTCCTCTCTTTAAGGGATACTATTTTGGAAGAATATAGCTGATTGTCCTTGTACTAAATATCTGTCAAAGGTATAAAGTAACAAATGTTTACACAATTCTTCCTTGTTTTCCATGCATTCAAAGTGTAATACACAGTATAAAACCTGTTTCCAAAACCATAATGATTTCCATGTCTTCCTGAGGATAAGACAACAGTCACAGATTCTGGAATTCACAAAATAGAACTAATTGAATTTGCAGAATACATTTAATTATATGTTAAGGTACATTATTGTTTTTATTTTCTTCTTCTTTTTCCATGAATAGTGTCTATTGATTCCAGAAGATGTCCAGTGTGTGTGAACTATTTGAAAAAGCCACTAAAAATACTAAAAATAGTGCCTGATATATAAAATAATAAAATCCTTATTTGTAAAACATTTGAAAATAAATGGAATAGACATAAAAAGACAATAGCAGTAATCTCACACATGTGAACTCATTCTTAATGTAATGGCCTGCAGTTTTGATCACAAGGTCATGAATATATTTTTTGCAGATCACAGTCCCTGTGAAAGGAAGCTTTGTATAGCTACATGATCCTTTCTTTAAAAAGTTTTTAAAATTTTATTCACATTACATTCCAGTCATAGTTTTGTCCCTCCTCATCTCCCAGTCTCCTAGCCCTCTCTCCTCCCCTCTCCGAAACTAAAATCCCTTACTCTTTGGATACAGGGGTGATTCCCCTTCTTTTAAAGTTAATTGTATGAACTTTGATCTAACTTTATCATGAAAGATAAATTGAAATTGGTTTCCTAGGACATAATCATTGGCTAAAGGTTTCTGTAAGGCAAAGGACACTGTCAACAGAACAAAATGACAGCCTACAGACTGCAAGATGATCTTCATCAAGCATACATCCAACAAAGGGCTAATATCCAAAATACATAAAGAACTCAGGAAATTAAACACCACCAAAGCAAATAATCCAATTTTAAAAATGGGGTACAGAGCTAAACAGAGTAATCTCACCAGAGGAACTTTGAGTGGCTGAGAAACACCTAAAGAAATGTTCAACACCCCTAGTTGTCATGGAAATGTGAATCAAACTCACTTTCAGAGTCCACCTTATACTTACACAGAATGGCTATGACAGCATATGCTGGTGAGGATGAGGAGTAAGGGGAACACTTTTCCATTGCTGATAGGAATGCAAACTTGTACAACCACTTTAAAAATCAAGCTGGTGCTTTCTTAGAAAATTGGGAGCAGTGCTACCACAAGACCCCGCCATAACACTCCTGGGCATATACCAAAAAGATGCTCCACCACAAAACAAAGACATTTGTTCAACTATGTTCATAGAAGCTTTATTCATAATAGCCAGAATCTGGAAAAAAAAAAACTAGATGTCCATCAACCGAAGAATGGGTAAAGATGTGGTACATTTACACAATGGAATACTACTCAAATATTAAAAACAAGAAAATCTTGAAACTTGCAGACAGATGGCTGGTACTAGAAATGGTCATCCTGAGTAAGGTAACCCAGATCCAGAAAGACATGCATAGTATGTACTCACTTATAAGTAGATATTAGGCCAACATTGATGTCCTCTGAGAGACTCCAATCAGCTGGGGATTGACATAGATGCTAGAGCTTGCTGCTGGACTCAGGGTGGATTTCTGAGAGTAGTATGAAATAACGGAGTAATGGAAAGACCCAGAGGATTCAGGAGCCCCACAAGAACACCATCAAGGCCTGCAGATCTGGACCCAGGTGGGCGTGTACAAACTGCTGTACAAACCAAGAACAATGCATGCAATAAACCTAGATAGCCTGTTCAGATCTAGCCAATGGACAGTTCATTCTCCATGGCTGTGGGGAGAGCGGGGACTGACTCTGACATGAACTCTGGGGCCACTGATTTGATCACTTCCCCTTGGTGGCAAGGCCTGGTGGCACACAGAGGAAGGAGAAGCAGGCTATCCAGATGAGACATGATGGGCTGTGGTCATATGGTGGGGGAGGAGGTCCCCTTCTATCAGAGGTCTAGGGGAGGGGAAGAGAGCAGAAGATGGAGAGAGGGTGCAAATGGGTAGACACAAGCAAGGGGATAACATTTGGGATGTAATCTGAAAAAATTATAATCAATTAAAAAATTTTAAAAAGACATAATAATTAATGGTTCACTAGAACATTCAATAAGGAAAGAGGGCATGGACAGCTTGCATAATAATAATAATAATAATAATAATAATAATAATAATAATAATAAT
>OU015752.1:13909653-13929303 GCA_907169655.1 Acomys percivali
AATAATAATAATAATAATAATAATAATAATAATAATAATAATAATAAAATGGATACATGAAAATGATACTTGACTAAGTTTTCTGTGCAACTCAACCTATCATGAAACAGATTTGTTGATTATTCATTACATAAAGTTAAATTTTATTCTTCTGGGAAAATTGGTACACACAGAGAAAGAAACAAATTGCGTTTTCTATCACTGGCCATGATTCAGGGTTCTTATCAGATGAGCGAATCCCATAAACCTAAGTTTGTAATTCAGAATAGAATCTAATGCTACCTGAATGTTGACATATACTGTCTAACCTATTCTTATCCACAGGGCTTACAAAGACATTTGTCTGAAAAAACATATATTTTAAAAGTACTCTACAACTACCAAGGTACTGTTTTTCATAACAGTAATCCCAGAAAAATATCCAAACTTCTACATGCAGAAAGCATCTTACAGATGATCTTCAGCAACAGGGACACTGGCTTCCTATTGATGAATTAATGTCACGCTTTTTGCATAGTTAAGCCTGAGAATAAGGGAAGTATATCCACTGGCTATAGCTAATGATTTTTGAAGAGAGTGGATAATGAAGGAAATATGCAAAATACCTGACTAGTTCTCCTTAAAACTCTCAAGGTCATTAGGAAGGATATGCTAACAAGCTGCTGTGGCCACAAGATGTCTAATGAGACATGACAACTAAAAGTGCTGTAGGAACTTTGATGGGATCTTGGAACAGAAAAAAAAAATTATGGTAAAACTAAAATGTTATAATGTATGGGCTTTATTAAAAATAAGGTGTCAATACTGGGACATTAATTATAATGTGTTATTGCAACATAACATATAAACAGCGGGAGATAGTGGTGTAGGACATATGGATCTACGTCTTTGTACTATGGCAATCTTCCTGTACTTCTAAAGTACCTTTGAAAGTTAAATTTGCTTTTTTCCTTAACTGGAAATAGATTGTTTTCCTCATATAATATATCCTGATTACAGTGCCTGCTTTTTCTCAGAATTCTTACCCTCCATCCAGCACATCTAAATTCACTTCCTTTCTATCTCTCATTAGAAAAAAGAACCAAGCTTGTAAGGGATCATAATAAAAATAATATAATAAGGTAAAACCAAAATTAATACATTAGAATTGGACAAACCGGCCAAAAACCAGGAAGGAAAGAGCATAAGAAACAAAGCATCACTCATTTGCACACTTGGGCATCCCATAAAAACAAGTGAGAAGCTGTAATCTATATACAAAGAACCTGTAGGGGAAAAGAAAGAATAAAAAGATATATAAATAAGATAATAATGTGAAATAAAAAGAGAGGAAAGAGACAGGAAAGCTCTACAGATGCCATTGACTTTGTTTTCTGTTGGCCATTCGCTGATGGGCCTACAGCCTACCTGAAGAGTAATTTGTTTCTGAAATGGGACTTCCTTGGAAGAAACTAAATTTTCATTTGCAAGTGCTTATCAATTTGAAATGGTTCTGGGTTAAAGAAGGAGGCAAATGTCCACTTCTCCTTACAATTCTGGGGGCCTGTGTGTTCTGCCTCAGTGTCTATGGGTTCTTATGTGTGCTGATCATATTGATTTAGAGGGATTCATTTTTGTGGTGATTTTCATCTCCTTGGGTTCTTAAACTCTTTCCTCTTCTTTTTCCTCAGTGTTACCTGGGCCTTCAGGGTAGCAACTCAATGGAGGCATTCCATTTAGGGCTGAGTGTTCCAAGATCTCTCACTTTCTGCTTATCTGGTAGTGTGTTTCTGTATTTGCTCTTATCTGCTGCAGGAAGGAAGGGCCTCTGTTGATGGCTGAACAAAGTCCAGATAGATGAATATAGCAGACGTCATTAGGATTCATCTTGTTGTTACATACATCTTTATTTTAGAACAGTCTACAGTTTTACCCATAAGTCCTTGGGCTATATATACAGACTCAGGCTCCTCTTCCAAGCAGTATCAGGTATGGGTTTCATCTCATGGAGTGGACTTTAAGTCAAATAAGATAGATATTGGTGAGTTACTTCCCAAGCTTTGTGCTACCCTTGCACTAGCATATCTTGTAGGCAGGATATAATTCTAGACAAAGGGAATCTGTCCCCAGATTGCTACTTATGTTTCTCCTTTGGTAGCACACAGAGTACTTTCCTGTGTCAATGACACTAGCACAGTAGGGGTAAAGGCTCCATGTAGTCACAGCCTTGGCTTCTGCATGTACATTTAGTAGTGTAACTGTTGTTTTCAGTTATAGGAAGACCAACCAAGATAGTCTTGGCAACTATCTATATTGTTTAGAGACCCCCTTGATATCCATTTAGCCAACATCTCAATTATACATAAACTCATACTGCAAAATAGAAGCTTCATTTAGTGACAAAGGACACTTTCAACAGAACAAAACAACAGCCCACAGACTAGGAAAACATCTTTTCCAAACCTACAGCGGACCAAGGGCTAATATCCAAAATATGTAAAGAACTCAAGACATTGAGCACCACCAAACCAAATAGCCCAGTTGAAAATGGGGCACAGAGCTAAACAGAGAATTCTCAACAGAGGAATACTAATTGCTGAGAAACACCTAATGAAATGCTTAACATTCTTAGTTATCAGGGGAGTGCAAGTCAAAGCAACTCTGAGATTCCATCTTACAACTATCAGAATAGCTAATACCAAAAACTCAAGTGACAGCACATGCTGGCAAGGATATGGAAAAAGGGGAACACTCCTCCATTACTGGTGGGAGTGCAAACTTGTACAATCAAATGCATGTGGGTTTCCCTCTCATCCTCTACAAAACAAGCTGTCACTTGTTTGTTAATCTCAGCCATTCTGACAGGTTTAAGATGAAATCTCAAAGTAGTTTTGATTTGTATTTCCCTGATGGTTAAGGATATTGAACATTTAAATTTTTTCAGCTATTTGAGCTTTCTCTTAGAATTCTCTGTTAAGATCTGTACCCCATTATAAAATTTAAAATTGCGTTACTTGTTTTCTCAATATCTAGTTTTTTGTCTTATCTTTAAATATTTTAGATGTTAGCTCTCTCTCAAATGTATACTTGGTAAATTTTTTCCATTCTGTGTGCCACCACTTTGCTCAGATGATGGTGTCTTTAGCCTTACAGAAGTTTTTTTGTTTCATGAGGTTCCATTTATTTATTGTTGACCTTAGTGCCTGTGCTAATGGTGCTCTGTTCAAAAATCTTTTCCTGTGCCAGTGAGTTCAAGGCTATTCGTCACTTTTTCTTCTATCAGGTTTAGTGTATCTGGTTTTTTATTGAAGCCTTTGTTCCATTTGGTGTTGAGTTTTATGTAGCATGATAAGTATGGATCTATTTGGATTTTTGTACATGAAGCTACTCAGTTTGACCATCCCAAATCGTTCAAGATGTTGTCTCTTTTCCAGTGTATTTTTCTGGCTTCTTCATAAATAATCAGGTGTCTTTAGGTGTGTGAGTTTATATCTAGGTCATCAATTTCAGTCCATTGATCAACATATCTGTTTTGTGTCAATACCATGTTGCTTTTATCACCAAAACTCTTTAGTATAATTTGAGGTCTGGAATGGTGATACCTCTAGGAGATTTTTATCATACAGAATTGTGTTAGCTATCCTATTGTTGTGTTTTTTGGTTGTTTTTGTGTGTGTGTGTTCATATTAAAATGAAAAATTTCCTTTTAAGATCTCTAATTAATTGTGTTGGAATTTTAATTTTAATGAGAATTAAGTTAAATCTGTAGTTTGCCATTGGAAGGATGGCCATTTTTTTCCTGTAGCAATCCTTCCATGAGCATGGAAGATCTTTTCATCTTCTGATATCTTCAATAACTTTCACGAATCTCTCACAGTTCTTCTCATACGTGTCTTTACTTGCTTCGTTAGATGTACTTCAGGATATTTTGTATTATTGAAGGCTATTGTGAAGGCTGTTGTTTCCATGATTTCTTTCTCTGTCTGGTTGTCACTTGTTTATAGGAGGGCTACTGGCTTTTGTGAGTTAGTGTTGTGACCAGCTACTTTGTTGAAGGTATTTATCAGCTCTAGTAGTAGCGTGGTGGAAATTTCAGGGCCATTTCTGTATACTGTCATGTCAGCTACAAATATAGATATTTTTTCCTTCAACCCTACTGAAGTTTGATGCTGGGATAAAAGATAGAGTTGTTCTGAGAAGGTCAAATTAGGACAGAAAGATCTGTATGACCTGCTCAAGATGAAGGAGAAGAAGGGATGCTGCAACAGGTGGTTTGCTGCAGAGCTGGGGATAGGACTGGGGAATTGAACTTGGAGGAGCTGAGGGTGGCAACCTGCAGTCAGCCATCCTGCTTCCCTGGCTGGAGTCAGGTTGGTGATGTTTTAAACTGGTGATCCTAGGTAAGACATTGGTAGGTGTACACTTCTAAACATTTACTTGGAGTGAAGATTAACTTGGCGTGGCATTTGTGCTGAATCATTTGAAAATATCTACAAAAGCAGAAGTTTACGTCTTCTACGTACAGAAATCCCATTATTGGCAACTTCTTTCAGGCACACATGCGAGGTTTTTTTATTTATATGTGCAGTTTCCATGTTTTCTGCTTGTAAAACTCAGGTTGAAATTTATTTACTATTTTAACAGTGTTAAGAGTGGAATCTTTATCAAATTATTAGGCCTTGAGTGTGTTAATTCTGCTGTCCCACTTCCCTCTGTTTATCTGCTTACCTCTTCCTTCTTCCATGGAATGACATAGCAAGAAGGTCCTGGTCTTGTGCTTTGTTTTCAATCATGGACTTTCTAGATTCTATAACAATGTGAAATTAGTTTATGTTTATTATAAATTGCTTAATCACACCATGCTTATAACAATCACTAAGAAAATATGTCAACGATATTATTAAAAATGGCATGTTAAAGAGAGGTATTTAAAAGGATATGTAGAAATACCTACAGTAGGTGAATATAAAAATAATGTAAAACAATATACATTGTAGTATACTTTCTGTTCATCAGAAAAAGAATGATTTTACATATTCTCACATATATACATTATACCTAGCATATAAAAATTTTGGAGACTATATATTGTGGGGCTTCATGCAGCCCTGTTTGGCCTCAAACTGACTACATAACTGAGGATGACCCGAATTTATCTTCCTGTCTCTACGTCTTGAGTGTTGTGATTATGAGCAGATTGCACCACACAGAATTTTTCTATTACTGGTCATTAAACATAGAGGTTTTGTAGAGGTTATAAAAGAACTCTAGCAACTTGATTAAATTTTTAGCCTCTCTCTCTCTTTAACACTAGGCCTAGCCTGACCTTGAACTTTCAGTGCCAAGATTATAGGCAAGGAGAAGTATGAACTACCACTTCAAGTTTGGAATATATATACAAAACAATATATATATATATAATATATATATATATTCCAATATATATATGTGTGTGTATATATATACATACATATATTATATATTTAATATGCTGTTATTATTAGGTTAATATTGGTCTAAAAATGCTACCATTTGGGACTGGTGAGATCACTCAGTAGGTACAGAGCTTTGTCATCAGCTCTAATAACCTGAGTTTACCTTCTGTATCCTCATGGTACAAAGAGAGAACTGACTGTGTCCACTAGTGTCCTCTGACTGTAGAACAGACAGACATATATCTACTAAATTAATATTAAACCTGTTATCATTTGGTTAGTGTTTATTGCTTTTAATTTTACTTTTTGTACAATCTTTGTAATGCGTATTCTTCACTTGGTGGGCAGTTTCTTGCTTCACCTGGGGTTCTGGGATGTCTTTTCTTCACTTTCTCTGTTAGAAGAGAACACCTTATTGGTACATGCTTTAGCTACAACCTAAGAAACTCCTTTTATGAGACTTGCCCTGGGCCCACTGAAGCTAGTGTGACAACAGAGTAATAAAATTGATTGACAGTTCTCTATCTCTTGACCTCGCAAAATGATGCTGAGTGACTGCTGGGTGTAAAACTTCAAAGCCTCACTTCCTCACTTGCTTGCAAGGTCTCTGAAGTCTACCTTCCCGCTCACTGGATGCATCAAGCAGAAGGCTGCCAACTGTGGATCCATGTTTTCACCACATCTGCTCTTGACTTCTTCCTTTCTCTCTGACTAGCTTTCTCCATTTCTTTGCCTACCTCCTCCAAGGCTCCCTCTTGAATGAATCAATTGTTTTGATTTCCCCCCTTAGCATCTGCTCTTATTGACTCATCTCGCTGTGTTATTACCATTCACATGGTTTTTATTGCTACATTGCTTCTCTTAAATACATCATACACGAGAATAAAGAGCAGCCAGCTTACAGGAACCAGTAGACACGGATCTTTAAAATGATACACAAACATTATTACCTAGTAAAACAAGTTACAACCTTAGACTTTGACTTTTTCAAGTGCCAAGTTCTCATAAATGATGGTATGATAGGACTATTCAAACTAGGATATTGGCTTCCTTCTCTCCATTCATTCAGGCAAGGTACCTAAGAGTAAATTCACAGATCTTTTCTTGGGCTTTTTTTCAGTTATGCCAGTTATGGTTTGTTTTATATGTCATACTCACTGGAACAAGTTGAAAGCATTTGGTAGCAAACAAGTGCCGACCAAACCTAAATGGATAATAGTGTTTGAGGCTGAGTCCCAGAAATCCCCATTTTCCTGTTTATGAGAGATACTTAATTAACAGCAGTCAATTCTCTGTGTGCCTTTTGGACTGCCTCTGATAGATTTCAGTTATCATAACTTGAGAGCACAAGATGAAACTAGATCTTAGAAAAAATACTCAGAGAAGACAAAGTGTAGCAAGTTTGGGGAACTCTGCTGACGTTGGTTTCAACGTTGGTATTCCAAGCAGCTTTGTCATAATGACATGAAAGAATGCATGCTAGCACAAGAATATGCTACTTATAAAATATCCTTGGGAGTATTCCAAATATATATTTAATATAGTTCTTGTCTACAGGAATTTTTTCCTGAGAATTTTATTTTTGGTGTTTTGTAGTCAATGTACAAGTTGATACATGCACAAATCATACGCCATACTGCTTATTGATATCTCCCATCTGGTTATTCAAAAGAAATATTTGTAAAATGTAAAACTATTGTTAAGTTTACAAGTTTTAGCAAATGTACGTATATCCTGTGAGGGATTGGTCCTAACTATCACACTGAAGAACACTTCCTACCACAACACTGTGCTTAGACCATTCCTCTTCTCAGCTAGAGATAATGAATATTATGATCTTTATCCACAGAATTTCCTGTTGTAGACTGTCTACCAATGGATTCATTTATTATGATTTTTTTTAGTCTAGTTTTTCCTTATTGTAATGTGTGAGAGATTCTTCTAAGCCATGGAATGCAACATAAAGATATTTCTTTTTACTGTCGGCAAGTTGTCCAGTGAATTAATATACCAAAATTTATTTAAGGATTGTCAATGTTCATGAGCATTTGAGTTGTCTGTGGGTTTTGTTCCTTGGTAATACATCTGATCCAAACATTCCTGTGCAAGGAAGCATAGATAAATGTTTTCCTTTCTCCTGTTCCAATTGTTAGATCATAATGTAAGGATATCTTTAAACTTCATAAGAACTGCCAAATCTTTTAGCAAGTGGTTTGTACCAATTTACATTCCAGCCAGTAGTGTGGGAGGTCTCCAATTGCTCTCCAGCATAAGACTCTGTCTGGTATTTTATTTTAACAACTTTCATCCTTGCATTCACCGTGATTTTCATCTTCATTTCATTGATAACTAATGAAGCCAAATAAAGTGCTTTCTAGCCAGGCATGCTTGGCTTTTGAAAGACAAGTTGTGTATCCCTAAACTGTGAACTCAGAATCTAATTTACATGGCAATGTCCCTAGGACAGGAAATCCTGAAGAAACTGCTGAAGCATGATGCATTTATGTATAGTTGACAGCCACCAGATTAATGCAGGAGTGAAAGAAGAAATGAGTAACCAAATTACCTTTATTCTAGGAACGCTATTGAGACATATACCATGGGGAAAAAGAATAGATATTCCTGGATGATCAGGGTCATGTTAATGATTTTGCAAACTGAAGTTCACTGTAGCTCTGTTAAACAGCCTCTGTGATCAAAACTGTCTTCTAGTTTTAGTGTGAAAAGAACATCTCTCCCCACAGGATCTTTATGACTAGCTGCATGTAGGAAAATATAGGCCAAATGGTGCTTTTTGAAGTTTTATTTCCTCAAGTATCTTCAGAGTTAAGTAACAATATATCAATTTGAACTATTTTAAGATGGCACATCCTTCAAAAACGAAAAATCATAGCCCACTATGTTGTTTCAGCAGACCCTTTATTTTCTCTAGCTATAAACAAAAATTGTGCACGTGTAGATGAAACATTCACAGCCGTCTTCTGTCTGGCATTCCATCTGGTTCTAAAGTCCCTGTCCGTCTCTAGATTTTGATACATTACTTCATCTCAGACTTTTCTTTAATCTGTCAGTAAGTGCCAGTTAATGGACACAAAATCTCTCAGTGTTTACTTTGTCCACCTGGGATTTTCTCTTTCTT
Organism: Acomys percivali; assembly: GCA_907169655.1. Lineage (NCBI taxonomy): Eukaryota > Metazoa > Chordata > Mammalia > Rodentia > Muridae > Acomys > Acomys percivali. Next base: position 13,918,207 of record OU015752.1, read on the forward strand.
CTTCTCTTGATTCTGCACCAGGCTTCCTTCACTCCCCTTCCCTACTCATCCTCCTGTAAGGTGCTCAGTAAAGTGCACAGCTTGTGGTTGGGCTCACTTGGCACCGGGATCTTTCTCTGTCACAGTCATTGCTGTCACTATGTCACACTTCCACTAGCTTTTGCTAGTGGCTCTTTAATAGCTGTGATATAACTTGTGGAGACCAGCTTATGTTATTCATATTTGAGCGGATCTACAAGATTTGATCTTTGCAAATCTGATGTGTCCATGGTTAACATGGTTTTAAATTTGAACTTTTGTTTGGCCAATGCTAGCTAGTATAACTAAACTATTAGATGTATGAGATTCTGAAATATTGTTTATAAAAATGCTTTCTGTTCTAGTTAGCAACACCCAGGATCTCTGTCTGACATTATTCCACACTAGGTTTTCTGTGTACCTTTAAGGTATATAAATACCGCTACCTGACCCCCCCACACTTTTAAGGTTAATTCTTTGGCATTTACAATATCCAGTACATATGTTATAGTTACACAGCATCTAGGACAACTGTTCCATCTATGAAGGCTAAGAAGGAAGTATTTCTAAGGATAAGAAACTTGGAGCAGTTTTAACAACATAAATGCATTCACATCTTATTTTTTAAGACTATTTTTTTGAGAATGCCATATTTGAGTTCTGAATTTTCATGTCTACCTCCTCCATCTTGCCTTTCCCACGTCTTCAAAATTGAGCCTCTATTAACCATTTCTACAAATTAATTCAGTTTCAGAATAAAATGTGCTGAGGATACAGATACAAATATAGAAAAAATGATTTTAACCCAAAATAAACAAGGAAAAGAAGTAACATTTGACCTAGGATAGGGTAGCCAAACTTTCATTAAGTCGCATGTTTGGGAAAAATAATAAAAAGATGAATTTTATTTTGGTACATTTTGACAGGGCATCATGGTTCCTTGTTGGCTCTGGTTCCTTAACAATTAAACTTATTATGAATTTATTAAACAAAGGTATCTTCCTTACAACTCAACTCTCCTAAACAGGTGGGAAAAAAAGATAAAGGAGAATAAGAATGAAATCTGGGTATCAGTTCCATGGGGCAAATCCCTTGGTGTAATTCTCCAGGAATCTCGCAGATCCTCTGCATTGCTTGAGCCTTCTTCCTCATTCTTCTTGCTGGTCTCTTCTCCAACAATCCCCCACCCCACCACCCTCCACTCCACCCTTACCCCCTACCTCCTCCACTTACCTCCTCCCATCCATAGAGTAGCCTGGCTGGAGTCCACAGCCCTTGTCCTTAATCCTTGGCCCAAAATGGCTCCTCTCAGTCTTATCACAGATGTTTATCTCAGTGGGGTATCAGTGAGGTCAAGCTACCCAAGACTGCTTTAACCTTGGGCCTAGTCTAAGGCAAGGTCACATCCCTTCCACACATAGTCTTATCACAGATGTTTATCTCAGTGGAGTATCAGTGGGGTCACGCCACCCAAGGCTGCTTTCACCTTGGGCCCAGTCTAAGGCAAGGTCACATTCTTTCCACAGTTCCTGCTGTCATTTGTTTTCAGAGTGAGTAAACAAAGCAAACGGAAGCATCATTGGGTTCTAGTTTATGGAGAGCCCCGAGCACATGTTCACAAGTTAAGATGTTATTCTGTTGTCTTCAATGAATCAACAGACATCCAGAAGAGGAGGGTGAAATTAGATTTTTCTTTTAAAATTACATTTTTACAGGAAGCAAAATTCTACCTCTGTTCTCTTCGGGTTTCCAGGTAGGCCTGAAAATTAAGTCAGTCTAAAAGACTTTAACAGAAGAGAGGTGTACAGATTGTTATGGGTATGTGGGAACACCTTGGGAAGGGAAGATCCAAAGATGCAATTAGAATTGAATATCCATATTCTAATGTGAACCCAAAGAGGCAATTATGAATAAGAAACTACAACATTTGGTGAGGATAAAGTAAAATGAGAGTTGTTGTCAATGTCATTGCAAATATTCTCAGCCGTGACTTGCTTTAGGAGTGGTTTTTCTCCTGCTATAGGAAGGATGGCACATAAGAGTTTAGGGAAGAATTTAATCACTGTCTATTAGTGAGAAAAGCAAGAGGTTCAATTACCCTTATAGCTCCTACTATTATTTAACTGTCTTTTGTTCAAAATAATCCTAACAACAATCATAGTCTATTGTGGCACATTCTGCACAGTAATGCTTCCACATTACTTGCATCCCATTTTAAAAAAACATGTTAAATATTTTTCACATACTTAAATTTCTAGTAAAACATTATTTTTATGTTTCAATAGCTGATTGTAACACACATAAAATATAGTTAAAATGTGTATTATAGAATGATACATATAGTTCAATTTGTTTTGGCTATCATATGTAAAAGTCAAATCAGACCAAATATTTTGATACTTGCATTGTGTTCTTAAAATCTGTGCGGTAAAAATCTGTAAGAACAAATTGGTTAGAAATCAAAGACAAAACATATCTAAGTATTTAGTACTACAAATATAAATTATTCTATGAAGATGATATAAGTCTTTATCTGAAGGTTTTTTCCACCAAAAACCTGTTCAAATATTAGGTAAATTTAAAAAACAAATCTGTTAATTAGACATTCACAGCTTTTTTCAAAAATCAAGGGAGAGAAAGCAAGAGAGAGAGAGAGAGAGAGAGAGAGAGAGAGCGCAAGAGAGAGAGAGAAACTGATTATATGTTTCTATGTCTCTGATTTTCATCAGACTCTCAAATTGGTTCTGAACATCTGTTTTAGGAGAGGCAACAAGTGTGCTAAAGATTAAGAAATATTCACATTTATTATTTAAAAATTTCAACAGAATGTTTTCAGAAACTCAAAAGGGACATGAATATAGATGGGGTAAACTGGGAATTCAAGTGTGATCTTCAGTTTATTCTATGTGTAAAAGAAAAAATAACCAAGAAATTATAAGATTCAGAAGTCATATCAAGAGATGTATAAGCTTCCATGAAATTGCCCTTCCAGTCCATGTGTATTTGTTAAGTAAAACCACAGTAAGGATGGCTAAGGCAGCAAGACAGGTTTTCAACAGTAGGGGTGAGCAGATTTTAAAAATCCTTGCATTGAGATGGAATTAAAACCAGTTAGTAAGTAAAGCAGATAGCTGGAATTACAATAAAGCTCATCTCTAAGTTACTACGATTGTGAAGACACCAACTGCCTTAGTTATGTTTACTACTTCTGTGTTGAATCAGTATGACTAAAGCAACTTGGAGAAGAAAGGGTTTAGTTGCCTTACTATTCCATATCACTCTTCATCATTTAAAAAAAAAATGTCAGGACAGGAACTCAAACAGGGCAGACAAATGGAAGCAGGATCTGATTCACAAGGCATGGAGGGGTGCTGCTTACTGGCTTATATCCCATGACTTGCTCATCTTTTTGTCTTATAGAAGCCAGAACCATCAACCTAACAGTGGCTCCACCCACAATGGCCTGAGCCCTCTGGCATAAATGGTTAACTAAGAAAATGCCATACAAGCTTGCCTATGGCCTGGTCTTATGGAGGCCTCTTCCCAACTGAGGTTTCTTTTTCTCTGATGACTCTAGCTTGTGTCAAGTTGACATAAAACCAGCCAGCACACTACCATTTCTGAAAACTCACACAGCTGTAACTTTGTAATATATGGAGCTGTAAACACAAGCTTAGAATTATAATCTTTTAAATTTATGCCCTAAACATTATAACATTCGATCAAAGGCTAAACATTTTAAGACACATTTCCTTCCTTCAACAAAAGTCACCTGACTGTCCATATAGCTTCCTTGTCTACTTTTATGTCTTCCATTTTCTTTCTTCAAGAATACTTGAGTGTTATTTGCATGCTAGCTATTATCTTAAGTTTTATTCATACAAAACATAGTGATATGTACACAATTTCAATAACCACATAATTATGTTAGAGGGAGCTGGGGAGATGGCTTGGTGGGGTAAGAGTGCTTGTTGTACAGGCATGAGGGCATGAGTTTGAGTACTAAGCACTCATAAAATAAACTAGATGTAGCTACATGTGCACATGTATGTAATCTTGGCACTCCGTGTGTTAGCAGAGGAATGCTGATGGTGGAGCAGGACAATTCCTGAAACTTGTTGGCTACTAGCCTCACTCCAGGCCAGCAAGGGACTGACCCTGTGTCAAGAGATTAAGACAGAGAATGACAGAACAGGACACTCTAACATCCTCCTCCATGGCACTTCACATATACATTTGCACATATACCACATGCACATATACCATACAAATACATTATACACAATTTACATTCTTTAAGAGGTGAAATAAAACAAGTAACAGTAGTCAGTGCTAATATTGTATAGGAATAACAAAACTGTTGCTTTAGGAAGATCATTCAATACGGATAAGGAGGAGGACCTACATATTATAGTGTGCTGCCATAAACACTAAGTATGAATAACGACAGCAGCTGTACAGAGTTTGGAAACTCAGAAAAGAAGAATTCAATTTCTTGGAAGAGACTGTCATGAGTGAACTATGTTGCACCAGGCATTTGGAAAAAGCTACCTCTACCTGAAAGAATTAGAACAGGGGAGGGAGGGAGGGAGGGAGAGAGGGAGGGATGGAGAGAGAGAGACAGAGACAGAGACAGAGACAGACAGACAGACAGACACAGACACAGACACAGACAGACACAGACAGAGACAGACAGACAGAGAGAGACAGACAGAGACAGAGACAGAGAGAGAGTTTTTATGGAAGCATACAAACATGAGGTAGCATGATTATGTTAAAGTCAAACAACATAAGCATGACTTGATATAGAATGCTGACGGTAGAGTATCAGAGTGGGGCTCAGGGGACCTGAAGGGGTTCTTAGTAAAGTAACTGTTACTCTGCCAAAACACAGTTTAACAAATTCTCATCACACTTGGTGTAATGTCCCCATTCCTGGGTGTGGCCTCTAGACCTCACAGCCTGTTTTGTAGCCATTCCCTGCATACCACTGAGATCCTTCTTATTTCCTAAATTTATCTCCTGGCTGTCAATGTTTCTGCTGCCCTCTTAAGCTGTCTGGATGCCTTTACTATTTCATTGAAGTTGAAGGCAACATGGGATAACTTTCTTTTCATTCCCTCTTTGTTTCTTCACATAAAGAAGTTTCAGCTTTACTTGCCTGCCAAAGCCTTATGCACATATGTGGTCACACGGTGCCACACATGTGGTACACAGAAGACAACAGTATTATGGACAATTTTCCTTGGAAAGTGGGGCACAAAACCCATCTGTTTCCAGCTTCCCATGTAACTGACACACTCTGAATGAGAGTTCACCCTAACAGAGACATGCGTTTCTCACTACTCAATCATATCTAGTTTCTTCCAGAAACTTCCACAGTTCTCCAAGGTAGAGAAGGATAGGATTCCTCTTGCCCCTTACAGCAATGAGTTTTCTTTCAGTAGGATGTTTTAAGAGGATCAAAACTTTAACTTCACTTTTTGAGGGTAGCAAAGAGATAGGGAACTTATGTTCACATCAAACAAGTAGAAGAAAAGCATACAGATTTTATTTAAGTTTTACAGGACACAGAATCCTTTTTCATAAGTAACAGAAGACCCTAAGATGTGACAAGCAGCTCAAGTCTAAGCTTTAAAGGGACCAAAGAAGAGCAATTGTGGAAAAGTAAACTGAAGAGACACTAAAGAAGTTGAGATTATTTTAATAAACTCTGTGGAGAAGTTTTTCCTTGTGACTTTGCTGAGTCTTTCTCTTCCCTTGGTACAGGAAACACATATTTCACAGGGGAAGCTTTATCTGCCATTCGCAGGAAGAAAGAGGGAGATTAAAATGCTTCTCCTGCAGCTGCTGTTTTATAAGTGCCTTCAGCTCAAAATAATCCTTAGATTTAAGCAGAATCATTTGGGGTACATGATGTCACCTTTCATGGATTTTTTTTATATAGCCCTGGATTAGAAGAATCTTAAGAGTCGATTTGACCAGATTTGGCCTTCTTATATTTGGGGGAGCTTAAAGCATTTAGAAAAATCCTTCTTTTGGTAAAGCCTTTTTAATGTAAGTCTCTAATCTTATTGTAGTATCAAAATATTATCCTATGCTTTAATGAACAGATATTGAGATTTCTTTATTTTTATATTCTTCATCTTCAGCCTTGAAAGAACTTGAGGCTAAGGAACACGTTTAATAGAAAAGGAATGAGATTAGAAAAATGATATACAGAGGGGAAAACTATGTTCATGCTCTTCTCCCACTGTTACCCTGCTGTGTTGCCAAGGAAGGGTATGAGGAGGCAAAGCTTTGGATCTTGATGTTGTGATAGCAGAGTTGGAAGTTAACAGGGAATGCTGGCACAGAACGTAATTAGGGACTGTTTCAAAATTGGCAAAGGTTTGAGTAATGCTACTGCAAAACAGTCAGAAAAGGCAGTCTCGAAAGGAGACACCAAAGAAAACAACAAAGTTGTGTAAAAACTACAATATACCTATTAGAGAACACTGAGGCCTGACCTGAATATAGTCATTTATAAGCTGCCTCTGCAGTTGTCCACTTACTCCTCTTTGTTTCCTCAGAGGAGTAAGATACAGGAGGCAGTGATTACATGGAGTGGTGTTCCTTAACTAAATATGGTCATGTGTAAGGTATAGTTATGCAATTTGGGATGGTATTTCTGTGCTTTATTTTATATGAAGTATACATAGTCACACGTTTCAGATTAGATTTAGACCATGCTAATCAAATCACATGGATTGAGAACAAATCATACACATTTGGGACCTTCGAGATTAAAATCTCATGCATTGATTTATTATCAAGGTGAAAAGAAGGTAACATTTATGTAGGGAAAGTCCAAGAATAAACACCAGGAAATGAAAAACTTATTTGGATTGTAAACAAAAATACTTACAGGAATTTTGTTCACATGTAGTTTTGCATGTATGTAGATTTGGAACCAGTAGGTGCCCCAGTTATTTTTTATAGTTTATCTATATATTCTGTTTTTAATTTAGACAGTTATCTCTCAGTAATGGCTATGCTTCTTTTTGCTTTTTATAACTTCTGCTATTCCTTATTTCTTTTACTTCTTTAAATTATCATCAAGGAACAGCAATACAATGTTGGCTGGACACATTGTTTGTTCTCCTCTCTTAATGGTTATGTAGTAGTTACTAGAACTTAAGCATTTACTTTGTATCTCAGGAAAATTTCACATTTCGTTTTATCTGTGAGTATCCTGCATACATGTGTGTGTGTGTGTGTGTGTGTATAATTAATATAATATTCTGTTACAAGCATCTTGGAAAGGAGAGATCAGCTCATGAAAGAACAAAGAATCTTAGATTTACATAGGGAAGTTCATGCTATGTGAGAGCCAGTAAAGTAAAAAGTCTAGAAGCAAAGAGGCAAATATTATCAAAAGCCTAGACTCATGCCAAGAATTTCAAGACAACCAAAGCAACAAGAAAAAGTGGGTTAAAATGTTCCAGTTTGTTTCTTGGAACAGGTTCTATCGTTTAATACTTCCCTTTGTGCGTAAGCCGCAGTGGGTGTGAGGGGGCATTAAAATAACCTTAGGTAAGATTGCCATCCATTTTGGTAGGAACCAACAAGAATGAGTCAGGTTGAAGGAGGCAGAACAATATCTCAGCGATAAATGTGTCTATAAAGCATTCTGTAATTCTTGCAAATTTTCTCACCTGTTTCTGTCTCCTTGGATACTTTAATGCTTACTGCTCCAGTGCTTGTAGTATCTCCCATTTTCTTCTGGCCTCTTGTCACTTGGACCATTGTCTTCGTTCTGTTTCATTGCCACCCCCCCCCATTTTCTTTTTATATCTATTTGTCCACATACTTTTCTGTTCAGCCTGCCATTAGGTACCAGTTTCAAGTTGTAAAGCTTGCCTGAGTTCCAATTCATCTCCTCAGTTACAGATCAGGGTTAGGAATAACACCATACATAATGGATGGGTCCCAAGAAGCACAGTGGTTTTCTCTTTACGGTTGTGGTTTCCACCATTTAGTTCTCCAAACAGTACCACCAGAAAAAGAGCATTTAAATGTTCTAAATAGTATACTTTTTTCCTATGTAACATAGTTCTCTCTAGGCACAGCATGATTAGATCTCATGTTCTACTTCAAACTATATGAGATAGCAATCACTGTGCTCAGCGTATCCACATTGTATATGCTACTCACCTGTTAGTTACTCTTAACCATTTTCTTTTTGGTGGGGTTGATTCTTGTGTACACTATCATGATGATTCTCCTCGAGAACTCCCTTATTTTAATGACAGCATCACTAAAGCACACTAGTTGTGACACTACTGAAATTGGGCATCCCAAATGACTTCCTGTAAGTGAAAAGGTAAGAGTTCTCTTGTTCACCTTTTTGGACTTTGTTCACCTATTGGACTTCTACTAGAGACCTTGGAACATATTCCTGTGTATAAGGGGAACTAGTAAATATTTAAGTATCCTACTGTTCTTTGGAGGTATTATGATTTTTATAAAAGAAAAGTCTTAACCCCAAACCCAGAACACCCTTAAATCAATGTTACAGTATTTGAACAAGAATTTTTTGGTACTGAATATGAAATATTCTCATGCTTCATGAAAAGTACCCAATTTAAATGTCAATCAGAATCACAGTTGTACACTTATTTGTCAGCATGTATAGCGTAGTTAATCATGGATGCTTACAGTCCATTGCCCACATCTTAAGGTCAAAATGCCTCATGAAAGTAGGTGGTGGGTGGGTAGTGTGGGCATATCTTTCCTCTGGTTGGCATGCTATAACTGACCTCAAATTTGGTCTTCATTTTGTTGGGAAATTAAGCAGAATTATTTTTATATATGTAGTCTCTTTATTGCTTTATTTAATCAATTTAACTGAATCACACTGATAAAAAACCATAGTGGCACAATATGGATATTTCATTCTCTTCTTTATATCTGTAGAATGAATTTCTATAGTACTGACTATAAGGTGGGAGTTGGCAATTGGCCTTATACTTTTTCCATTTCTCAGGATTTGCAGTTCACTATTTCATCTATTAAAAGGTTCGTTGAGTGCTTATTCTCTTTTTTATGTTATTCAGATGAATATAAACAATTTAACAACCCAATATTTGTGAGTTTTAAAATTCCATGGTATGTTTGGGGACATGGTCAAAAGAATAGTAATAGCATGACAGCTATTGCAATGACCACTTATAAAGGGTATTTTGGAAATCAAGAACAGACTAGATAGAAAGCTTGACCAAAATGGGTATGTTTCTATGATGAATATTTTGCATGGGGAATAGAGTACTATAAGGGGTTACATGTTGTTAACCACACTTACTAGGCAAAGCAAATGACATGTACAGAGGCTCCCATGAAATATGGTAATGTTTGGAAAATAGCACAACTGCATTAAAAGGTGTGTGTAAAGCATAGGACTGGTTCTACAGTTTCCAGATGATGGTAGGCCTCCTAAGTATTTTGTAAGCAGTGACATTTAATTGGAGTGCTCTAATGACCCCTTCTGTACAGCTGAGCCCTAAGGACTGACTACAGCTAAAACCTGAGGAAACGAAAACAGTTTGGAATCCATATGAGAAAAGATTAAGATCTGAACAGTAGAAATAGTAGTAGGAACACACACAATACAATAGAAATCAGGGGTACATGAGAAAAGTGAGAAATTTCAAATAACTGAAAAATAAATCGTTTTCTGTGTTTTGTTTGACAGTTAAGAAATATGGAAGATCAAAAAAAAAAAAAGAAATATGGAAAATCATGGTTTTAGTCAGGTTAACTGGTTTTAGAAAGTAATGTTTTTTTGTTTGTAAGGGAGTCATAGGACCTGGAAACATATGTGAATTGGGTGGAGATTTGTTACACTGTGGGTAATTGTTGGATCTTTTGAGCAGGTGGAATATCCTGAGAATCACATGAAGTGTGATGTGAGAAGGAAGCTAATATTGAATATGGCTGCCATAAAAAAGGCACGAAATTCAAAGGAGAGCAATGTCAACTAGGCTTGGCTGTGTAACCCTTCCTTTGGGAGGTAAACATGGCGAGCTTAAGGTCAAATATGATGTGTAGAATATTATTGTCTTGCTTCATGAAAATGATACAAAAATCTTTGATTCTTACATTTTGAGCCAAATCTACTTTAAGAAATGAGTAAATGACATGGAATTAACATGGAAACAGTACTGTTTTATAGCAGTTTTCCAGAGTTTTATCTTTGCTGGTTGACTTCCTTAACTTTATAGTGACTTCATATGAATCAAGTGCTTACATTTGCTATCTATAGCCTTCCATGTTTACAACTATGAAGAGTTAAGCTCAGTTTGCCTTGTAGGATTAAAATTCTCATCTTTACAAATAATGTCAATTTTTTACTATAATATAATACATGTAATATAAATATATATAATATTTGAAGAGAAAATTGGATTTTCATGTGTGCATGTTCATATGTGTGAAATGTTCATGAACACATGTGTTCATGTGTTTGGAGGCCAGAGAACAACCTTGGGTATTGCACCGAGGGGGCTAGCTATCCACCTTGCTTTCTAAGAAAGGGAACTGAGGTGTAGGAACACTGTGCCTGGGAAACCCATGATACATGGCAAGAAAGCACAGAGGACTCTGTCCATATTCCTAGCAGTAGATGGCATGCAGACTGTGTCTGAGTATGTTAGTAGTGAGCGTGTACAGAGCTGTAAGTGTGTGGTCACATAGGTATTATCTGTGTTTACTGTAACTCTTGAATGACTTCGCAGTTTCTTGAAAAACCAGCTTTGCAACCAATGTGTCATTCACTACTAATTCCATCATTGCCTCTCAAGTGTCTGTTGGTCAAGTGCATATTTTAAATAGAGGATAAGTTAATGAACTGTGGATTCCTTACTTTCTTGAAGTTTATATTCCCATAGCCAAGATCACTCATAATTTTGCCCATATCTTTGTGGCAAACATCACCTCAAAAAATCCAAGTGTGCCTTTGACCCTGGTAGTCTGAGTGTAGCATAAAATGTTTTTATTATTATTATTATTATTATTATTATTATTATTATTATTATTATT
>OU015752.1:13929313-13961837 GCA_907169655.1 Acomys percivali
TTATTATTATTATTATTATTATTATTATTATTATTATTATTATTATTATTATTATTATTATTATTATATCATTTTCCACCTAATCCAGCCCCTCGCCTTCTCCTGGACTCCCTAAAGGTAAGAAACAAATGTGCAGCATGGTCATCGTGTGACTCCCCAACCATGGAAGTAAGGGCTAGCTCTGACAAAGGGTTGCCTGCCTTTGTATCCCTTCTCCCTAGCTGGCTTGCCTTGTCTGGCCTCAGTAGAAGAGGAGGCACTTATATCTGCCGTGATTCAAAGGGCCAGGGTGGGTTGGTATCCCTTAGCCCCCTCCCCCAAAACAATAAACAGATCTGGGTGGGGGAAGTCTTGTGGAAAGGTGGAAGAAAGGATTGAAGGATCAGTAAGGGCCAAGGATACCACAAGCAGACCTACAGAGTAAGCTAACCTGGGCCCCTGGTGGCTCACAGAGACTGAATCACCAACCGAGGAGCTTTTTTTTTTTTTTTTTTTCATGTTAATAGGTATCATTCTATGTTTTTGTTTGTTTGTTTGTTTGAGATACTGTTATAGTGAATCTTTACAATATTTCTAAAAGCCTCTACTTATTTGTTTACTTTTGAGAAGTGGATGCAAAGAGGTAAAAGATTTTACAACGTCTGTGCCATTTATCATTACTAGAGGTCTTCCACCTTTAGTTTCTCCCACCCCAGCTCTTTGATTGAGAGGCGAGGTTTCTTTTTTTTTTATTATTAATTTATTCTTGTTGCATCTCAATTGTTATCCCATCCCTTGTATCCTCCCATTCTTCCCTCCCTCCCATTTTCCCCTTATTCCCCTCCCCTATGACTGTTCCTGAGAGGGATTACCTCCCTCTGTATATGCTCATAGGGTATCAAGTCTCTTCTCGGTGACCTGCTGTCCTTCCTCTGAGTGCCACCAGGGCTCCACATCAAGGGGACATAGTCAAATGTGAGGCACCAGAGTACATGAGAAAGTCATACCCCTCTCTCCACTCAAGTGTGGAGACTGTCCTGTCCATGGGCTAGATCAGGGTAGGGGTTTAAATTTTACCGCCTGTATTGTCCTTGGCTAGTGCCTTAGTTTGAGCGGCATAGCTCTTCTCTTCTGCCCTTCGCAACAACCATGGCAGAACCCCCTTTTTTGTTCTCAGCGGTCATATTTATAAGCCTAGGATTCTGTAATCTACTACCTATTTTCCATCTCCTAATTAAGTCTTCAACACCCATCATCACACCAACATACAGCAAAAATACTGAAGTGTTTACACATTTGTGACAAGCAACTGGTTGCTTTGGATGCTTGTTACCTCAGAGTGTAATGAATGCTACAACAATTATTCCACATCAATGAGGTTTTTGTAGAATTGCATAAGGTAGCATACGCTGACAACACAGTGAGTCATGTGACTTTCTGAGGAGCACACACATTAATAAAACCCTTATGTATGTCATGAGTCATGAGTCATAGGGCTGAACTGATGTAACACACACAGCCTCAGGCACAAGAGTGATTCTTCTGAAAGATTACTTATATTGTTATATAAGACTCTTGAGAAACACTTCTATTTTACTCTGCCTTTGCCACACAGTAAATACTTGGTTATCAGTTTTACCATTTTCAATTGATTGTTTTATTATGTGAAGATTTATTAAGTGGTTGAAATTATATACATATTTAAAATCCCCACATAACATCCACTTGACCTCAATCTCCTCTCTTCAATGTGCTATAATAGTATATGCAAAATATTGCATTCTCACTAAATTACTGACATATTTTCTGCATTATCCATTTTCTCATTTATATAAATATATTAAATTTTGATACACTTTACCTCTACCTTAGAATCTACTAAAATGTATATGATATTTATCCAAGTAGTTACATAAATACAATGTTTGTTAAAATTTTCAATTCTATGTCCCATTAAAATGCATTATTATGAAATAATATTCATATTGAACATTATTGAAAATATCATAATGTTCAAAACACTGCAGTCTTGCAAGCTTATTCTGTTACCAAGGAAACGTAATGCAAATTCTGGTAAGCCTTTTACTTGTTTTCTACATGTTTCATCAATTAAAAAAACTCCAGGGTGATAGATTTCGAAAGAATTGGGGAAACAGAAAAGAATAAAACAACTTCAGCCTTGTGATGGCAACAGTATTAGTAAATTTAAATATTGAAAACAATATGAACAACATTTAAAATCAGTTAAAGACTGCTTTACAATAATTATTTGTGATTAAAGGAAATTTTATATTTTAGCAATACTTTAAAATTGCACTAAATATTTACTATTTTATTTTCATTTACAACTTCTTTTACTCTATAATTCCCAACTTAAAGACATATGTGGAGCCAAAAGTACTGAATGCTGAGAAGTGTTTAATACACATAAACGATCAACTTGATCTAATTATGTAAAACTGTGCAACTGTCTCTAATATGGAAAGGCGCAGGGATCAGGGAAATTAGTATGCCACAAACTAGCTTGGTGTTGTACTAAGGCAAAAATATTTATAGTTAGCTTAAACCAATGACTAAAAAAGCTAAACGAGATAACTGCTAGGATTCTGCTTCGTATGCACCCTTTTGGTCGCTGATCGTCACTGACTAGTGGCTAGGGAGGTCTGTGTCCCTGTCTTTTGAGTCTCATTCTGTTTCTGGGGATTCCCTAATGGATTACTAACTTCACTTTCCCATGAAAAATGGCCCATTCACCGCCTCTCCAGGCTCATCTTGGGATGCCTTCTAGAGAATTTCAAATCCCTAAGCTCACAATAAGGGCGGCTAAGCTCACACATCTCTGCCACCAAACTTGGACAGATCCAAAATGAGACTCTTTAATTATTGCCAGCAATCGGGAAAAATGGAAAGCAGCTCCCCACATCCAAACCCTTTTCTTCACTTTCCCAAAACCGCACACATATATGTTCCAGTATCCTGCCACTCTTCCTGCATCTAGGACAGCGTCAAAGCAGCTACCCACAAGTGCTCTAGTCCAACCTCACAGTTCGTGGTAGCTGGACCTACATTGCCCCTCCTAGGCGCAGATGTTCTCAGACCCGAGACAGCGCTCCTTGGTCCTTATCTGCTTCAGGACTCGGCTGACATACCCTGCCCTCTACCCTCAACTTTCAGGACAGAGTTTTTCCTTCCCCTTCACTATATAATCTGGACATTTGTTGCTATTCTCTCTCTCTCTCTCTCTCTCTCTCTCTCTCTCTCTCTCTCTCTCTCCCGCTCTCTCAGTCCATTACATAGCAGCCAAAATCTGCTTCCAAATGAACCTACATTTATATATATTTAACTTACCTTACATAAAAAGCAATTCAACGTCCCTCATTTATTTTAATTATAGGAAAAGGGAAGAATGTTAGGATTCTGCTTCAGTCTGACTATCTGTGATGTTACTGCGTGCCTCTCACTGGGTGTGGCCCTACCCAAGATTAGAAAAGGACAAACCTTCCTCATGGCTCTTTCTCTGTCTTACCTCTTTTTTCCCTACCCTCCTTCTCTCACCATTCTTCTTCCTACCACGCCCTCTCTTTCTTCCTCTTTCTCCCTATCTCTATGTTCCTCTGTTTCTTTCTGGGTATTCCTCCTCCTTTCCTCCTTTTCTCATGATCATTTAATAAACTTTTCAATCTAACATCTGTTGCCTGGCATTTTATTTTTAAAATTTCATTGAAAATCACCCATACATTGTTTGTCTTCGTTTTCATAACAACCAGCACTTATTAGTTGGGTAGAATCCATTGTTTTAATTATAAAATGACCATAATTTCTGCTGTTGAGGTTCAATAATTAAAAACAATGAATGATCCTACTAAATAATAAATGACCCTGCAATGAGAAATACAATTTTAATGGTGATACACTGTAAACAAAATACAAAATACAAGCATCATGTAGTACTGAAGATACAGAGCAGAGCAAGCACATGAGTTTTCTATTGATCTTGATATTTATTCCTCCATTGATGGAGATCATGAAAACCACCAGCATATAACATATGATGAATACACATGTTTTTTTGTTAGTTTTATTTTTTTCCATTAAAAAAAAAAAAAACCAACTTGAGTGGCTGGAGGGATACATCAGCTGTTAAGAGCACTATATACTCTTCCAGGGCTCCTGAGTTCAAATCCCAGAAACCACATGGCAGCTCACAACCATCTGTAATGGGATATGATGCCATCTTCTGGTATTCATAAAGACAGAGCACTCATGTACATAAAATACATAAATAGATACATCTTTTTAAAAAACTGTAGAGAATTAATCTTGCTGAATGCTTACTGGAGATACCCTCTGAGGTTAGATTCCTTTCTGCAGACTCATTGTCTCATTAAGTGTGGGATATTTCTTTGCTTAGAGTTTTTCTGGTTCTACTAAACATTTCTTGGTCAGTATTCTTGAACCCAATTAGTGTCATCAATAATTTAAAACCTCAAGGTGAAAAGGACAAAGATATATGTGGATGTGGCAAAGGAACAGCACATTTGGCCGAGTTTTAATTGAACTCTTGTTGATTTTATAATAGTTTCTAACATGTCAGAAGGGGTCACATAAAAACACTTTTCACTGTAAAATCCACATGGCTTATTTTAACCACCACTGTCATTTGGCTTCTGTGTTTGCTTTTCAGGTTTTGAAAGTGACTTCTGTTTATAAGATGCAACATTTTAGGAACATTTTATTAGTAAATATTCTGCAACAGAAGGTAAACTCATGTTTCAACTTTCATACTAAGTACCCAATAGGCAATAAAAACATTTGTTGACTTGTTAAAGAATAACTTAAGGAAATACATATGTATTAAAAATTAACAATTCTAAAACCTCAAATTAATTTATAAGCATCATTTAATTTCAAATGATTTCTTGTCCCCTCTCTTTCTCCATTAGATTTGCCTTAGCAAAATCAACATGAATTTTCATGGTTGATGTTAATTCCTAAATTTTACAAGCATGCAGGTTATTTATACTTTTTGTCTTTAAAACCATGTCTTATGGGACTAGAGAGATGACTAAGTGGTTAAAAGCACTTGCTAATCTTGCAAAGGACCTGAATTTTGTTCCTGTCACCCATTTCTGATTGCTTATATCCTCTTATGCTTCCACCTAAGGGAATCTGATACTGTGTTCTGGCCTCTGTGGGAGCGTGTACATATGTACACCCCACATACTTACGCATACACATGCACTTACATGTCTTGAACTCTCTATGTAGACAATATTGGCCTTGAACTCATAGAGATCTACCTGTCTCTCCTTCCAAGTACTAGGGTTAATGGCATATGTCACTTCACATGACATTTATCTTAAAAAAAAAAAGACATTTATGACTTAGCAATGAAAATTATGGGTGTGGTGACCATGTGTACATGTTCATGTGTATGAACACGTGTGGAGGCCAGATGTTGATGTCAGATGCTTCTGTCAATTGCTGTCCACTTAGTTCTTTAGGCCAAATCCCCTATTGAACCTGATGCCAATTCAGCTAGACTGGCTGGCCACCAGGTTGCAAAGATCTTCCAGTCTCTGCTTCTCCAGTGTGGGGATTATAGGCACTGCTATGCCTGAATTTTTAAGTCTTTGTGGAGATGCAGATTCAACTCTACATGCATGTGTGAGAAGTCCTAACTAACTGAGCAATCTATCTAGCCTCTGATGGTAGAGATTATAAACCATATAACAAAATCACACAAATAAATGACATATCACTGGAACTAAGACTTGATTGTTTTGATAACACATCTTAACATTAACTGTATGATTATTTCTCATATATATTTTACAAACTTGGATTGTATCTTCTGTAGTATTAGTGGTGAGTTAACTTGCTCAAAGCAGTTAGACTAATTAAGCCGATATTTTAATATGATAATTTCCCATGCTGGAATGTTTGAGAATTTACATATGAATTATCTTTGCCTACATATGCTTCTTTTCAAATAAAGTTATCTTCATCTAGCATTTTCAAACTTTTGACATCAGTCAATTTTAGGAAACTAAATAGATTAAAAAAAGAAGCATAAAAAAGTGGAACATGGTTCAATGTTAAGATTTACAAGGTGGTAAGATTCTTGTACATTTTCTTGACTGTAATGTGCTCCCTCATTGCACATGCACATGTGCGTGTCCCCTCCCCAAACACACCTGCTGCGGCTGAAAAGAACAGTTTGGTTCCCAATGATGATTAAACATGTCCACCAACAAACTGTAACCGAATCAAAAAGCAACTGAAAGAGAAACCAGTGATTTGGCCGATTTTCCACTGTATCTTTTGGATTCCATTTCTGTTTTACGGTTTACACTTCTCTGAACTTTAATATTTTCACTGCATATTTTTCTTTGATTTCATATGAAACTAGTCCGTGCAGGAAAATGTGCATGTATTTATTCATTTTGTAGTCTCTAAACCTTCTTCTTGCAATGAGATAATCAAGAATATATGTTGGCATTAACAGTAGATCACCAATATTGATACAAATTGCTCCTTTACCTTAGGTTCCACTTATAAAACAAGACCTTTAAGCTGGCTACTCCCCAAAACACTTATTTAGTGAAGCTATTAACATGTGGAATTTTCTGTCCTATTGCTTATGTTTTTTTTTCACATTAATATAGTCCTTTATGGCAAAGCACTATCACTTAAAATTCATTACATTTTTGAATGACACATAGTTTCCATGCCATCTTGTGGTTTAAGTTTTTGTGTGTGTGCGTTTGCAAGATAAAAGTGTTTTATAATTACAAATCAAGCAACTTTAGGCATATTGTAAACGTGAACTAAATTTTCATATTACAGATAGAGAAATTTCTTAACTTGGATGTATAAAACTATTCTTCACGTACTTTAGATTACATTTTGAAGCTAAAGGTGTTTAGGTGTAGCACAACATTACTGCTACCTGTGGTTATTTGCTGATGTAGCAAAAAAAATTGAACAGAAACCAGGTTGGTGGTTGTAATGCTTAGCTGAATGTTACAGCGGTGTCTGCCACTCCATGTAGGAAGTACATAGTGTGTAGATGATGACACTAAAATAGACAACAAAATATCATCTCTTTTTTTCAGTATAAATATTTTATTTTATTTTTTATGATACTATTTTTTATTGAAAAATAAAATCATTCATATTACATCTCAATTGCTATCCCATCCCGTGAAATATCATCTCTTATTCTCCCCATAGTTCTGAACCATGAGAATCAAACATATATATATATATATATATATATATATATATAT
This sequence comes from Acomys percivali, assembly GCA_907169655.1. Taxonomy (NCBI): domain Eukaryota; kingdom Metazoa; phylum Chordata; class Mammalia; order Rodentia; family Muridae; genus Acomys; species Acomys percivali. The sequence goes on from OU015752.1 coordinate 13,936,585, forward strand.
ATAAATAAATAAAACTTAAGCATGAAATAACATTATGTGATACGATATTTTTACTTTGCAAGAATACAAAATTGAGCTGGTGAAATGGCTCATAGTATAAATGTACTTTCTCCACAGGCTTGAGATTATAAGTTGACAACCTGGAGAGAGCTACTTGATCCTAAAAATCATCCTCTGGCCACTCACGGGCTACCCTATTTTCCCATCCTCTTGAGTGTGTTTGTGCACATAATATATCAATAATAGCTGAGACCTGGGAGCTGAGCCAACTAACCAAAGCCGCCTACCCTGGACCTACCTGGACCATGTGTGCGCTAGACCTAGGCCCCCTACACAGATGTAGCCAACTGGCAGCTTGGTCTTCATTTGGGTTCCCTAGCAAGGGATGCCAAGGTTGCCTCTGACACGGACTCTGTTGCCTGCTCTTCGATACTTTCCCCTGGTGGCACTGACTTGCCAAGCCACAGGCAAAGAGGATGCATTCAGGCCTGCCACAACTTGATGTGCTGGGATGGTTTGGTAGGGGAGATTTTTACTCCTTTTCTGAGTAGTAGGGAAAGAGGGATAGAGGGAAGAGGGAGGGAAGATGGGACCAGGAGGAGAGGAGGGATGTGAAGTGAGTAACTAAAAAGAAAACATATACCAATAACAATAAATATAATGTAATTTTAAAAAGAAGCCGAATTGGCCAGGTGTGGTGACGCACGCCTTTAACCCCAGCACTCGGGAGGCAGAGGCAGGCAGATCGCTGTGAGTTCGAGGCCAGCCTACTCTACAAAGCGAATCCAGGACAGTCAAGGCTACACAGAGAGACCCTATCTCGAAAAACAACAACAACAACAAAAAGATAAATTATAGTGCATTGGTAGGTGTGATTAATGCAATTAGTAATAATAGAGCAATTAATAAAACTATATTAAAACATTAAATACTACCACATCATTAATTCATCCTTACATTTGTTTTCAGAGTATATTACAGTGTCTGTTAGGTTAATTATTTCAACATGATGTTCTTATACACATTTGTTTATCACTTAAAATAACAACATCTTCATGAATGGTTCCAATCTTTCATTACTTAACTTCCAAAATGTAAACAAGCTACTGCAAACAAGTCATTCAGCATCAGTAACTGAAGGATTTGATTTCAAATCAATTTCAGAGACCCTCTTAGCTCCACCTACTTCACATGATTTTTCTTTGCCCTTGGAAGAAAGACACACAAACCCAATCTGTATTGGCTTTAGGAAAAGCATCAACTTACACCCCGTCATTTTATGAAACAATTGTTTCTTCATTAGAGATTATTGATTACTTATATAAAAAACAATCACTAACAGAAAAAGCATAGAAAATAAGCCCTGTTCCACCCCTTGTCATGGTGCTCCTGCAGCTGTTATTTTCTCCCTTTTTTTGCTATGGGAAATAGAGGGAACCTTTCTAACTCACAGAGGACTAACAGCTGATAAATATGTTAAATATTGATAATGAAGAGAATAAAGGAGGCACCAAGAAATGAAAAAGTCTTATCAGGTATGTTTCTAACATCAATTCTTCTATTTTTGAAATAAAATATAATAGAATAGCAGTTATTTTTTTTTTCACAATTTTCATCTCCTTTAAGGAGCTTTTTAATAAGTAAGACTTATGCTTTGGTCTCTTTTTTATTTGGTGTCAAAAAGTTTGACAGTTGTGTAACCTCTCAGTTAATTTGCTATTTATCTTTTATCCTCATACTCTTTGATTCTTAACCTGGAAAGGGACATGTTGCAATGTTTATATGTTAAGCAACAACTCCCACAGAATACGTTTCAAGTGAGGTCAATTTGAAAATGAAGAAAGGCTGTCTGTCTTTGTTTGTCCAGTTCCCCCCTTGGTCTGATAGTGTGCCTCTCCTTTGATCTTTGTGTTATCCAAGTGTATACATACATACATACATACGTACGTACGTACGTACGTACATACGTAAGTACATACGTACATATAGTCATATGTACATACATATATATACATATGTATGTATATATATGTATGAATTTTAAATGTGTTTTTGATTTACTGAAATAAGAATGAGATCAAGCCACAAAAAATAAATTATTATTTGGGGGTAGGTGGGTATATTTGTGTCAATGATACCTTACACATGCAATTTTTGTAGCATTTTATTTGGAATTATTTTATGTTTCTTTCTGTACAAAAAGAAAAACAGAATGCCATCTATGCAGAAAAATGAGTTGATGATGGATGGTTTGAGAAGAGATTCTATTCACAAGAGAAGGAAGTAGTAGGCAGCCCAATGGAAAGTATAGGGCATAAGTTTTAGCTCTTCATCATGTGGATAATGTATTTTCAGACAGACCCCTCCTTGCACCATATAAGCAGATCATTGATGGACACGGAACTCTTTCCTTGACCAAAGTTTGGCCACTTTTTAGTGAGCACTTCCTAATTTGACCTCTGTCCTTGGACAATTTTAATAAGAATTCTGCCAGGGTGGTCTTTGATTTTTTTTTTGGGGGGGTGGGTGGTTGTTTGGTTGGTTGGTTTTGCTTTGTTTTGTTTTTATTCAAACTATCATTGATATCAAATTCCTATTCCTCACCCATCTTCTCTTTCATTTTCAGCCTGCCTTCATCAAGAATATTCCTGAGTCAATTTGGCTAGAATCCCTCTGACAGTGATGTTTTCTCTTAGTAATTTCTACCCACTGACCTGTTAGCAAATACCCAATTGTCCTCATAATAATAAGAATGGAGCTGGGTTCTATGCTGAGGAATATTTAATCCTACTGCAAACCTCCTTGGACAAAGCTTACTTTCACTGTTTTGACTTACATGCAGAACTGTTTTTTCTCTAACAGCATCCAAGCCTAGTTTACTTAAGGGAATTTTCAGATACTAGTAGAATAGTTGGTAAAAAGCACCTGCATAACACAGCATATGGTTTCAAACATAAGGAATCAAACAGCAAATACGCAAATATTTCTGGCATATAACAGTTCTACAACAATACTTTCACTTTGATTTAAGATGTCTATGAATGGGTAATTGACTACACTGATTAATCAACATAGCAAAGAAACACACTTCAGCAGTCATTTAATTAAAGAAGAAAGCAATTGTTGGCAAAAAACATGCTGAGATAAGTTATGCAGAGAAAACTCAATATTTGGTGGTTTTGAAAATGATAAATATAGTTAGGATAATAATAACAGCTTTAAATTATAGTAATTTAAGTTATATTATATTATAAATATTATTATATTTACTATAAATATAAACAAATATTAAACTATAGTAATAAAATTGATTTGAAAAGCCATAGTCCACCAATAAATATCTCTATATTGTTGTTGTAGTTACAAATCATTTGTATATTTTGCTTACATATTTTATTGATAGATACCTCTAGCTCTTATTCTTTGAGATGACTTTGCCAACTCTGGCTGAATTTCAGTCAAGGGATTTTGCTGATGTTAAAATGAGAACCATAATAACAGTTAATGAAAGCTAGTTTATTGAGGAAATTGAGGAAATATGTTCCAATTTAGCTATGAGTTTCCAACAAATTTTACTGGACCTTGTGAAATATATCTATAAAGTTATGAAAAAGATTGTTACAGATAGATTTAGGTTCTGCAACAATGAGAGACAGGTTATAAACCTATACACTACAATCCCCTGGAGGGGGAGGCCTGGTGGCACTCAGAGGAAGGTTACCAAGAAGAGACTTGATACCCTAGGATCAAATACAGGGGGGAGGAGGTCCCCCTCAGTCACAGTCATAGGTGAGGGGAGTAGGGGGATAGTGGGAGGGAGGAAGGAATGAGAGGATACAAGGGATGGCATAACAATTGAGATATAATATGAATAAATCAATAAAATATATTAAAAATAAATTGTCTTAAAAATTAATGTTTCTGTCTTTTATTTTCTACTACACTATCACTACCTTCAAGACTCTGTGAGGAACAAGATAAATTTGAAGATTAAAAAAAAGTTTAGCAAAACAATCCATCTTGAAATAAACAAAGTAAGTGAAAGTAAACACGTTTTTAAAGAAAAAGGTCTCCAACAATGCAAGTTTTTTTTTCTATCTTTCGTAAAAAGTAAGCACCTTAACAGATATCATTTTTGGATATTAGATCCTGAGCTTTAAAATTCAGGATATGATAGTTTCTAACAGGAGAAATGTAGTATGATTTTTGGCATAAAATAATATAATTATTTGATAAATTTTCTTTATAGATAATTAGACAAAAAGAGGATCACAGTCTTGAAAACATTAATTTTTATTATATTCTGATCAAATTATCTGCAGTTACATGAGGAAGACCATATATTGTTCACAAGTTAATGATTTATTAGAGGGTTTGTTAGCTGCAAAATTAAACTAAAGGTAATATAACAAAAGAAAATTGATAAAATCATGCATGACATTTTAGTACATTTTAAGCACAATGTCTTGAAGTAATGTGGCATCAACCTTGACAGAAAGACATACTCTAATATCCCCCTTGGGAAGACATAGTTTAGATATGCAGAAAAATAATTAGCATCACAAAATAGCAATACTTTTCTAAGGCTTAGTCTTTTAAAGCATCTTTTCTCACTAATATTATGAAGTCACTGTACATCATGTAAGAGAGTTCATGGAAAAATATATGACGTGGTTTCTTTTAATTTTTGTTTCCCACAGTATGTTGCACAATACCCATAAAGTGTCAAGATTATTCACTATATTTTCCCAAAGTATTATCACTCATCATACATTAAAATGTAAGTTTAAGGAAAAGCTTTCATGTAATTCAGTAAAGATAAAACAGTAAAGAAATGCAAAGTTATTCAAACAAGTTCAAGTACAGTCTTACATCTGAATACTTTTCTTTTTTTTTTTGCATTTAATTCAGAGTTTCTTACTTCTCATGTACATTAACAAGTTTGGCTAGGGACTGTGTGGAAATGGTGTCCTCTGAAGATATTTTTGCTAAAGCACTTAAGAGAAAGATCAGATAGTAAAATAAGCTTAGTCAGGTCATTATATTTGAATTCATCTTATTCTAGTTAATTTTAAATGAAAGCATTATGTTTATTTCATATTTTTAAAAAGATTTGTATTTCTTTCCAAGATTTTATATATTTTTATATCTGAAATATATTTAATAAATAGGTAATTTAAAATCAGTACTAAGTTAGAGGAGGAAATTTAAAGTTACTGTAAATAATTTATGTATAACATTTGCTGATTCTTCCTACTAAATATACAATTTTACACTTTACTGTTTTGAAAACCTGAATACATCTTATGGCTTGACAAACTGCCGCAATGAATTTCCAAAATAAATAAAATGGATAATAAGAATGTTGGCTTTGGCAATAACAGTGACAGCAGGTCATAAGACAAGTACAGTGGAGTCTAGTTGGAATGGAGTGGAATTTCCTTTTTAGGAAGTAAACATTTTCGGGTGACAGCTAACCTTTTCTTATGCAAAATATGCTACAGAGGAACAGGCTGCTGACCTTAGGCTTTATATAGGAGCTAGGAGACTGTCTGAACAGTATACTTTTATCATCAGTGGTGCTTGGATTGAACCCAGGATCTTATATATGCCAGGCAAGTATTCTCCGCATTGAATGACATTCCTGAAGTTATGAAGTAATATTAGGGATATAACTGGAAGCCTCCAAAGAAAATACAGTAGTGAGTTCTGAAGGCATTTTGGAGAATATGACTCAGTTGCCACACTCAAGAAGTAAGTCTTTAATAGAATTCTAAACTTTGTAGCATTAATTCCCACTGTCCCTTACTCACATAAGTTCATCTAAGGCATTCTTGTTAAAATTATTTGAAGGACATTGCACCTGGGAGCTTTCTTTGATTTATGGGCACAGGTTAGACAATCTTGGGTCCAATTTTATAGGACTTCAAATGTGATACTTAAAATAGCGTGCAGTTTTGATAACTAATTTCTTTCCCGAAATGCACAAAAGGCACCAGTTTACTGAGAGCTGAGAGTCTCCTTGAAGCCGCAGAACTAAAAGGATTAGGGCTGGTATAGCAGCTCATTGCTCAGCCATGAAGTCAGTAGGAGGCTATACAATCAGCATCATCTTGCTAAACATGAGTGCAAATTAACAGGCCAGGAACACAAGTGTTATACGTGTGCTTGATTGGTAGGTATTGATTAAGAGAGCTTTACAATTTCAAAGATGAGATAAAAAGTTCTTAAAATCATCAATACACCAATCTAGTTACTGAGGTAAGATACTTTTTATGTTTATAGTTTGCATTTTCATTGACTATAATTGCCTTGGGTTGATTGTCAAATTAAATTGCTGCATGGTTAGAAACCATACAAATGTGTTCCCAATAAGTTTATCAAGATATCCAGCGTCTTATAGTCCTCACCTGTTCAATATCAACAAATTCTGACCAACTTGGCTGAGAAGTACAGAGTATATGCTACTAATTTTAAAGACTTCACAATGTTATTTATGTGTAAAATGTGTACATCTATTTTGGAGTGGAGTGGATTGGAGTGATTTAATTTTCCCAATTTTAATTCTAAAAATATTTCCTATTTTAATTTTTTTGTCTCTCATATTCTCATAAGTCAATTTCATGGGGTATACATTTTATAAATAAAAAGAAATTTAGTTGTCAGTATATATCCAAATATATACTGTTCACTTACAGAAATATTGGAGTAGTTAAGAGCATATAATTTTTTGTCTCACAATTTTTATTATAATTTCTAGTATTTATATAGATACTTGGCTTTTATAAAAATCAATGCATGTAATCATGTATTAGGTATATATAGATACTCATGTATTCATACTTCAAAATTAAAATTAAATTTATTAGGATGTATTCATACAATAAGAATGTATTATGGAATAAGGTAAGCATTCATGATATTCTGTGTAGCAGAGCTGAGAGCTGGATTAACTCTTTGGGTAAATATTATGGAAAAATTCCTGGAGAGAATAGGGATGGTTTTATATTTTTCTTTCCCATTTCTACAGTGATTCTGATGTCTACTCTAAGTCATAAAGAAAGTGTTGGACGTTACAGTGATTAGGAAAGAAAGAAAAAGTTGTACACATGTATACTAATAAAAAAGTTACCCAAAAATGCATGTTTTGTAAAACCAAACATTTCAAGAACCAAATATTTCAAGTTAAAATGCATAAAATTTAAAATTAAGTGAAATAAACATCATTCACACCTCATCCCCCCATAGCATGTGTAGTTCAGGATAGTTCAGAGAGTTTGCACTGAACTCCTCACTTAAGTGGATGGTAGTTAGTGTATTTTCATATTTAATTTATTTCTTACCACTGATAATATTCTGCCTTTAATTCAGGATTGGGACTTGGGCTGTGGCTTAGTAGTAATTCCTTCTCTAACATTCCAATCCTCAGTGCTAAGAAACAAAATCTCATTTGACACAGGGCTTTGGAGGCAAATACCTCAAGATGTTGTTATTATTTAAATTTTAATGGCTCTGTAATACCTCATTAGTTTATTACAGGAGACACATTCCTTTAAGCCCTCTTGATACAGCCATGTTGGTTTGTCTTGTAATGACTGCCTTGGGAGAAAATGCTGTTAATAGTATTTTCTTTGTGTTGGAAGACACAGTACATATAATAGAAAGCAGAATTATTTATAAGGAAAGATAAAGAAAAATGTACTTTTGAGATAGCAATATTTCTATAGAGCTAACGTCATTCTTGACAAATTTTCTCAAAAATACAGACATCCAGTGGCTTCAAATATGAAAGCTAGTCAGTCACACCTGTGGTTTTCTTTGGGGGCGTATGTGTTTTGTGATTATTAGATTTCAGCTTGCTCCTGGCAGGATTTCCTCAATTTAGGTCATGTCAAAACTTTTGAAATAAGATATATAAAGTAAACAAAAGGTATGCAAGCACTTTGCCAACATTGAAGGACTGTAGTTCATTACTTTAAACCCTCTGGCTACACCCAGCATAGGCAACATATCTCTCTCTAATGTTTAATACATAAATATATTTCTATGGTTTTGGCTCATAGACAGCAAAGAATTACATGTATGCTCAACTTTTAGATGCATAGTTTTCAAGCAAAGGAAACACATTGTAACAAATTATTTTAATTCTAGACTCTTCATACAATCACAAACATGGTTCTCTTACCTTGTGTAAATCACTTATAAATGTGCTAGTTTGCTTTTTATTAACAAACACTCATTAGCATGGGTTGATTTTCAAAAAGTTATTTTTAAGATCTCTTCTTGGGTTAACCACACTACAGAGATATTGAAAAGTTTTTAGTTTTAAATGGCAGTTTCTGCTTTGAGTTTTGGGAGTGGTTGAAGGTCAGAAAATAGTACCATTTGGTTCAAAAACTATTGGTGTTCCTATAACATATCTGAGATTTTAAAAAATTCTTGCAATTTTCACTATATAATTTTATAGACTAACCAATGATTAAAATATCTAAAAATCACTCTAAAAGTTTTAAAGTATAACATTAATGACAATAATAGTTAAGAAAACCAGTAAATGAATCAGAGCTTGGCAGCTGCTATCTGACTAAGCTAAGAAAACTCCACTGCAGCTGAAATAATTGCACGGGTTGTGAACAAATTTCTTTTTCAAGCAAAATTGCTTTTAAATACACTTTGAAACTACTGTTTTGAATGCATTGGCTCATAAAAAGCAAAATAATCTTACTTGATAGAATTGATGTTTAGGTCACTTAGAATTAAAACCCATCCTCCTGCTACTTAGAGGTATTTTGGGCTCACATAACTGATGAGAAAAACTATTCTTATTTAAAAAAATTTTCATGAATCTACTTGTATTTTTCCTTGAATTTATTTATTATCAAAATGTAAGTGCTTTAGTATAATTAATATTTAAATTCTCATTCTAAACTAAATAGAAAAGTCTTATTGAATTTTGTTTAATTACACAAAACACCAAATATACAAACAATTAAGCCGCTATTAAATTTAACAAAAACGATTGTGCTGGCTTAAAATCTTTAGTGTTTGGCACTAATTAAAAATAATTGTAACACTTATTTACAAACAAAGGCTGTCTCTTCAGTATCTTCATCTTCACTCCCAGAGATGAAAGGTAAGTAGAATTTTTATGTAACGTGATTGCGGAAGTTGTTTATTTTAAATTTCGGCAGAGAGATATTTAGTATTCTAAATGATGACTTTCATTTTGGTGGCCCAATTTATTGTTATTTTTTATTGTGTATATTGGTTCTACCATGTTCCTATGGATGGCGTTCTAACAGTAGTGAACTTGTCATTTAAAAACCTTGTTACTTTCATTTTTTAAAAATATACTGTGCATCTCAAGCCATTACTTTCTATTATTCTCATCATTTTGTTAAACTTGCTTCATAAATTTTTACTATGCAAATCTTGATTCCACTATGTTTACTATAGTGAAATTAAAAAAATCAAGAAATCCCGAAGTAGTTATCATGTCTACTGTATGTGCTAGTGAAACATATACATCACACATTGACACAACGAAGAAAACAGATCATCTGGCAGTAATATGAAACAGGAGATCCCCCCCCAACACACACAATGTATTTTGTATCCTTTATAAGAAGCAATCTGTCTCATTATTTTACATAGAAAATCAAAATAAACTCTTTGCCCATATGCTGTTTGGATGCATTGGCTATCACTTGTACACCACACGCATACCTACCCACTCCTACAGCAGGAAAGCTCTTTCTGAACGCGGGGTTGTTGTATGACTTCAGAGTCTTAATCTTGCTGCTGATGAATGTCTTCATGCCTAAGAATTTTATAGATAACCCAATAGAAAATGTTAAAAATCAGAAATGCCAGCGGAAAGCAGGCTCGGGAGATGGTGTCAATCTTCTTGGCCCTGTCGATGAAGACCTTCCTCATATCTTCGGGGCTCTTTGGCATTACCTGGACAGCGTGGTTGGGCCCTTTTGGAACCACACCATCCTTTGCTTGCAGACACGGCCCCATCCCATAGGCTGTGAAGCTGAACCGACTCTCCCTCACCTCATCATCCTGTTTGCAAAAGACAGCAGGAGGTGTTTTAGTAATGAAACAGGGCGTGCCACGTGGGGGATCAGAGTCACGGCTTAGCGTTTATCATGATGCGTGTGTTTGCTTGGGTATGGAGACTAGATAGCAGAAGCACATGACGATGAGCTGACTTGAAGCTTTCCTTATCTCGCTACCTCACACAGATGTGCTCACTAATATGAACGCCCAAATGAAGTATTAATGGAGAGATAATAATCCTGTGGTGTCTACCTGTCACAAGATTCTAAATGAGAGTAAGAAAAAACAAAAAACAAAAAACAAAAACAAAAAACAACCTATTGAGAGCTTGATTATAAACATGCACATCCCAGAAGTTTTTGGTTACGAGTTTAAATATACAAATGCCCCATCAAAGGGGAAATAAATACCCGAATCATTGACTAAATTTTTCTTTCTCGTGGAACCAACTTTTTAATATGTATTTTCTTCTTACAATGCTAGTCACTTCCTCCGAGGATACTGTCTGTCAGAACACGCTGCTTGCTTTGCGCTGCCCTTTAGGTTGCTTCCCTATGTTATTCTATCATGTTCTGAAGAGCTACAGGAGATGCTATAACTTGCTCTAATTAATACACAGTTATTTCACAGATACAGTGGCCTGATGAGTTATGAAAGGAAACTGAAAGAACTTTATTTCATGTTTTAAAAAGTGGACTTATTAACTTTTGGTCCCTTTAGCAAAAATCAATTGAAATTGATAAACTTGTTATAAAGTTAAAATTCACCAATAATCATCATTTGAAATTATACTATTCCTTTTAAGCATGGCAAATTAAAGAAAAATTTCCATATATTTACATGAGAAAAAAAGTTTGTAGCCTGACAAATGGTTCCTTGGTTAAGAGCATTTGTTGTTCTTATAAAAAGTCTGAGTTTGGATCTCAGCACCCACATGGTGGCTCACAACGGCATATAACTCTGGCTCCAGGGGTTCCAGTGCTCTCTTCTGCCTTCCTCAGACATTCCAAACACACAGTACAAATAAACTTCCACAAACAGACATACAAATACATAAAAAGTTAAATTAAAAACTCTAAATATTTTATTGTAAAAGGGTAAATATAACATCTTTATGATAGAGAAACGTGTTATTAACTAATTTATAAGAAAATCAATGAATAATTAGTGTGAGAATAAATGGTTACTGATAAGAAAAATCTTTTTTTGCTAGTATAACTGCAAGTTTAATGGTTCTAATTAACATATTTTCTATGTATATCTCTGTTAAGATAATTCTTTTTATATTAGTGCAAGAGATAAAATAATCATTTGGCTCTAATTAGGCCTATGAATGTATCTGTTCAATAAAAAAGTGTATTATAAAATAAGAAAGTGAAAAATAGAAGTAATTATGGACTGTAAAAGTGAGAACATGAACAACGTTGATTCATTAATGTGTGAAATAGTTTTCGAGTATTATGAAGGTGAGGCAATTTTAACTGAAAGACAAAAGTATGTATTACTGGAAACATTTCAATTGGAAGATTCATTAAGGAATTGGATTTGAATTGAAACAATTAAACTATGACAATTAAAAGCGCCTTAAAATACAGCTTCCATCCATGTTACCTGTGTCTACTGTTGTAATTTTGAAAAAAAAAAAAAAAAAAAGCAAAATCTTTTTTTTAGGACTCTAGTAAATGCAATTTAAAAAAATGTGGTCATATATTGACTTCCAAAAAATAATTTATGGGAAATTTACTGCGTGCTTTGAAAGTATCTGTCTGTCTTTAATAAAGTATATATCACTTCAATTGTTATTATGTAAATGGTATTTTATCATCCTTAGGATTTAATAAATTATGCTGGTGCTTGCACATCAAAACAGAAACATAAGTTATCTCAGTAATTTATATTATGTGTGTAGGCCATTTGATGTTGAAATAATAGGTAATAATATATTACCTAAATTCTATCAACCCACAAGTTTAAAATGCATAATTAAAACAGACAAAAAAGCTTTTCTATGAGCATTCTCATATGTTGGCGTACTACTGGAAGCAATTGGAAAGTTTATTATTAAAATACTAGGATTTCATGATTCTACCATATATGTTTAGTAAAACAGATTTCATTGACTAGCTTTCTTATCATTCGTTCTGGACAATTTATTTTAAATTCTTTGAGACCACAGCTATTCTTCTCAAGTGAAGGGTTTTTTTTTCATTCAAAAGGAAACAATAATGAGTGAACAACCAGACTTTTTCTGTTGTGTCCTTTTTCATAACTGGCTGTATGTAGTGTGTTAACATCAGGCCTGAGCTGTTATGAAACTCTTTGTTTTTTTTCAGGACAGGGTTTCTCTGTGTAGCTTTCGCTGTCCTGGACTTGCTTTGTGGACCAGAATGGCCTGGAACTCACAGTGATCTGCTTGCTTCTGCTTATGGGCATGTGCCACCTGCCTGGCTGTGAAATTCTTGAGAATAACCCCTTGTTTCTAAGCCATAATTCTCTTGAAAACATAGAATTAAGCTAAATGAGGAATCAACTTCACCACCATGGAAATGTCAAGACAGACTGTACATAGACCTGCAGAATTTTTGGCAGTGTGACCAAGAGTATAAAACATTGGTTTGAAAAAAAATGTCTATGACTCCTGTGTATAAAGACAATCACCTGTGTATAAAGATAATCACCTACTCCTTTACTTTCATGATTGCATCACCTGTGTGATTGAGGGGCCAAAGACGCTCTGGTCCTGAGAAACAGCATCTTGTTTGAGATGATTATGATGCTAAAAGATTGTCGTTGTTTAAAGATTCTGAGTGACAACCCCACCCAAAATTGTGCAGTACACACAGAAGACATTTTTTAGAGCCACTTTGACTCAATATTCCTACAAAGTTTTGCTCTGATGTGTTCTTAGAAGGATCTAATGTTGATAAGCTCTGGGTTTAAGGAAGCAAAAGAGGAAGACAAATTACTGGGCCTGAGTTTCATGGTGGGAATATGGATGGCATAGAGTTATCCCCTGGTGAAGCGTTATGTGGAGGAGCAATGAGATTAAAGTGTAAGAGAAACTGCCCCACGATCCAATGATTTATTTCTTAATTAGCCATTCTCACAAAATTGGAACCAAATGGTAGGAAGAAAATTAGCAAGGAAAGAAAGCAGTTAGTTCTTTGACCTGCCTCAAGGTAAAACTTGAAAGACTATTTTTCTTAATCTTGATGACATCCATAACCTCTGAATGGTGACACTCAAACCTTGTATTTATAATACTCTGTGCCCCATAAAAATATGCGAGCCACATGATAGCAAGCTACTTGAAGCAGACAAAGCTAATTTTAATTTAAAAATTTGAATTTGGTAGTCCAACATGATATTTCAAATTTGTACAACGTATACATTGAAAAATTTTCACTCTCTTAATACTAAGTTTTTGGCATATGTCGTTTACTTCATCTATAAACTCAGGCTACATTTTTAGTTTTTGGTAGCCATAGAGACAACAGCCACTTCTGTCATGGCTGTTGAGAAACTAAAAGATAAGAGTGAGAGTGGGTAGGATTTTGTGAGGGATTTCCTGGCACATCTGTCACCATCTTCAAGGAGCTACCAAATAGTTGCAGTGTTATATTTTGAGTCATTCTGTAAGATTTAGCAGATCTCTGTGTGATCCGTTTCATGACTCTTGAAATGTAAGAGCGAATGAAAGAATTTCACATGATGCAGCATAAAACTGTTTGACAGAAATGCTGACTTCCCACATGCACTGTTCTAATTCAGGGATTACTGGCCTTTGTGATCACAGGTTAACTTTTGAAGGGGAAGTCTGTGGTGCTGGTAATCCATCATGCAAAGGATGATTGGTTTTTCACTACTGTGAACTGGACCTCTCCTGTAGATGTGTAGATATATTAAGTGTAGTAGGAAGCCGAAGCTAGCCACATCCTCATCAGAAAGGAGCTTTCTCTAACCACACTCTCTCCTCTAAACTCTGGAGAAAACCTATGGGGTAGGGTCGGTCTTTCTTTGCAGAAAGGGGGAGGACTTGTAGAATTCTGAGCACATTCATCCCTGCAGATATCATGGTGGGTTCACCAGGGAGAAGAAAATCCCTCTTGACTATTTAAAAGGAACACCATAAGCACTTCTGTCATGGCTGTTAAGAAACTAAAAGATGATAGTGAGAGTAGGTAGGATTTTGTGAGGGACTTCCTGGCACATATGTCACCGTCTGGGAGGCAGGGGACAGGTTTAGTTTTAGAAGCTACCACTCTTATGGAACTCTACGAGATTTGTTCACATCAGACTTTAGAATCAATGGTAACAGTGGAAAATGAAGATAAAGATATTGATACAAGGTTTTGAATTTATTCCATGCCGTCTAATATATCTAAGTGAGCAAATAAAGTTGACACTTAAAGATTGTCTTGAAGGTGAGAGTTTTCTTGTCCATCGCTTAGTAGAAATCCTAGATTAAACTATGTAAAATTGAATGGTCAAGGACAGTAAAAGCCTGCTTTCAAGATACTGGAAGTCAGTGGGAGATGTATATGATACTATCACCAAGGAGCAAGAATACAATAAAAGAAGTCAAAGAGAAGTTGTTGGGGCAGGAGAGAGGAGACAAAGGGACTGTCCACGGCTATGGGTACCAGTGCTCACAAAGGTTCTAGGAAGAAATAAAAAGAAAACAGAGGAGATTTTGGTTATACGTACAGTTAAGAGAATATATTTCTATTTCTGGTCTGAGCCAGATAATCTTTGACAAGCTATTTTTAGTATAGTTTTAATTGGATATATTAGAATAGGAGCTATTACAATAACGTAAATCTTCATCTGAGAAAAGTGTCAAACACTATGGGTTGAAAAGTGATTTTCTGAAGTGACTTTTTGTAATTAATCCTGAAAGTTTGATCCTAAATAATGAAACAATGGTGAATCTCCCTTAGAAGATTGTTATTATTATTATTATTATTATTATTATTATTATTAGTTATTGAATTAGAAGAGAGTATGGTAGATTATTTTAATGTGAAATTAATTTTAGTTTTGAATAACCAAGGAATACAATTATCTAGTATTTGTGAATGGTAAGCTTGTTATTGATATACCTTATTCTAATCACCTCCCAAGTATTTATTGAATTTAAGGCATTTAAAAAATATTCTTCAACATATAAAGAAATGCATGTTACAAAATCAACCAATTACATCATATTAATATTGGGTCGAAAAGTTCTCTATATATTAGATAATAGTTAGTGATCATATAACTAAGGTATGTTATAAGTTAAAAACACAGAGATTATGTAGAATAAAGATTGAATTGAATCTGCTAAATTAAGCTAAGGAATATGATGGATTAAAAAAGTAAAATGAAAACTTTAGTTTCATTTACTTATAACAAACACCCTTATTATCCCGTAAGTGAGTTTCAAAGGAAGACAATGAAAAATTTAAAATGCCACTTATTTGCCATATAATTTCTTTTTACAAGAAGGCTATTTAAAAAGAACTTTTGAAAATGGGAAGAGAAAAAATGTTTTAGTAATTATGCATCAGAACTACACTGTGAAAATTCTAAATGCCTTTTACTTTATTTTGGGTCTCATACCGAGGGGCGACTCATATAATTGCGTATTGTAGATTGAAATGGTAGAGGTAGACTGAAAGTTGTAGCCCAGATGTCACTCAGCAAAATCACATTTCTGTCATTACAATAATATGTTGCCATACATGAGAGGCCAGAACAATCAGAAAAAAGTTTTAAAAATCACATTCTGGGGCTTTAAAATTATGAATTGAAAATATAAACTTGGCATCTGATAGTGATAAAGATAGGAACGTCACCACCAAATGACCATAAAACATAAAATACCTATGACACCAGGAAGTATTGGTACTCTTTATTAAAGTAAAATATACCAAGAAATATTACATATATGATTTTCACCTTAATGTCTCCATCTTAGCAGATGCCTTTCAGACGTTTCTTCACACAGTTAAGACAATGAATGGAGAACTGTAGAGGTCTATTTGTTTAAACAGTTTTTACAAATTTATTGTTAAATGCGTATGTAATAGAGAAAGGCAACTGAGTTAATTTCCATCTAGTTGATGCTTGTTTTGCTGGGGAAACTATCATTTAGAGAAGTCTGAGACCAGATGAAAGATGATAGCATATTGTTTAATTTACCTCTACATGTTTCTGTGTCATTTCAAAAACCAAGTCTTAAGAAAATACAAATATAGTCAATAAAACCATTTCCATAGTTGAAAGCCGAATGTTGACCTGGAGGTGTCTGAATGTTAGTTGAAGGAGAGCTTTACATTTACTACAGGTGAGGTCTGGCAGCCTCAGAGCTCAGCGCATGCTGCGTCTACTGAACGTTGACTCCAAAGTAATTAGAAGGCAAAAAGTTGTTAAAGATGATTGTTCAGGATCTATATAAATTTTGAAAATAGAATATAGATCTTTTAAAGGAAAGATAAGAGGTCCACAAAATATTTTTAAAAATATATTTCTACTTCTGGTGTACTTTATTAAATTCTCTGAATGATTAGTAAGTATTTATTGACAGCTATAAGATTACAATAGATGGTATAACTTTGATAAAGAAGGAATTTTGACATATTTTAATTTCAAGTAAGAAGAGAGTCTATCACTTTTTTAACTTTTAATTATTTATTTGTCTATTAATTCTCTGTGTGGGAGGGAGTGCCATAGGAGTGGAGGATAATTTGGGGGAGTTAAGTCTCTCCTCCTCACCTTGGTTCTGAGAATAAAACTCAGGTCATGTCATTGTCCATTTTGATAACAAATGCCCTTACCTATAGAACGTTCTTACCAGCTCTATATTACTTTATTGAGTATTATTTTCATGAATTCAGTATAATATATACCTCAAATTCAAACAATATACACTCAAAGGAAACATTTGCTTAAAACAAGTTTTAAACAACTGCTTTCCAAAAATAATCACAGTCTTATAATTTTTATTTTACTCAGGAAGATAAAATTGAATGCCTCATATGAGTGAGTCTTTAAAAAAGAATTTTGTTGGATTTGAATTATTGAGAAACTACTTTTTAAAGGTATATATTAAAATGTATATATATATATATAAACTTAAATACCTACTTAAAATATTTTAAGTCCAGAATACAGCATAAATAAATCTAGAATGGAACACATTAAGTGATTTCATGTATGTGGATACCACAAAGATTCAGCCATGAGGTTTTATCTTTTCAACCAACACATTACACATATAGTTGTATTTTGTTTAAGACTATAGAGATGACAAAGCACAAGACAAAAATAATGTACACATTAGTCAATAGAGTTACACTGAGCTATTTTAAAGTAAGACAACATATAAATTTAAAATAAGAGTAATTTTAAGGTATTATACCAATTTTCAAAATGCAGTAGATTTTATCTGTATTTTATAAAGATAACCATTGGCCTATCTAAGCACAAACTTTGGTCATAATTTCTTGAGTATAGCACTAGCTCATTTCTATTTTGTTTTCATATGCAGACAGTACTTAGGAAGACAGAAGTTCTAGAAGATTGTGCAAATGAATTTTCTCTTAGCAAAGCCTCATATCATCACTGTAATTTATGCAAGGAAGCTACATGAAATGTGCTGAAGCAGTTCCATGTCACTCAAAACTCTCAACAGATTTGGAAACAACAACAGTACCTGTATCTCTCCATAAATGAGAATAGTAACTTCTAACCAAAGTATTTTCATGTCATGCATACACCCACACACATTCAGCGCTGGAGACAGCATCTATGACATGGCACAGTGGGAGTCAGCACACAGCAGGCTATGGCAGTGTGGGGTGGGGAAATTTGGATAAAAGAGCAAAGTGTTATTCTTCCAAATAGACAGAGGATTCTTTTGCACTTCTACTAGAAAAGAAGTAAAATTCCAAAGATGATATGTAAAATTCAAGTCAATACTAAGCTAAGTTATAAAAATAACATTTCTCATGTCCATTTGCTTGGAATACATTTCCAGCCTTTTACCCTGAGATAATGTCTATCCTTGAGGGTGAGATGTGTTTCTTGGATGCAGAAGAATGTTGAATCTTGTTTATGCATCCATTCGGTTAGTCTGTGTCTTTTTATTGGAGAATTGAAATCATTTATGTTGAGAGATATTAGTGACCAGTGACTGTTAAATCTCTTAATTTTGGTGTTGGTTACAGTAGAGAGTTTGTGTGGTTGTGTTTTTGCACATTGTGGTTATTTATTTCCTGTGTAGTTTTGGTTGTAGTTTGTCCCATTGGGGTGGAGTTTTCCTTCTAGTAACTTCTGTGACAGGAAAATCTGAACCTGGGGGGGGTCTGCCCAACCTACTGCACCAACCAAGGACAATACACTCAGTAAACATTGAATCCCTATTCATGTCCAGCCAATGGACAGAACATTCTCCACAGTTGTGTGGCAAGCGGGGAACTGACTCTGACATGAACTCTGATGCCCCATATTTGACCACTTCCCCTTGGTGGAATAAGGAGGCTACCAGGATGAAACTTGATAGGCTGTGAACATATGGTGAGAAAGGAAGGAAGTCCCCTTCTGTCACAGACCTAGGGGAGGGGAAAAGAGTGAAAGAGGGAGGGAGGGAGGAACGGGAATATAAAAGTGAGGGGATAACAATTGAGATGTAATGTGAATAAATTAATAAAAAAAATTTCTAGGAATTCCATCTTCACTAATGTAAGATTTATTCTTGTGGTAAAATGTCTATAAGAAGGCAATTTTGTTTCTTTTGTTAATCTCCCAAATTAGCATATGGGAGGAAACTCATGCAAATTGGGGCCATGAAAATAGACACTCTGTTTTCATTTGTTTTTATTTTGATTATGTGAGTTATAAGACTTAGATTGCTCGGAGCATTTCAAAGCAGAATATATTAGTTTCAAAGAATAAAGAACTTAGTCAGCCCAGATGGTTGTTAGTTTGAGAAAAGTGCTTTATGAAAGTCAAAGTTACCATTATAAGATTTGTACAATGTGTATCCTACTTATTGAAAATATGAAATCCATATTTTTCTAAGTAATATGTTTACATTACTATATTGTTTTTTCTGTTGAAAATAATTGATTGTGGGGTCAGGGTAAGTTTTCATCAGAAAAATTTATAAAGCCATAGTTAATAGATTATGCAGTTTTTTATTGAGTAGTTTCTATAATTTTTTAGTTACTAACAATATAATTATACAATTTTAGAGACAGATTTTACATATACATATATTATTTATTATATATTAATACATATGTATATGAATCTCTATTGAAATGACCATATTTGAGTATTCAGTTTAAGGAGATTTTAAAAATTGCTAATAGGATAGCTACAGTCACTAAATCATATGACATTTTTCACTGATTGAAAACAAGGAGTATTTGGAATGAAGAAATAAGACATGAATTTGACTAACAAAATAAACTAGGTAATTGGTAGTAGATTCCTCGGGAACTCAGTAAAGTGAGTACTTGTCTTAGTTAGCGTTTCTATTGCTGTGATGAAACACCATGACTAAAAGGCCAGTTGTGGATGGGGGAGGGTTTATTTAGCTTAAGCTTCCAGATTGCAGTCTGTCATTGGAGGAACTCAGTACAGAAACTCAAGCAGGGAAGGATCCTGAATTCAGGAGCTGACGCAGAGGCCAGGGAGGAGTGTGGTTTACTGAGTTGCTTTTACGGCTTGGTCAGTCTGCAATTTTATTGAACCTGGGACCACCAGCCCAGTGATGGCACTGCTAACAATGGGCTGTCCCTTCCCCCACCAATCACTATAGGAAAATGCCCTACAGCTGGATTTATGAAGGCACTTCCTTAACTGAGGTTCCCTCCTTTCACATGATAGTTATTCGTGTCAGGTTGACATAAAACTAGCTAACACAGTACTTTAAAGATTTTGTACAAAAAGTTGAGCTGGTAAAATTATTCAATTAATGTTTTTTTTTCACTTGCTATATTCTTAACTGGGATGCACAACGGAACCATCTTGGAAGTTGCTTTAAAAATATAATTTAGCCTAAAAGCTTTCAGTTTTACAAAGTGGACCATTTGTAATGTAACTTTATGAACCAAATTCTTGGTCTTGGAACATTTATAAATCACCTAAGAAACAATAGTCTAGATTTCCTTCCTAGATATGTACACATTATGCTTGCATGGGTGTCTTTGTGATACCTTTATTTCTTTTTTAATTTTTAAAATATATTTTATCTTTATATATTTTTATTTGTACATGTGATAAGATGTTCTCATTAAAACAAAATTGTTGGTTTCCTATGCATAATCTCATAATGAATAGATTCTAAGGATACACAGACTGCACAAAGCATTTCTGGTTGCTTGTACAGTCATTCCTAGAATTCTGTATATAAATAACTTTCCTGTTTATTTTCTAACTTATTTATTGCTTTTGTTTGTTTTCAACTATCTGTTTATATACTTATTTACTTTTGAGACAGTGTCTGTTCTGGCTGCTCTGGTTGGTCTGGAACTTGGTGTGTAGGTTAGGCTGGCTCAAACTCACAGAGATCTGCCTTCCTCTTTCTTTGTACTGCTTGGATTAAAGGTTTGCGCCACTACATCCAGCTCCCATTTGTTTTGAAGTGAATTTTCTCTGGATCTATAAATTTGTCCCTTTGTGGAGATTTTTACAAGACATATATAGTATTTTTAAAATATATATTCTTAAAGTCACTTTGACCAGTTAAAGAGCTCAATAGGAAAAAAATACATAGTTTGCCTTTTGTTGAACAGGGAAAGACAAGAGTATAGTTTTTAGAAAAGCTGAAGAGAAGTGCTGTTTGCTTAGCTTTCTGTCTGAAAGGAGCTGTGTTTCCCCACCAAACACTGCCACGGAGCAGAATATGCTGTCTGCTTTGTATAGGTGATCACATTCCTCTACTTAGAGTTAAGAAAGACATTTACCGTGTCTGAGAAACGGTAAAACTTCTCCAGTGCAAAAGCTTCTGTCTGTGGACCAAGAGCGATTGAGAAACCAGAGAATCATGTCAAGAATAATTACACAACTGATTGAATCACACACACACACACTGTTTTATCATACATATGTATAAATTCAATGATGTTCACAGATGCAAAGTATATATCCAAAAGTGTTGAATCAAAAATAAGTGGCTTTGTTCTGCAATAAAGTTTAATTAGCCTTAATCATATACACTTCTTGAATAATTCAAGTCACTACTTAGGGAATGATAAGCCATTATTATGCTTATATTTGTTTATAATTTTTCTTGAAAGGCCAGTAACTGAAAATATTAATCTTTGCTGTGAGCTAAAGAGTAACAGGCATTAAGTACATCAAATATTTTTATCTCACTCCTACATGAAGCAAAATTGAGTAAAGAGGCACTTCAGTCAGAAACTTTTAGAAAGGAATCATAATTTAATATCTAAATCTGTGGTCTGTTTCATTATCCAGTGACATTTAGTGTTGACTAAGTAGGAACTAGCAGTCTTTCCCTATTAGACAGCATATGCTTGACACTTTTCATGTCTAGTCTAGGTGGTCTGTGATTTAAGCATGCTACAGTAGATAAGAAAGAAGAGAAAGTAAAGCTATGGAAAAATGGAAGTGTAACATGAAATACTAATGATAAAGAAACAGAGTATTGCCCCAGTTATAGCAAACAATGGTGTGGAAAATTGTATCAGTCACTAACAGGGAAGAAAGGCATGTGTTTCAGCCCTATTAAGCCTGAGTTCCATTGCAGTGTGTCCATATGTTTAGTGGGGACTAAAACATAGCTCCCCAATGACCAGGGGAAGGTTGTAAGACAATATAAAAGTTAATCTCCTTATTATGATATATTTAAATATATAGATGGTATACATTAGTTTTCATGCAAACTTAGAAAATGAAAATCTAGTATTGCTTCATGTCTCAGAGCTGATGCTCCATTCCTGCAGTCATCTGCACATGTTTACTGGGACTGTGATTAGTTTTGTAAGTTGGTTGCCTTAGAAGTCATTTAATACTAAAAGGACTTGAGCTGATACATCAGTCTAATGCTTTAAATTATTCAGTAAATATATAAGTAGTAAATAATACACAAATCATTTAGCCTTTAAAAATATTTAAATATTCTTACTATATAATCCATACCATTGTCCTTAAGATTTATGTTTTGTTGAAATATCTTAGTATATAGGATGTGGCAATACTTTTTTATATGACTCTGACAGTGTTGTGTTGAACAAATGTTTCCATTTTAAGTTGTCAGTTGGCACATTTGCACTGGAATAAGTAAACCATGGATCTACTGTTGAGAGAAATTCTGTTAGTATAAAAGAAAGAAGATGACTTTAAATCATGTGTCCATAAAGGAAGATAACTTACCAGGATTTAATGAGAGGAACAAACACGTTGTGCACAAGCCAATTCAGCTAGCATGTTACTCCCACAACTTACTATAACCTCCTAATGATGCTCCGAATGTACTTTCTTATGGGTTCATATTTGATCAGACACTAGCAAGGCAACAATATCCCCTTGTTGTGTTTAACCACAGAGTTTCACAGCAAAAAATATTTAAATATGAAAATGCATAAGGAGACTGCACTGCATGAACTCACCATTATGTTAATAATCTCAAGATGCTTTATGAAAAATAAATTAATTAACTCAGAAAAAGGAAGTTTTCATAATTAAATTTGATGTCTGTGTTAATTAATGCCATCAGGAATAGTCTAGCATTGCAAGTAGTAGATGGAATATTTATCCACTGCAGCATAAGAAGCGTTGTTCCTGGAAATAGACTAATAACCGTGATAAAGAATATCATGTCATTAGATATGCTATTTAAGTATAACTCAATACACAATTGCCCTGGAACTCATCCTTATACCCTTTTTCAACTGAACAAAAATGAGGGAATATCATTTCATTTAGTTTCTGATCTGAGTTTCACTCCTGTACACGTACACTGCACCAAACAAATCATTTTGCACTGCAAATTGCTATCCTATTAAACCCAATAAAAGTAACTACTTACCTTGTTCTTTCTCTTTCGTCGAAGTCTCAGAAGTTCCTTGTGTTGTCTTGATACAAAATTCACTGCTGCATACTCCAGAAGTGCTGAAAACACAAACAGGAGGCATACTGCCATCCAAATATCAATAGCTTTGACATATGACACCTGGCCAGGAGAGAAAAAAAGAGCAAGCAAGTTGGCTTTTATCACTACTATCCTTAAAAACAAAATTAATTCTAATTTTCTGATTCTGAATATAAATTATAAATCAGTTAGAAAAATAAAAAAATCTAAGTGGTGATGGCACACACCTTTAATCCCAGCACTCGGGAGGCAGAGGCAGGTGGATCGCTGTGAGTTGGAGGCCATCCTGTTCTACAAAATGAATTCAGGGTGGCCAAGATAAGAGAGAAACTCTGCCTCCAAAAACAAATAAAAACAAAAACAACAAAAAAAGAATTTCCAAGATATTTTTAATAAATTTTATGGCTCAGACATAGTTGCAGGACTTGAATATATTTTGTTATTATTTTCAAGTTAGGTATTAACTCAAACACAAAAAGAAAGATCAAATATTCTATATCTGAAATATTATCAAGGGGCAACAAATAGGGAAGGAAGAAATCAAAGTAAGTTTATTTGCAGATGATTAGATTTTATGCACCGGGAGACTTATAAAGCTGATAAGAATAGTGAAGTATAAGAATACCAAATTAGTACAGAATAATTATTAGTCTTCCTAAATACAAATGACAAACAGAATGGGAAAGAAATCATGGAAAAATACCTTTCACAATAGCCTCAAAAATATTGTGGGACAACTCTAACCAAGCAAAAGAAAGGCCTGTGTGATGAAAACTTTAAGACATTCAACACAGAATTTAGAGAAGACATCAGTAGATGGAAATATTTTCCATGCTCATAGATTAGCAGGATTAATATTGTGAAAATGCCTGTCCTACCAAGAGCAATCTATAGATTCAACGCCATCCTCCATCAAAATTCCAACACAATTCTTCACATAAAAACAAACAAACAAAAAACCCTTGACTTCATATGGAAACAGATCAAGAAACAAAAACAAGGATAGCTAACATAATGTTGAAAGATAAAAAAGAATGTCTGGGGGTATCACCACTCCAGATTTCAGATTGCATTACAGAGCTACAGTAATAGAAACAGGATAGTATTGACAAAAAGTTGATACATTGATCAGTATAATCAAATTGAAGACCCATACCTAAGTCCAAATATGTAAGGACATCTGATTATTATGAAGTAGCTAAAAATACATGCTGGAGTTAAGACACCATCTTCAAAAAGTTGTGCTGGTTAAAAGATGTTGGCATGTAAAAGAATGAAAATATATCCTATCTATCTACCACTCTGCAGAAAACACAAGCCCAAGTGGATCAAAGGCCTCAGTGAAAAACCAGGTACTCCAAATCTGACACAGTGTAATACTTGAAATCAAACTGAAATATATATATCATTGTAAGACTAGATACCATAAATCTGAAGCATTATAATTCTTGAAGTCAAACTGTGATATGTATCGTGTATATATGACATATATTTGATAAAAATATATAAATATAGAACTGTAGCCATAATGTTATTATAACATAGAATATAGTTAACTTTTAAATATTTACTTATTATATTTTCATTATTTCTCTTTTACTTTGGAGTAATTTACTGTGTCTGTGAGCCAAGTGAGGTGTGCTAGGAATCTAACTTTTGTTCTCTGTAACAGCAGACTGTGCCCTTATCACTGGTCAATATCTGCATTCTTTAAGGAAGAAGTCTTTAGTAAAAAAATGCCTTTTAGAAAACAATTTCAGGGTATAGGCATATTGAACTTTAAAACAAAAGTTTATCTCATGCTCACACTACATACTGTTATGATTGACCTGAGTCACATTCCTTTTTTTTTTAATTGACAAAGCTAGAAAACACACACACACACACACACACACACACACACACACACTCACACACATGCTAGTCTGTCTCTCTCTCTGTCTGTCTCTGTCTCTTTGTCTCTGTCTCTGTCTCTGTCTATATATATCTTCTGTATATCATCTATGTACCTTTTATCTATCTATCTATCTATCATCTATCTATCTATCTATCATCTATCTATCTATCTATCATCTATCTA
>OU015752.1:13961847-13986099 GCA_907169655.1 Acomys percivali
CTATCTATCTATCTATCATCTATCTATCTATCTATCATCTATCTATCATCTATCTATCTATCTATCTATCTATCTATCTATCTTTAGCTACTTACCTATTTTCTATCTATAAATCCATCCATCTACCCAACAAACTTGAACACAGGGTAGTATCTCTGATTCTATTTTAATATCTTAAGGTTCATTCTATCCTTTACCATCTTCTATCTCACCCTAATTCACTGAAAACTACCTCATCCTGTGCCCTCTTGGAAGGATCTGTCTTCCATTCCTAGCCTCATACCTGGAAAGCACAGTGCCCCTTTACCATGCTCCAATGTCCCTAGCAGTCTGGATGTATCCATTTCTGCAGTCAGTCTCTGGATCCTAATGGTTTTCAACCAAGATCCCATGGGCCTTGCATTCTTCTTGTCAAGAGACCTCTAAGGGCACAGGTTTTTTCAGAACTGGAGTTTAAAATGGTTGTAAGTTGCCATATAGGTGCTGAGTATTAAACCCAGGTCCTCTGGCAGAGCAGCAAGAGCACTCTTAACTGAGAAGCCAACTCTCCAGTCTCTGAGAAATTATTTTTAAGAGAAAAATCTAACAGCATTGATTTCAAATTAAAACTAACTATTTTCTAGTCATGAATTTAGTTCATGACTAATTTCAAATTTGTTTTATGGCACAACAAAAAAAAACAAAAACAAAAACAAAAACAAAAAACACCCTTGCTATTGCGCTCTACCATACTTATCTTGTTTTTACCACTTCATGCAGTATTTATTAAATATAAATGATTAAACCAAGATCTATTTTTTGTATTATAGAAATAGAGATGATAAGTGAGGTTTATGTTGAAGCAATTAAGTAAGCAATGCTTACTTATGTAGTACTTACTATGTAAGAAGTAAGACAACAAGAGAGCTCTTAAAAAGAAACTGTGGATGAATGACTGGGCAAAGGAGATCTAGTAAGATAGAGACCTCTCTGAGGATATGTTGATTACTGGTGTTTGCTACTTTTTTAAAAAAAAAATTACTCTGTTCTAGCTTCCATTTCCTTCATTGAATTTTTGAAAAATTCAAGCAGTCATCAAGACCCGACTTAGCAGTTTGTACTACTGCTTTGAGCCCCGTTTGTCCATTGGGCGTCTGCATCAGCTACTTTCTCAGGAAATCTTTTCCCAAATGTTCGTAACAGAATACCTCTTCTCACTATCTTCCTCTACTTATTTCACAACTAGAGACAAAGCTGCTCCTTTTGCGGATGGTAGGGAGTCCTAGTGAATGCCTGCACAAAGTCACTGAGCTACTAGATTACAAAGGTAAGACCTGAATATAAGTAACCTACTTCTGGCGACCACACACATGGCTAATAGTCTGCTACCTCCTTTTTAGACTTTAAAATCTTCACTACAAATTAAGAACAATATTGTAAGTTAGTGCTCATTTGGTGTCACAAATGGTCTTCTTTAATCTCAACCTAATAGTAAAAGTCAAAGGTCATCCTTGTTATTTTCTTTGATCTTAAACCTAGACTGTTCCCTCTATACCAGACTGTGAGAAAGGAGACAGACAGGATCCAGGCATTTACTAGAAAGAAACAAGATATCTTTTGATCAAGAGATGCTAAATGGTTAAAATCAGAGAAACATTTTAGCCTTCAAAATACAGTAAAGACTCCCCTGATTATATAAAATATAGCAAGCATTTTGATCCAGTCAGGATTCATACGACCATTGTGTACTGAGTTAATCTAGGGAGGTATTGCTAGCTGTGTAGCTCACATTTAGTATCCAGAGACAACTTACTCTAAGGCTTGTTTTAAAAAGTTTATAGCTCATTCAAGTTCATTAAAAAGTAGGTTTATGGTTAATATGCAGAAGTGTCAGTGGAGTGTTTAGCCATAAATAAGGCATCGATATGACTAGTCCCCCATCCCAAGACTGAGGAACAATTTCAGAAGATGGACCCAAGAGACTGTAAGAGCCAAAAGTCTGGGAGCACCATAATGAAACAATATTTTCTGAATATAACATGACCACTGCGGTTGCTTGCGTAAAATCAAGTCAGTCAGCATTCTAGTATGGGGAGAATGATTCATGAACCTCCACCCTAATTGTGGCACTATGAATAGTTGACAAGTTACAGAGAAGAGAGAGTCAGTTTTCATTAAATTGATGGTTACTGGTAGATTGACCATACTTCAGAGAATGATGCCACACCCAACAGTATATGGGCAGAAGGAACTGGACTCAGTGGGTTGCTGAAAAAAAATGGCGTGGAAACTCTTTATTCTACTATGAACATTCTTTAGTTTCCTGTAGTTATTTGTGGAAGGTCGAAGACCTTGAAAGAGAGCAAGGAAGGGATAGAGGAGGGGTTGGAGAGAGGAAAGGAATGGAGCGATGTGAAGAAAAGTAACATGGGGAAATCATGCGATTATATTATAATTTCAAAAAATAAAGGAAAAATCAGACATGAAGATGGATGGGGTAGGGAAATTGGGGTAGATGTCGGAGTAGTTAAATTAATGAATGAAGGTGTGAATTTGATCAAGAACATTGTATGAAGTTCTCAAATAATTAAGAAAAAATATTATAAAAGTTTATATATTCTGTAGACTTATGTTTAAATTTCAGAAATGCTACATATTTCTTATACTACTTAATGTTATAATTAGAAAGTGGAGAAAACTTGTATTACAAATAAGATATAAACATATGTGACTGAATTTTGTCATTATTGATGAATTTGGATATTATAGACAGAACCAAGTCACCTTTGGCTTGGGGAGAGGTCATATTTGGGGAGCTTGCCTAAGTACAAATTCCTCTATGTTTTTCACTTTAATAATAAATAATAAAACACAATAAAGTAGAAGTTGGCTTGATAAGATTCCCTACATAATACAATATAGTTAATAGACAACATCAAAGTCTCACTGGCTTGAAATGACATGGCACTGCCCACTTTTGTTGAAACGTAGTTCTAGGGAAGTGCTGTCATTATAATTCTTTCCTGTGGCACAGTGCAGAAAGAAAACAGGGCATTTGTGGTTGTCACCTGGGTGATTAATGGCAAAGCTTGAGGGGGCATGGGTCATTTTGGTTAAAGTTCAACAACCAGAACTACTCAGAGTCAAACTCAACATAAAACAAAACAAAAACAAAAACTGCCAAGATTTTTTTGGTACCTGGTGGGAGAAACCCAGACCAAGAGGCCAGCTGTGCTAGAGACAGAGCGAGTCAGAGAGAGGGATTTTTCTATTTTTTTTTTATGCTAAAACAAATGGAAGAATCTCCACTAGTTCAGGGGTTATAATACTTTTGAATAGTGTAAGATAATAGTTTGTAATAGAAGCTTCATTGAAGAGCCAAACACACTGCCTTCAAGGAAGAACAGATGAGTTATGGTGGCAGAAAGCAGAGGAGTGCCTGAAATGTAGCTGTGGTTTCTAAGGCCACACTGTCAGGTAACACATAGTAGTAGGTCATTTGTAAGGAGGTAAAATACTAGAGTTACAGCAATCCTACAATGGAGTGCTTCTTAATCTAAAGAACACAACTGTCTAGAGACAGAGGATAAAGGCAGACAGGCTACACACTATTTCACCTGTGAAATGGCTTTTTTTTTTTTTGAGTCATATAGTTTCAAAAAGGGTGGATAGGAAATAGAAGATAAGAATAAGAGATGGGAAGAGAGGATGAGAGAGAAGGAGGGGAGGAAAAAGAGAAAGAGAAGAAAGTAGAGACAGAGGGAGAGAAAAATGGTATAGAAGGCACTTGATCACTTTGCTAGAGTGCTCATCCTTCTTCCAAGCCATCAGTCATTTGTGGATATAGTCCTGATATCATTTCATTTGTATTCTCTGATCACGAGTGATAGATTGGTTGTGGCTATCTCTGTAAAATAGTTCCTAAGTGCAATACCCCTGTGCAAGATTTTTATAAAACCACTCAAGAGCGGTTTTAGGTTTTGTTGACTGACAAGCACATTGTGGGAATTATATTATGGATATGGAACCGTATGATAAGGTTAAGTGGTATACCAAGACACATGCCTTTACAGTAATCTACTAAGATGGTCAAAAGAATGACAATGAGGTCAGTAAATTCCTATCCTACAGCCATAGACACAAAGTGTTAATAGATAAAGATTTGTTGAGTGTGGCTTGCTAATTATTACCCATCCTAGTGTCCATTAGCTATTTTTACAAATCAAAGTTTAAATGAATTTAAAAGCTTAAATTTGAGAATAGGAAATTGGCCAGGTGATGGTGGCACATGACTTTAGTTCCGTTACTTGGGAGATTGAGGCAGGTGGATCTCTGAGTTTGAGGTTAGTCTGGTCTACAGAGTGAGTTCTAGGACAGCCAGGGCTACACAGCCTTGTCTAGAAAAACAAAACAAGACAAAACCAACCAACCAACCAACCAACAAACCAACCAACCACAACAACAATAACAGCAACAACAGCAACAAAGATATATACTAAAACAGAACCCAGTGTAAGCCTCAGAAGACATCTATAAGGCAAATTTTCATGGGTCATTTAAGAACGATTGTTTTGTCAATATTTCTTCAATCTAAATTTGCTTTTCTTAAAAAAAGAAATATACATTAGAGAAGAGTGCCGTGTATGCCTTTGGGTAAGGTAATTTGTTCTTCCTGTAATGGCAATCCATCTTTGCAGATGTCCCCAATTCCACAAATGTTAAGTGAACAATGATGGATAAGTTTGACTGTGGAATAAGCAAGTGGCTCAGACACACAGACAAATGTGTTTCCTAAAACATCCTGAATCTTTGTGCGTTGCTTTGTTTGCTGGGGATTTTACTGCTGACCTCTATGAATTATACTTAATCTTTTAGTTTATTCACTATGATATGAGATCCTGCATAAGATGTTTACATTTTGTTATAAGAAGAATATTACCCTGAAGTACATTCAAATGTTATCTAGTGTCAGAGGTAAAGTAATTACAACAAAGGGAAAGAATAAACAGTGCTTTAAAGTCATAAGATAAAGCAAATTGAGTTGGTATTGGCAACACAAAAGGAGGGCAGTAGGCAGTGATGCCAGTGAGAGATATTTAGAACATTGACAGCCTGGGACTTTTTGGTTTTTGTTGTTGTTTTGTTTTGTTTTAGCTTTTTCGAGACAGGGTTTCTCTGTGTAGCCTTGGCTGTCCTGGAACTCACTCTGTAGACCAGGCTAGCCTCGAACTCACAAAGACCTGCCTGCATCTGCCTCCTAGAGTTCTGGCATAAAGGCATGGGCCACACACCCTGTTGACATTCTGAGATTTTTGTCCCATTGCCCTGAAGGGTGACTCACAGCAGTTGCACTGATGCCGCACTCACTTAGATTACGCACAGACGTTTAGTAAGTACACGGTGCATAAAGGTTTTAATTTGTAAATAAAATGCAACAAAGATTCCTCCATCCTGAGTCCCATCATTTGTAGTGAAAGACTAGAGTCGCCCTTCCACACTCTTCAACGGAAAGTGCAACCAGGGAAAGACCCAGGATTGCGAAGGTCACAGTTACCTCTGGTAACAGCCTCTGTTACCTGAGCTTGACTTTCATATCTTCTAGAGTGTGTGACTAGTTTCTTAAAACATTTTCATGAAAATGTAAAATAAACCTAGATGTCACCAGAGGTGCTTTTAGAAAGGATGCCGTTAGACTTCCTGGCGTGCATAATATAATAACTCTTGACCTGTTCCTCTGAAGTGAAATTAAGTGTGTGACTTCTTGCCCCAGTCTCTACATGCTGGAGATTTTGCACTCTGAAGCTGCCCGCTTACTGTGATCATCTTTCATCCTAATTCCTTTTTCTCAGGTGTCTAAGAGCGATATTTATGACTTCAAACTAGAATCATGGAGACAGAGGGCACCTATAAGGGCCATTTAAGCACTGAATTTTGAAGCAAGGTCTTTGTTTCAACAGAGGTATAGTTGTACATGCCTTTTTATGCTTTAGAAAGTTTATATATATGGTTCTAATATATATATATATATATATATATATATGATCCTTTCATTTTATGTGCATTTTTCTTTTTTACTTTTTTTTTTTACAAAATTAGCATGTATGGGATATTAATATTATCAGAGTAAAAATTTAAATAATTGAGTTTATTGCTCATATTCAAATGGTCTATCATAAAATTCTGTTTAAAATACAATATTAAAGCAAAAATGAACTCACGTGTGTTATATTTCTTCTAAATTTACTTGAAGTAGTATCAGCTAACAATATTTTGAATTTAAGCAGTAAGAACAAAACTCTGCTGGTTGAGTAGCATTCTACTGCTAAAATAATAAGAAAGCTTGATTACTGTATGCTGCCCTCATCCCATTTATAGTGCTACATGTTGGGAGCAATGAGGAAGGTCCTTGAGCCCATAGGTCTCCAGAGAGACCAGGAATGATAAGCAAAGAGGATTGCTTTTCCAATGGGAAAGATGAAAAATCTGCTCTTCCACCCAGAAAGCTGAGAATTGGAATTGGCTAACAGCCTGGTGATCTGTGTTGTCTGCTGGGCCAGGCCATATAAGTTCTAACAACCAGGGCCAGAGATGGCTAACAGCCCAAATGACCTCTATGCTATCTGTATGACTGAGATCAGGCTAGAATCTCAGGCCCCTGAGCTAGAACAGGTAGCGTATCTCTAGGAACCATCTTCTTGGAAACTACACATACCCTGAATTGAGTTTCGATGTAATTACACTTCTTGTGCATCAGATATTGCATTACACCTGGAAGTTTTTCGTTTTTGAATCTATACATTGGGAGTAAACTATCCGACATTAGACTCCCCAAGTCTGACCCAGGGTGACTATGCCAATTTGCTACAGCTTTCTCATTGTTTTACCTCTTCCTGCAGTTAGCTTTCTGTATAACACATGCAAGGATCTCCTCAGCTACAGATAAAAAACTTACTCTTTAAATCCACAGAGAAAAGTATTTTTAGACCATTAGGAGTATGTCCTTGCTAATTATATCTTAAAACATAAATATAATTCCTTCCTATTTTTATATTTTATTCTTTCAGTTAAAACAACACCCCCCAAATCGGTATGCCAATATAATTTAAGTATTAAAAACATATAATGGTTCGTTTTCAGTTTACATATGTTATATAGATACTTCTATAACTGGTGGTGAAATGACTTTTATATTTTCCAAGAATCACTGTTTTCTTTATACTATACAGGAAATAAATACAAGATTTAAATTCATTAACTTTGTGGCATTCCAGAGAGAAAAAACAGAAGCAGAAGTAAAATGTACAGACATAGGGGAAGGAAGTAGGGGGAAAGCAGGAGGGAGGAAAGAATGGGAGGATACAAGGGATGGGATAACAATTGAGATGTAATATGAATAAATTAATAAAAAAAGAAAAAATGTAATTCAACCAAATTTTCAGGCTACAACAAAAAGAGTGAAAATGGAATAGTTTTTTCACTTTTTAAAACAAAGTATTGAGTAAATAAACTAAAAGCTCATGCTGCTCAAATGGGCACGAGAGTCTCAGTAGACACACATATACAACATTGGGTTCTGAGGATGGAAGTGTGTGAATGATGCTTTGTCGGCTCATAAGGCTACTTCCAGTGGGTTTTGCAAGCAGATGGAGCAAAAACAAAACAAAAACAAACACCAAAACAAAACAAACAAAACAAAACAAAACAAAACAAAAAACAAAAAACAAAAAAAAAAAAGAAAGGAACTGAAATAGTAGGCTCAAGTTCCTGTCCCCAAACTTTCTTTTTTTTCTTTTTTTTTTTAAATTTTTTAAAATTTATTTTATTAATTTATTCTTGTTACATCTCTATGGTTATCCCATCCCTTGTATCCTCCCATTCTCCCCTCCCTCCCATTTTCCCCTTATTCCCCTCCCCTATGACTGTTCCTCAGAGGGATTACCTCCCTCTGTATATGCTCATAGGGTATCAAGTCTCTTCTCAGTGACCTGCTGTCCTTCCTCTGAGTGCCACTAGGTCTCCCCCTCCAGGGAACATAGTCAAATATGAGGCACCAGTCTCAAGTGTGGAGACTGTCCTGTCCATTGGCTAGATCTGGGTAAGGGTTTAAATTTTACCGCCTGTATTGTCCTTTGCTAGTGCCTTAGTTTGAGCGAGACCCCGGGGCCCAAATCTGCCTATCATAATGTTCTACTTGTAGGTTTCTAGGACCCACTGGGTCCTTCTACATTGCTATTCTCCCATGGTTCTCTTATCTAGAGTCCCAATAAGATGTCCTCCCCTCTGTCCCAGTTTCCTGGTAAGGGAAGGCTTTTGTGGGACATGACCCTTGGGCTAGTATGCAGATATAAGTGAGTATATACCATTTGAGTCTTTCTGCTTCTGGGTTAACTCACTCATTATGATCATTTCTAGCTCAATCCATTTATCCACAAATTTCGGGAATTCCTTGTTTTTAGTAGCTGAGTAGTATTCCATAGTGTATATGTACCACAGTTTCTTTATCCATTCTTCAACTGAGGGACATTTAGGCTGTTTCCATGATCTGGCTATTATGAATAAGGCTGCTATGAACATGGTTGAGCAAATTTTCTTGTTGTGTGCTGGAGCATCTTCTGGGTATATTCCAAGGAGTGGTATAGCTGGGTCTTGAGGAAGCCCTATACCCAGTTTTCTGAGATAGCACCAGATAGATTTCCAAAGTGGTTGTACTAGTTTGCAAAGGATCCAGTGGGTCCCCTTTCTCCTGTAGCCGGTAGACCATCATGGACAGTGAACTATACCAAGTGTCTGTGGGGTCTTCCCACTTAGAGTTTTATCTATGCCTCTTTTCTCCACCTAATGCAGAATAAGAATGATGACTCATCTTAATAATTTCTTTAAGTCGCCCTACCATTGTTGACAAATATAATTATTACAAAGGACTATGATGCTGTCCGTGCCTAGACCCCATAATCATTACCATTTTTGTTTTGTTCATTTTCAGTAATCCCATGACACAAGGAAGCTTTTATCAATGTAAACTATCTTGGACCTTTGTTCTCAATAGAATGCATATGACATCTCTTCTGACCAATTGCTGTGGGCACTGCCAAAATGCGAAATAGTTCCAAATTCTCAGGAATGGGTCACATGTGTGTTCTTGCTTTGGGCTATGAAGTAGTTGACTTAGCACAGCATTGCAAAGGCCAGTCAATTGATCATAACGAAGGGTAATCTGAAGGAACTGCCTAAATATTTTCTAAGATTCTTTCTTTTGAACCTTGATTAACTTCCCAGCTTTTTTTATGCTATTGGATATGTACTAGCCTACAGCCTATGCAAAACACCAAGCAATTATCTTAAGTTATTGATGCTTTGCTTTTCCTGTTATTTAATAAATTGTTATTATTATAATTCCTAAAATGAATTTGATTTCTACTTCCTAGAAGGTATCAGTGGGAAAATGGAGGCTGTCACAGTGCCAAGGTTGACTTTTGTGAGCTCTTTGAGACTTCAAACTGCAGATGGAAATTGCTACTTTTAGGTAACTCTCAGAATCTGCTTCCCTGGCCATCAAACAAACAAAAAACAGACAGACATTCCTGTACCCCAAATCAAAATTCAAATTTCAAAGAGATAATCTCTTCTTTTGAATAATCTGATCCAGTTCCAGTATATTAATGGATGTTGTTTATACTGGGTATTGTTTATAGTCAGAAAGGCTTTCCTTTTTGCATAAACTTATATTCCATTTTCCTTTTTAACTTAGTGATTTCTTTATTTCTGACTTTTCTTCTCACAACTTTTAACTTTCCTAATCCTGCCTCACTCTGTATCCTGAATACCGCTTGCTCTTCTACGCCCCATAAAACCCATTAACTTCTAAAATAAAGCATATTCTGTATTTTTCTATTTGATAGCTTACAATTCAAATAAGTTATTTCCAGATAGCTCAGGAATAAGAGAGAGATAAGTTTTGTTTCCAATTTGACCAGGAAGTTTCTACTATCACCCAGACATCCTAGGACATTCATACACAAACTCATAATCATTGAAAATCAGGTGAAACAAATAAACAATTTTATAATATGGAGAATATCATAAAAACAAAATTATTTGGACTATTTAAAAGGTATAATTAAAGTTTTAAATGGAGATATTATTTTAAAAGACATCATTAATTCTTAATGAGAAAAGTGAACTTTGTTCAACACCAAATTCTGTCTTCTGTAACATTTTTGATGATAAACTACCTTGTGATGAAAATTTGTTTACTCATATAATTTTACTTAATAAACTAAACTAGAAATCATTCATAGAAACCCCTAAGGGGACTGTGTGTACATTTATAATTTACTTCAAGTAGCAGGTTCAGCATCAAACATTCATGAGAAGCTAATATTTCTTTGTTAAATTGAGTTTCATTATTTTAAGAAAAATAAGATGCTATAGTGTTGGAAACATTAGAGAGGTTTTCAGGTAATAGACACTTCTTAGAAATATTCATATAAGAAGAGAATAATTTTCTATTTCCATTTGGCTAAGTAGATAAACAAAGCTTCTTACTTATCTTGGTATGTCTTATTAAGAGAGATAATGAAGCTTTTTATGATTTTATAAATTCTGGATGATTAGACTACATTCAAATTATAAAATTGGATAAGCACTTTTGCCTATTGACCTACAGCTTCCTAGGAGCTGGAAGACAGGGACACAAGATAATGGAAACCAGGCCTTATTACTATGGAAATCTGACGCAGTTCTTGATGGGTAGTAATTACTATAATGTTTTCCTGGAACCAATTTTGGTAATACATTACAAATGCATAGAGCTACTAGTGTTTCAGCTTATGTTCTACGCATATGCTAAGAAAATAATATGGAAAGGTTATCTGTGTGTAC
This sequence comes from Acomys percivali, assembly GCA_907169655.1. Lineage (NCBI taxonomy): Eukaryota > Metazoa > Chordata > Mammalia > Rodentia > Muridae > Acomys > Acomys percivali. Next base: position 13,972,708 of record OU015752.1, read on the forward strand.
CTATGTGAACATATTTATGTATTATGCTAGCAGTTAAAATGACCATGTAGATCATTTAAATAATTTGTCAATGTATTTTAAAAATTTAAATCTATAGATACTTCTGAGAAGTTTCATCCAGCAGCTGATGGAGACAAATGCAAACATTCGTAGCCAAACTATAGGCTGAGTTCTGGGGGTTTTGTGTAAGAGTGGGAGGAAGGATTGAGGAGCTGGAGGTGTCAAGGACATCGCAAGAAGACCTACAGAGTCATCTAATCTGGGCCCGTGGCTGCTCAGAGAGACTGAACCACCAACCAGATTATCCATGGGCTGGACCTAGATCCCTACACATATAGAACAGTTGTCCAGCATGGTCGTCATGAGGATCCCCTAGTAATAGGGGTAGTGGCTCTCTCTGACTCTGGTCCCTGTTATTGGATTTCTTTCCCTTAGCTAGGCTGCCTTGTCTGGTCTCAGTGAGAGAGGGTGTACTTAGTCCTGCTGTGACTTGAGGTGCCAGCCCTCCCCCAATTCTTTGAGAAGAAGGAGAGGGTGGGACTTGGGGAAACAGGGGGAGGGCCTGATATCAGGCTGCAAAGTGATTAAATTAAAACAAAACAAAACAAAAAAACAAAAAAAAACCAAAAAAAAACAACAACAAAAAAAGAAAGAAAGAAAGAAAGAAAAGAAAAAACCTAAATACAAAAAATCCCATTGTGCCTATAATGACTGTTGACGTTTAAATAATAAGAAATCATTAGACACTATGTGAGTAGCAGGCATCATTGATTTACAGAACATTTCCTTTCATCTATACCTTCATTTTGAAAAAATTAGTGCTTTAAAAATCAATAATGAATAGTAAATACACTGAACGAATTTTGGTCAATCCGACAATCACATTTTTATGCATACATCCTATGCATGTCCCCTCAGGATGCTTACCTTTGGTAAGGAAGCCCGAGATCCAGAGCTCTGTGTAGTCATAGTGAGCACAGTGGTGATGCCCAAAGCCACCCTGGCTGGGGCTGCATCCATGTTAATCCAGAATGAGACCCAAGACAGAATGACAATCAGAAGACTGGGGATGTACATCTGGATCAAGTAGTAGCCCATTTGCCTCTCAAGATGGAATCGAACTTCTATGCATGTAAACTTTCCTAGTTGTTCATAAAATAAACACAACAATTAAATGGAAGTCGGGTTCTGTTATACCATCAAATATGGCTTAATTTTCATGATAATTTTACTGTAGGGGTTTCAACTAAATTGAAGGAACATTAAGCCATATAGTCAAATTGATTTTGCTTTCTCTCTCTTTCTCTCTTTTTTTTTTTTTTCAGTTTGCATCTGAAAGCATTGTGACAGGATGTGAACTCTTCCAGGAAACCGTATGTAATTCTGTTTTCGTGATCAAATAGCTTTTCATAGTTGTCAAAGATCTCTGTTTTCAGTTTCTAATGCTTGCTCTGAGATGGGTAGAACAATACATTTTTATTGTGTAAAGGTTATCTATACTTTGTCTTTCTGGAGCTTTCATATGCTTATTTTCAGGTGCTGTTTGTTTCAGAAATTTTTACATTCCCTTTAAGTACTAAGCGATAAATGCAAATGAAGACTAATGGTTTTAAAAACAATACTACAAAAGTAAACATGTATTAGTTTGCATTAGTAATTTTTAAGCTTATTGTAAAACACATCAAAAAGAAAACACCGAGTCATATTCACTGTTTAAATGCACTCCTTTGTGCCTCTGTTACATACCTCTGTTGCTGCAAATAGAGGTCAATAGCATCTTAATATTTCTATTTATCCCCTGGTTCTAATTCTGTGCACTTAATCTCTGCTTCTTTCTTATCCATCCTTCAAAGAAATGGTCCTCTAAGCCATCTGAGTCTCGGTTTTATTGTGCATTATTTTGAATAAGATGATGTCAGACAACTAACAGGCTCTCTAAGCATCATTCTCTGAAATGGCGTGGGAGGAAGGTGTCAAAGTGCGTGACTGGAAAACCTGATAGTGCATGGCAAGGAGAGTCTCCAGTGCCGAGTCCTATTAATGTAATGAGCTCACAGGTGATGACAGAAAGGGGGCAATGGCACAGCCTCTGGAGGAGAATAGGAGTAACGTCAGAACTTTGGAATCTCAATAGTAGCTTGCAAACTCTGAGGGCAGTGGGTCCACTTCTTAATACATAGCAACCAGGACCATGCACAAGCCAGACACGATCCTTCTGTGAATTTATCAATGGAACGATTAAAGGTTCCTGCAATATGTGAATATATTTAGATTTTTAAGGCAATATCAGACATAAGATTTTTTTTAATTTTTTATATTTTATTTATTTTTTATTTTTTTGACATTTTTTTTATTAATTTATTCATATTATATCTCAATTGTTAGCCCATCCCTTGTATCCTCCCTTTCTTTCCTCCCTCCCGCTTCCCCCTCTACTCCCTTCCCCTATGTCTGTGACTGAGGGGGACCTCCTCCCCCTGTTAAGATTTTAAATTTTCACTGTAAAGGAAATGAAGTAGATCAAGTTTAATTGAAGTATTATTATTTCAATGTTAGGCTATTTAAGTAACCGCATCACAAAATCATAAGTGAGTTACTTACCCTTTGTGTAAGTTCTCTAGGTTCAATGTGATCCTCAAAAAAAGTGCAAGCTTTCAGTGTGTATTTATTTTAAAATTGTTTTATAAATACAACTAAATTGGAAAATGAATTCATACACATATGCAAATATTATTGCTTGTACATAAATGCACATATAAATGTATATGTTCAGATATGTATACTATTTCTGTGTTTGTGCACATGTAGGTTTTTTAATGTTGTTGTGAAGAGAAAACTTGGAAAATTGAATCAAACGTATCATTTATGCATAACAAGACAAGAATAATAAGTAAAGGGAAGCAAAGTAGGAAGGTTTTAGATGAAAAAACAGAACAATTAACCCTGAAGTAAACTTTTAGATTTGTGCAGTTTAGGTTTTGTGTTGCTACTGTTGTTTGTGTGTGCTTGTTTGCTTGTTTGTTTTCTATATAAACTCTCACTATGTAGACCTGACTGCTGACTGGCCCAGGGATTTGCTTTTTTAAACCGGGCTGGCCTTAAACTCACATGGATCATCTTGCCTTTGCCTACCACGTGCTGGGATTAAAAACATGTGCCACCACACCCAAATATGTAAGTCTTCTGTATATTAAAGAACTAATAACTAGTAACTAGTAATTTTATTTCCTTGGAAAATTGGACATATATAACTGTGGAGTTTTTAAATGTTTTTTCTTTAATATCCAGAGGGAATTATGCAGTATATGAATATACATTAAAAAACAATTAAAGTAGGAATCTTTCATGTTGGGGGAATTATATAAAAGAGAGATTAAGGTATGTGGCAAATTAGTCACATATGTGAGTGAAGATCCTTCCAGATGTTTCTATATGGTTTTGAACCATGATGCTTGTGCATATTTTTGTCTTCTGTATTATATAAATATTAGACAACTATGTCTTCTAGAAAACTGCTACTCAGCTGATTGCTTAAAGTAAGCACTTATGAGTGTGAACTGTAATATAAAGGTATGCAAATGCACTTCCTGCTACAATGAGTGTCCTGAACTTGTATCATCAAAATTCTCTGCCAGATGATGTCTACAGAGTCAACAATTGTTCTGTGTTGAATGTGTCTAAATTTCACATCCTTGAAAACTCTGTGAATTTTACTTTATTTAGAAATAATTGAATTGAAGACACAAAGTTAACATGAATTCTTTATCTGTACTAATGAGACTCTTTTCCAGTATCACTGATATCCTTATAGGATGAGGGTTATTTGACTACTGTGACACAGATGCATGCAGAGGACAGCATGTGACTAAGGATACAGATACTAAAGTGATGTATCTCTAAGTAAAGAAATAATAAGAGTTGTCAGAAATAGGAAAATGAGAAAATACAGGGAATACATTTTCTTTGGAGCCTTGACAGTAAACATAATTTTGCTCATACCTGATTTTTGATCCCTAGTGTCCAGAGCTGGGTTTTAAACTACCAAGTTTATGATAGTCTGTGGTAACAGTTCTAAGAAACTAATGCACTACTATGTACCACCTCTAGAGTTCTTCTCAACATTTACTAAAAGAAATTATCGATTTTCCATCCTTAGAAAACTGTGCAAGGCTAGGCATGGTGGCACACACTTGTAATCCCAGCACTCAGGGAGACAGAGCAGGCAGATCTCTGTGAGTTCGAGGCCAACTTGTCTACCACGTGAGTCCAGGACAACTAAGGCTACACAGAGAAAACCTGTCTTGGAAACACAATAACAACAACAAAAAAAGAAAGAAAGAAAGAAAGAAAGAAAGAAAGAAAGAAAGAAAGAAAGAAAACAAAAAGAAAAGTGAGCAAGGGCACTGCCATTGAATTGTCTCTTCTTTAATTTTGTGCTTGGATATTAACTTTGCACTTCCTGAAAATTAGATAACACCTTCATCTGTAAGTTGAATATGGTAATTAAAAATCAATATTACAAGTTTGTTAAAGGAGATAAGAGAGACTGGGGACTTTATGGGATGAAAACTGAGCTCACAATTCTGGAAAATGCTGAAGCCAAGATGAGTCATCCTTTCCTGTAATGAAGTGGTAAGAGTAACGGCTGGTGTTAGCATGCTAGCATCAGGTCATACAGGCATCTCATTATGGGGAAGCTTGAGTCATGGGCAGTTAAATGATATTTTTTTTTTGTTAGAGTAGATTTATCGGAATAGCCCACAACAGTTAAGAGGAGTGAATAGATTTCATAAGGGTAAGAACAACAGACTGAGTTTCTTAATCTTTGAGTTAGTTAAATATGATATCTACTTTAGACACAAAGTTCCTCTACTAGTCCAAGAAGTAACTTAAAATAGAAATTAATGGAAATATTAAAGTAAGCAGAAGACAGGTAAAATAGAATCATGTTTCAGAATACATGAAATACTGCAAATGACGTCATTATTCAAGTCCTCTGTTAGCATAGTAGTGTTTACTTCCAAAAATAGTTCAATTACTTTCCAATAAAAATAAAGACAAATGTTTATAAGCATCATTTTACCCATATATGTGTTTTCAAGTATAACTGAACATCAAGCATTTCTTTGGTCGCATACAAATCAAATATGCCAAGATACAATGAATAAAAGCATTTATGTACTTTGAAATTATTCTATTTTATACTCCCCAAGGTAATACAGCTAAAACCAACACTTTACAATTGTACTAATCTGTATATCATAAGATCAGAAATCAAAAGCATAGAGAAAAATACTCAGTGCCTACCTGTATTGTAGTGCTTAGTGCAGTATCGCAGATCTTTCTCTTCTTTCAACAGAAATTGAGGCAAAGTTAGTCCTTCAGCCACTTGTACTGGTGCCTCATCTTGCCACTCAAAAATGAGATCATTCATTGTGTACCCAACTAGACAAAAGGTTACAAGAGATGGTTATAGCCGGAGGAAGATATTCAAGCAGGAGAAAAGCTTCCTTTCTTGGGGATGGGAAGATCTTGGATTAATTCAGCCAAATAGTCACTGGTTAGAAAATGAATTAAAGTACAAATACCTATGGGGAAAATACTAATGCCTCATGCCTCCCTTGCTTTAATCATCTCAGCTTCTTCTTTTATCTGCTTCAGTGTCCCCAGTCCCAACACTGACAAAATGATCTTAAGATGCAAGTTTGTTCTATTTGGTAGAGTTGATTAAAAAGTATGCATGCATTAGTTTGACACAGTGGTAATGAGTTCAGCATAGCTGTAACAAGTGAATTTTGCAGTAAGTCAACAGCTTGTATTAAGTTTAACTATCGTATTCCTCTTTGGAGGGGCTTAATATAAGCAGAATTTAATCTTTTTTCCCAGCTGAATGAAAAATTATGCTGCAGTGTTATTGTAGTGGAGGAATCTATGTGAATGCTATCACCCTATCAGTCAATGCCATAGAGTTAAAACGAGAAAAGAAACAGGATATGACCCATGGATTAAGTCAACTGTGTAAATTAGTAAATTATTCAGATCTATGGAGCTGCAAACAGAGATGTTTGTGCCACATTTTCATGCAGTGATTTGGCACAGCTCTTGTGACTAGATTAGGCAATGGTTAAGAGAGGACCCCTTCATTCTCCACTCTCTCTCAGAATCCACCAGAGTGGAATCTGATCTAACTGTACAGGCAATTGAGCATACTTAGTAGTGTGTACTCTATGGGCAATTACATGACAGTAATGTCAGTATTCAAACCCCTTAGATGGACTACGATTCAGCTAAGAGGTTTTCACAGGCTCCATTAATGTCTTGACTCATTATGGGTCAAGAAATATTTAGCAGAGTTTGTATGGTATTCCAAGTTGAAAGGTGACATGTCAAGATTAGGGCTCAAAAGTAGATGTGTCATTACAAGGTTATTCTCTGGACCATGGTTCTCAACCTTTCTAATGTTGTGACCCTGTAATTCAGTTCCTCATGTTGTGATGACCTCCAATGATAGACTTATATTCCTTGCTGCTTCATAAATGTGATTTTGCCACTGTTATGAATCATAACTTAAATATGATATTCAACCCACAAGTTGAGAACCATTGCTCTAGAAGGGATGATTTGTTTATTTATATTAGAATACCTTTCAATGAAACCCCAAATTAAGAACAATTGGGTTGGTAATAAAAGAGTTCTTCACTTTTATTCATAGTCCTTTAATGTGTGCATTATAGATAACACTATTCTTTAAGACAACACAAATGCATATTTCTAAATGATCAAAAGACAGTAAAATAAGCACCAATTTTATCTGCTGCCAGGTAAAGCATGCATTTTATAATCCATACAAAAAATCACATGAGACAAAATATTTGAGATTTTTTTTATAACAATTTAGACAGATTAATGAAAAGAGAAGCCAATCCTCATTCAGTTTTGACATGATAACGTTTTTGTAAAATCTTCTATAAAAAGAAACTAGCTGTCTGAAATTTATGGAAGTCAAGCTTTAAGTTTTCTCTCATCCATTTTGTAGGAGCACACATAATTTGTTATTGTGGTGAGAAACTATTCCCATCAAGTGATCTATACGTGGAGATTCTACAGCCATATTATCGTCCACTTATTTATAGTTCACAGGATACTAAGCTTGAAAGTAGACAGTTAAATAATGAGAAGGACATGTCCTAGGACCATTTCCTTTATTCTTGGTAATTTAATGGGCATTTAGGGAAACTTATTGCCTCAATAAACCTTCAAACAACCTTTAATACATTCTCCTCCATAGGGTTCAATGTATTTTAATATTCTTTTCTTTTGGCTAACAAATCTTTATAAAAGCTTGGAAATATTAAGAAAAACAGATTGGGCGATGAGAGCAAGATGGTAAATTGTCTTGAATTGCATAATAATCTCACCATGAAAAATTAATTTACATAAAGAACAAAGATATTCACCAAACTTGACAAAATATTTCATTTGATGACTGTGGTGAAACCTGCAAAAGGATTTCTCAATTCTTCCTCATCAGCAGTATTTCCTGAGTACCAAGTATAGGTAAGGCATTCTGCCCCACTTGACTGAAACCTTGAAAACAACATATGACAGTCCCCCCAAATGACAAACACAATAGAAAGTGAAGAACTTCAGGAAAAATGAAAAGTAAATGTAGTTGAAAGAAACTAGTTAATCCCAAGATTTATATAGAAATCCGTAATAACTCTTTTATCTAGATTCAGTTTGCATAAAGAATCATATGAAATGGATACACAAATTAATACATGCTTGTGCTGGGTTAAGTTCTGAGTTAAATATTTAACTTTTTAAAAATATCTATATGTAACAGAAACATTCTTTAGAGAAACAAAGTGACTCCACAAAGTAGTGCTTCGTAAACATGACAGTAGCCTCAGCCTTTCATAAAAGTCACAAGGCCCAAATCCTGCATGCTCATAATGACACGGCATTTGTATTTTTCATTGCTCTAATATCTTCTCCGATGATGAAACACTGGTGGGTAAAGCTGTAACGTAAATATAGGCAGAGGCACTGGGCTGTGCTGGAAGTTACTGTGTTTCTTAGTGCCCTATCCCTCAGTAATGAATGCTGTTCCCATTGAATTATGCCTGTGTTTGGTGAGGTAGTAAATACCTTGTGGTAAATGCAATGCACTTTTTCAAAAGTATCCTTGATCTTTGAATTAGTAACAAGTACTAATTTACTACAGTTTGATCCTTGTAAATGTCTTTGTGAGCTGTGGCAAAGTTGGGGAGCCTGTATAAGCATCCATCTGCATACTGCAGTATATAGCTTCTTTCAAGAAACAGCACTAATTGACTAAGGTACAAAGTGAACCAGGCTTTTTCATGCATCATTTATACTAAAAAGTAGAATGATAATTATTTTCTCTAGGTATTTGGCATTCCATTTAAAAACGTATTCACGATACGGATGCACCATGGTGAGGGAAGCTGGTAATCGTAGATTCTGAAAATTTCATAACAAAATTAGTTGTTTGGAGAGATTATATACTGCCAAGCTCCTTGAGTGACCATGAAACTGAGACTTGATAGCCCAGGGGCTTAGGGTAAAACTAAATACTATACTGTTCTACTAAAAGAACATATCAAAAAGATGACTCCAATAAAACATCCTGCTATACTTATAGGCAAGTGCCTTCCTCAGCCATCATTAGAGAAACTTCCTCTGGTAACAGGCAAAGATCCATAGCTAGATATTATGCAGAAAGTGAGAGACTTTGGAACACTCAGCTCTAAATGTAATGTCCATCAAATCCCTCCCCTCCAGGCTCAGAGAAACGTCCAGAAGGGGAAGTAGAAAGAAAGTTAGGACCCTAAGGGATGGAGGACACCAAGGAAACAAAGCCCTTAAGTTAACATGATAGATGCACATATGAACTCACAGAGAATGAGGCACAGGGCCTGCAGGATCTGTACATGATAGGGTCTTAGAGCTGAAAGGAGAAGTGGACACATGACCCCATCCTTAACTCAGTAGCTATATTCAAGTGATAACCACTTGTAAATGTACATGTCCAACAGAAAATAACTCAGGGAATCGTTGACTGCTTCTTGTTTCATAATATAGTATCAGGGATGTTTTTGTTGTTTGTCAGTTTCTTTTACATCACACACACACAGACACACACACACAGACATCCTTCTTTTCTTTTTTATTTTATTTTATTTTATTAATTTATTCTTGTTACATCTCAATGGTTACCCCATCCCTTGTATCCTCCCATTCTCCCTTCCCTCCCATTTTCCCCTTATTCCCCTCCCCTATGACTGTTCCTCAGAGGGATTACCTCCCCCTGTATATGCTCATAGGGTATCAAGTCTCTTCTCGGTGACCTGCTGTCCTTCCTCTGAGTCCACCAGGTCTCCCCCTCCAGGGGACATAGTCAAATGTGAGGCACCAGAGTACATGAGAAAGTCATATCCCTCTCTCCACTCAAGTGTGGAGACTGTCCTGTCCATGGGCTAGATCTGGGTAGGGGTTTAAAGTTTACCTCCTGTATTGTCCTTGGCTAGTGCCTTAGTTTGAGCGGGACCCCTTGGCCCAACTCTGCCTATCATAATGTTCTACTTGTAGGTTTCTAGGACCCACTGGATCCTTCTACATTGCTATTCTCCCATGGTTCTCTCATCTAGAGTCCCAATAGGATGTCCTTCCCTCTGTCCCAGTTTCCTGGTAAGGGAAGGCTTTCGTGGGACATGCCCTTCTATTTAAAAATTAAAGGCAGTAAGACGTAAGGCAATAAAGGTATAAGAAGGTACCGGATGCCAGATTTTATATTGTAGAGAAGTTTATTAAATGAGCATGAGGGGAGAAAAAAAAGGGGGTAGGGGTACCCCAGAGAGACAGAGACAGAGAAAGAATGAGAAGAGTAAGAGGGGTAAAAGAGAGGGGCTCACATGGAGGTCTGTCCTTTTATATGGCCCTGGGCAGGACCACACCTCGTAGCAGGTAAGCAATGACACCACAGGTAGGCAGGCTGAAGCAGGATACAAACAGCTTCCAGTTCAGTGTTCATATAGGTTTCCTGAGTGATTGTGTGAGCGAATTCTGCATTTATATCTGTTTCATGTGCCTTCTGTTTTTTGTTTTGTTTTTATACTAATTCTGATGTATTAGGGTTTTTTTTTGTTTTCTGTTTTTGTTTGTTTGTTTTGTTTTCTGTTATTGTTTTTGTTTGTTGTTGTTGTTTTTGAGACAGGGTTTCTCTATGTTATCTTGGTGGTCATGAACTCATTTTGTAGACCAGGCTGGCCTCAAACTTACAGCAATCGGCCTGCCTCTGCCTCCCGAGTGCTGGGATTAAAGGTGTGCACCACCACACGCAGCTAGGTGTTCTGTTGTTATATTTTATTATTATTATTATCTCTTAGGATCCTGTTTGTTTCGTAATGAGAGACAAAAAGCAGTGGGTCAGATTGGAGAAGGAAAGGGTTGGAACTGTGAGTAAATGGAGGGGAAACTCTAGTTAGAATATCTTAAGTGAGGAAAAAACTATTTTCAATAAAAGGAAAAAAAAGTCCAAAGTGTTAAAGGAAGGTTTTTCAGTCTTTTAAGTTTCTTTTGTTTTTCCTTTTCCTCCTCAAGGAGTTGTTATTTTTCTTTTTAAAAAGTGAGTGTATATCATGTCTGTCTTTCTGTGTCTGGGTTACTTCACTCAGGATGATGATTTCTAGTTCCATCCATTTGCCTGCAAATTTCAAGATTCCTTGTTTTTAATAGCTGAGTAGTATTCTATTGTGTAAATGTACCACAGTTTCTTTATCCATTCTTTGGTTGAGGGACATCTAGGTTGTTTCTGGATTCTGGCTATTATGAATAAAGTTGCTATGAACATAGTTGAGCAAATGTCCTTGTTGTATGGTAGAGTATCTTTGGCATATATGCCCAGGAGTGGTAGAGCTCTGTCTTGTAGTAGCCCAACATAGATGTCCTCTGAGAGTCTACACTCTTCGGGGCATCAGGACAGATGCTGGGACTAGCTACTGGACTCCAGGTGAGAGTGGTATGGAAGATTTTGTGGATGGAAGCACCAAAGGGTTCAGGATACCCACAAGCCGACCATCAAAGCTGGTGGATCCTGAGCAAGGGGGGTCTGCACAAACTGATGCACCAACCAAGGACAATGCATGCAGTAAACCTAGACCCTTGCTCAGATTTAGCCAATGGACAGCTCATTCTCCATGCTTGTGGGGAAAGGGAGGACTGCCTCTGACATGAACTCTGGTGCCCCTAATTTGATGACTTCCCCTTTGTGGGCAGGCCTAGCAGCACACAGAGGAAGGCAAAGCAGGCTATCCAGAAGAGACCTGATAGGCTGTGGTCACATGGTAGGGGAGAAGGTCCCCTTCTGTCACAGGTCAAGGGGAGGAGAATAGGGTGAAAGAGGGAGGGAGGCTGGGAACTGCAAGATACAAACAAAGAGATAACAATTGGAATGTAATCTGAATAAATTATAATAAAAATGTGTATCCAGGAGGACCAATAGACAGTGACAAGTTCAAATTTAGAAATATATGTTACAACTTTAAATGCAAATTATTGTGATTTAATTTTAACTTTGGATATGATTTAAAATGGGGTTAGAGCTGCTTAATTTAGCCACCAAAATAACTTTTTTAGTTAGTAATATTACATTACCTTTATGTTGTCTTTGTTCTTCTTTTGCTTTTAAAAGTAATCCACATTTGGATCATAAGGCTCTCCCCTAAGAGGAAAACGATTAGGTCCCTTCATAGATGTACAGAGCTATGAGCTTCTTGGATACTTGTGGAGTAGATAAATTTCCCCCTAACCTTGATATCATATATGATCTTTCTTCTATGGCTGGTATCTAGCATCTAATAAAGTCTGAAACTGGTGAAATTCATGGTCATTTCTATTGGCACTACCGTTCTTTGATGTTCTCATTTGTTGCCATATCAACAGGGAGACAATTTAAGCCAAAACCTCTAAGGAGCCCTTATGTCCACTGAATCAGCCTTAGGTCTTTCTTCTAACATATTATTTTACTCTTTCCAAACAACAGGATATGGAAGCTCTTTATTTGAAACCCCTTGGTGGGTGAGCTAAGAATTGAAATTACAAGCTCTGAGCTTATGGGACTCTATAGACCATCTAGAAAGTCTAGACTATTTTCAAGTAACACAACAGTAACAAATCAAAACTATTTTTTTAATGTGTTGGTTATCTTGTCTATTTATCTTTTTTCCCATCACTCAATGCAGAAACTATCTTTATATATTTTTATCTACTCACATATGCATCTCAACCTATGCCACACTGACATAGGTAGGACGTGGCTGTCTGTGTAGGCTCAGATCACCTTGCAGGGAGGCTCGCTCACTCTCAGAATAAATGTAGAGAAAGACTACACTAACACAAACACTTTCATTTTCAATTCCATTTAATCTTCCTAAAGCCTTTGCCAGTTTATCAAACTTCCCTCTGACTCTACTGACCATCGTACTCATTGAGGAGATTTTCTCTATATAAGCCCAACAGCCTTCTTTCCGTACTATTGCTCTTTTTCTCAGTAGACACTAGAAAAAAATGTATGTTTCCAATATCATTACTGGGAATTCACCTTCCATCCCATTTATGGACTTTTCTCCAATTGCTTTATCTGCTATAGGCTACTCACTTCTTCTCTTCTCTAAAGAAATAAAACAAATATATCCTCAAAGTAATATCTTAAGCAAATGAAAAATTTAAATATCATCACATCATTTAAAGTTGACATTGTCAAGTACTTACAAAGAAAAGTAAAATTTAAATAATTACTGAAAGAAAGACATATACAAACAATGAAATGCTATGGTTGTGTGCAGAAGTTGACACTTGCTGTTACATTTTTCTACCAAAATTAATCCATAACTTCAACATAATTTAAATGAACATTTTACTGTGATCTTCAATTGGTAATTAAACAAAAGTACAAAAATACACTTCACAGCGTCAGTTGAGAGAACAGTGTAGACCTGCCAGTAACTAGACAAATAAAGCTGTAGTCTTCAAGTGATTTAAAATGACCAAGTAGAGAATTAGTACAAAGTAGAACTCAGAATCTGACTTATGAAGGGAGACAAAAAGTAAAAGTTTCACTTAAAATCAGAGTGGAAAACTAAATAAATGATGATGGGAAAATATTCTATATTCCTAGAAAATAAAAATATAGTCTAAGTCAAGGACGATGGCACAGTGAGTAAACATATTTGCTATACTCTGAGGATTTGATTTCAACTGGAGAGCACAAAATGAAAGGAGAGAACTGACTTCCAGAAGTTTTCTTCTGACATCCAGACATATAATAATAATAATAATAATAATAATAATAATAATAATAATAATAAT
>OU015752.1:13986109-14006701 GCA_907169655.1 Acomys percivali
ATAATAATAATAATAATAATAATAATAATAATAATAATAATAATAATAATAACAACAATTTGTTAAAATAAAGCAAAATTATTTGTATTTAAAATGTAGGTACAATCTGTCTTATTGAAATGCTGAAATGCTCTCGTGAATGTTTTTAGGAGAGAGACAGAAAATTATTTCTAGTTTGACCTAGTTTGCAAATTCTTGTGTTCTTCATCAACATCTGGAATTTAAAAAAAAAAGAGAAGAAAATACTCACTCTTGGCACACGCTGATTTTTGCTGGGAGAAATATTACTTAAGTCACTTTTATTGACTTGACAAGGAACAACTGCTACGTCAAAACACATTTAACTAAAAAAAATTTTTTTATGATTTGTGCATTTGATTTGAAATCCTTTTCATAACTCATACTGTCACATGTGGTTTCATTTACACTTGTAAGCCTGCTAAATTAAGTGTCTTTTACTTTCTCTAAAGCTTTTTGGTATAACTGACTTATAACTTTTCTCACAAGTACTTTGAAGACTAGAATTATGTTAGCTTTTCCCTCTTTCTGTTTGGAATGATGGTAGACATATAGTGAGATGTAGTCTTCTTAAATGCCAATCAGACTAATCTCAAACAAACCATAAGATTGATCCGCATTGAGCGTATGATGTTAAAAGTTCTTTTGGAGGAATCAAATAAAATTGGGAAAGGACCTGACCTTGAGCTAGAGCATGTTAATGAGAAAAAGGTGTTGTGGTTAGTAGGTTTTTTTGCAGTAGGGCAGGTTACAGGAGGACACTGCCTGCTTACTTCTTTGGAATAAACTTCACATGGTAGGAAACCAATGCATGTGTGACTGCGAAAGGTCAAAGCCTCATAATGGTTTGAATTTATGAAAAAAATTGTCTCAAAGGCCTCATAACACACCAAAGAGATACACAGTGAGCCTAATCAGTGTGTCAGTAACTAGAAGTTTAAAATGTTTGGAACAGAGACTAAAAAGAAGCTGCCTTTATCTTCTTGAGATTTATTATGTCTAATACTTCAATATACCACTATTCACTTCTGAAAGAAGTAACCTTGGATAGTTAAAAGAATTTTATTTGATGCTAAAGAAAGTAACTTCAGACTCTTCTCTCAGGAGATATTTAAAGACTGTCCTGTAATAACATTCACAGTATTACACAATTTAATTTTTAAAATGATTGAGTAGATTAAAAATGCAATTATAAAAGTTTAAAATAATTGCTCTCCAAAGCAGAGTATTATAAAATACCTAACACTGTAATGCATTCAAAGAAGTCCAAGGTGGAACTAATCAGCATGGTATTGGACAGATTCCAGACACCGAAGCTGACATTCAATACACAGTGCACTAACATCTAGGTGTCAGTATAGTTTATTTAGTGTTCTGTATTTGGCACATAAAAAGACCCTTCAGATGTAACAGCACTTACAATTACTACTTTCCAATTGTCATTAAAATGTAAGGTGGCGCACGCCTTTAATCTCAGCACTCGGGAGGCAGAGGCAGGTGGATCGCTGTGAGTTCGAGGCCAGACTGGACAAGTGAGTCTAGGACAGCCAAGGCTACACAGAGAGACCCTGTCTCGAAAAACCAAAAAAAAAAAAAAAAAAAAAAAAAAAAGTAAGCAAAAGAGAATATTGCCAAAGACAAAACATTATCGATGATTTCCACCCAAGGCATATGGTATCATATAAACTAAAGTAAAATTAACTATTGTGGCACAAAAGTATTCATGTAACTAGAGGTATGCAGCTGTGAAATTCTGTTTCAATCAAAATAATTAAGTCGCACACCAAAAGACCTACTGACTGAAAAGAATGCATGTTTATGGGAGCTTTTGATATATTACTGTGAAAACCACTGTAGTAATAAAATGCTCCTAGGATAGAAAAATTTCACATCACTGAAAATATCACATCAAGAAGACTCTGTATTTGAAGAAAAGAGTCTTAATTGACCATTGCAAATTGAACCAGAAGTTCAAAACAGCACTTGGTTTAAATTATGCCAGTACTGTTTTAGAGAGTTAACACAAGCTAAATAATTATCACAAATATTTGTTATCTAACTTTATTATAATGTACATCCACAGGATATTTTTTGTCTTTGAGTTCTCATTCACTAATTGCTAATAATATGATGATCTAAAACAGGTAAATACAGAAACCTAATTAAGGGTGTAGAGAGTTTTGCAGCCAGGAAGTACATTTTGGCTGCAGTTCATGAAGAAGATAAAAACAGAAACTGTAGTTACATTAGTATGAAAGTTTAACCATAAATGAGCATAACTACATGCAGGAGGACTTTACTATCTTTTGTGTCCCAAGTAGCCTCATATATAATTCTTGAGTTCAAAATGACAATGTAAGGCAGGCTTATGAGATTCCAACTTCAGAAAAACAATCATTCGTCCTATAAAATATTGTACTATCTACAAATAGTGTACCTTCCTTATATTTCTATATAAGGACATATTGTAGAAAACAGACGCATTTATGAACTTACATGTCATACTCATTATGTTAAATCTGCAGTGCTCTAGCAGTTCTGCCACCCCTCAAAAACATCATGCAACTTTTTTATGCCTTTCAAGGTCTAATGAAATGCTGGACATTTATTCTTACTGCATTTTTCACCTCTGCCTTTGATTTTCCTTTAAGTCTTACTCATTCCGAAAGAAAGAAATGAATTGCTAAGAACTGGATATTATAGGTTGGATATATTTTGAGGAATAGGACAAACTCAATTATAATACAAGGTTTACTTCTAATATTTTGAAAGTGCTATTACAGGCTGATGAGGATAAGTAAGTTATACCAGTTGTTAGTTGATCAAATCATGGTCATATCAATTACTAGTCTATTTTTATCTCAAGAATATACATCCTAGGTATAACAGATAGATATGATTCTATAGAAAGATAAGGTAAAATAGTTAGACAAAATCTTCAAAAACCTCAGAGACATACAGAATATCACATTTAAAGATGTTTTTATTATTTCAAAGATACATTTACAATGAGACAGATTGGCTCCTGGCAACTCCCAGACTACTTCAAAGAAGACAATGAGCATCAAAGAACCTCCTTATGGAGATGGCCTTAAATGTGGAAAACAACCCACTAGGCAAAATGTCCTCAATTCCACCCCACACAGAATTCTGCCTAAAAATGGGCAAGCTTGGATACAGGCAGAGTTGATGGGCAAACTCTGCCAAGACAGGGTAAGGAAGTCCTCAATAGTTCCTGCTTCACAAATACGTCTGTCTGATATATTGGGCCAGAAAAATCTGAAGATGATGTTTCAACATTATAGAGCATTTTGGGTGATTGTTCAGACAGCAAACTGTCTCTGTCATCTTCTCATTTGGGAAGCTACTAACCTGCACTTCTGGTTTACTTAGGTAATCAGTTTTATTCCTTCTCAAGTCTCTGATGGGGTTGAAGACCAGATGGTTTAGTTTTATAATTAAGGTTAGTAGGTTAGGGGTTAAGATGTTTTTAGGTCTAGATAGATGTTTTAAGTTGATAATGATGAGATATGATAAATATTGATTTACATTCAGAATTTGAGACTGGTCAAGATAGGAAAGATGTTTTCTTCAAGGCTGCCAAACACAAATAGCCAAATACTATGAATGTATATATATATATATCTTTATCCATAATATAAGGATTCTATCATTTTTGATATTTTTTAGTTGTAGCCTTTGGATTCATAATATTGTATATGTATTTAAGTATTTTATGGAATGTATATATATATATACATATATATATATATATATTTCCTGATTGTTTTGTGATTCTTCTTGCCATAGGTAGTTTATTGTTTATATGTGTAATAATATAAATGTATATGTAAAATATTTAATAAATTAAAAAAAGAGTGAATAAAAACTGACCAAGACTTCTCTAAAAACACAGAGACTCCAAAATTCTCTGAATGTGAGTGATTTTTTTGTCAAACAGCTAGAAATAACCTAATAATGAGGCTCTTAGAATATGGTTGCACAAATGGACAGAGAGCATGTGGCCAAAGCCAGTGCCGTCACTTTTCCTAGCTCCTAAATCGGAACCTTAGTGCATACTCAGACACTTCCTTTTCAAAATAATTTATTTATTTTTAGTTTCACATGCACTGGTGTTTTGCCTGCATTTATGTTTGTCTGAGGGTGTTAGAACTGTAACTCCCTGGAATTGGTGTTACAGAGAGTTATGGACTTCCATGTGGGTGCTGGGAATTGAACCCAGGTCTTCTGTAAGAGCAGCCAGTGCTCTTGACCACTAACTCATCCCTCAAGCTCTTTCAAACACTTCTCATGTTTACCTCGGAAATATTTAAAATGTCACTTTTCAGTCACATATTTGAAGGCCTTTAAACATAGATTATTATTTACAAATTTTTAATTATAAATTATATTTTTTACTTCTTTTTTTTTTCTTTTCTGGTTTCATCTCAATTATTATTACAGACAATTCATATTGTTTTCATTAGTGGGTTGAGTCAATTTTATGGGCTCTTTATCCATAATGTAAGGATTCTATCATTTTTGATATTGTTTTTAGTTGTAGCTCTTGGATTCATAATCTTGTATATGTATTTAAATATTTTATGGAATCTGAGATTTGAGGTGACCTTTTCAGTCATCCAGTGTAGTTTACTTGTCTTACAAAAGAGACACGCAGCCTATGAAAAATTAACGAATTTAGAAAAGTCATGTTATTCTTAGCAAAATACATGAGGCTCTTAGAACAGAGCTGCACAAATGGACAGACAGCAAGTGGCCAAAGCCAGGGCCATCAGTTTTCCCAGCTCCTAAATTGGAACCTCAGTGCATACTCTTGAATTTCTTTTCTTGATTTTTTTTTTTTTGTGGCAGATGCCAGTGGAATACTTTTCTTAAGGGGTATTTGTGATTGCACTCTGGAGTCATCTCTAAGGAGAATATTACTAAAGCTTTGAAAAAGCCTTCATGCTTTAGGTAGGAACTGTAGGGTTGTGGGAGCTGAAGCTATCTGGAGAATTAACTAAACAAAGGGTAAATGGTGACAACTCAGTGGAAAAGAACAGCTAACTCAAGAATCACAGGGGAGAAAAAAAAATTAGTAATGCTTTAAATTTCAGGTGATCTTTGATGTTCTAACATGAATATGGAGGGAAGTAGGACAGACAGTGACTTGGTGTTCTTGTTTTAAAGCATCCTTGCATTAATCATGGTATCAGTTAGACTGAACTCTGCTACCCTGTCCAAGACGGTTCCATATTAATCGCTGTCAAGATAGACCATTTTCCTAACTAAAAACTAGTGAGAAAGAAAGATAGTCTCCTACCCTCATGTAGAGGATGGAGACAGGGTGGGGAGTCAAAATGATAAACATTTCAGATATTGTGAGGGAATATAATGTGGTAAGTGGTTGGGGAGCCGACATGTTAAGTGTAGAGAAAGAATGGGTGGGTGGAATTTACCTCGTAGAAGTATACAGCGGGTCAAGTGTTTTTATCTCTATCTTTGGAGAAATAAATATTCTGAGAAATGGGCATGTCTTACAGATATGATGGAAGAAGAAATGTTGCATCTGTCATGTATGAAAAATAACTTCACAGAGTTCAGTATATTCAAGTTTGTTAACAGGCAGACACTGTGTTTTATATCAGAGCTGAGTACAGAACCCCAAAAAATGTGAGAGAGATTTCAAATGGGAAGGCAGGAAGAAGTGGTAACCAGTAGGAATGTAGTTTGTGCTCATAAGGGTAAAGGTATATTATATTAATATGATACCATGGTATTATTAACTTTCTCAATGGGATGGTTAATTAATTACAGAGTCACTTAAATTTTATTATTAACATTTGATGTGTCATAATATTATTAAGATTTCAAGATGATTTGATCGGCAGTCATTGTTGATTGTTTAAGCAACATTCGGTTAGTCAAAATGAGATGTTCTCCCGGGAGTAACAAAATAGAAAGAGCTGTAACATATTGATGCCCAGCTATTAACACGTTCCTTTGGGAAATGCCTAATGGTGTGCTCAGGTCAAGTCTCTGGATGACTAACCACATCTGGATGGCAGGCTAGCACAAGAAGATGATATTTAACCGGAGGAAAACAGAGACTTGGTGTTTATCCAAGTGAGCTATATGGACAAATATAGGATGGAGGATATACATAGAATTTGTTTGTGACATTTTACTGGTTGTCATGTAGTCTGAGTCAAAAGTGGTTTGCTGCTGGAAGATGCTCATAGAATGATTGACTAAAATTGCCATCACTAGAGGGTGTCCTCCTTTAAGGATGAGGGCCAATTTTAACAACCGAGAAGACAACCAGGAACAAAGGAAATAGGAAAACCATAAGTCAACCTTTTCTTCTCCGTATTGGGCATCTGTATCTTGCAGAGATAATTTAGACTATGATAGTGACAATTTACAAGTAGACTCACCAGATAGGTTTTGTAGAAGTCCAGCAGGCCAGAGAATGGCAAACATGGCACTGTCCAACTTTGCCTTTCTCCTTTCCCTCCTCTTTACGCAACCACAGGCTGCATCCCTAAAGCTAGCCACCAAATTCTAGTCCCTTCTTTGGACACTTCCTCCTTCTGAGGCTGACAACCAAGGCTCAGCTATCAAAGCATTGAAGTGCAGTAATTAAATGCACTTTTTTTTTTCCTGGCTGCCCCAATTAACACAGATCTAATAAAAAGAAACCAACTCATTCTAACCCTAAAGCGGTGCCCCCTTTTTCTCTTTATGAACTGCTTTTTGCCTATGGGCCACACTTGTCTCATTCTCTATCCAGAGGCAGTGTTTTGTCTCTCAGGGGACAATATCTCATTCTCCCTCTCTCTTGGTTCTTTTCCCTTCTTCCTTGTCTCTGTCTTCCTGTCTTTGTCTCTTTTTCCCTTCCCTTTGTCTCTCTCTGTCCCTCTAGCATATAAATCTTTTTTTTTTTTTTTTTTTGGGTGAGCATTTGGTCTTGGTGTGTCCTGTGCCAACTCTGGTACTTCCAGGTTTAAAGGTGACTGATGTTTGTATGATGTCTTAAGAGTTAGTAAGTCACAGTGCCCTACCTTTATTTCATTGTTTTGTTCCTCTGGGTAAAACAACATATATAGGTATTGTTGGCTTACTTAGAAATGGAAATAAACCCATTTCATTATGTTGTGGCTGGGATTAAATCAGGTAATATATTTGAATGATATAAAATCATAATAATATTTGTGACATCATCACATTATAAACTGG
Source organism: Acomys percivali (assembly GCA_907169655.1). Lineage (NCBI taxonomy): Eukaryota > Metazoa > Chordata > Mammalia > Rodentia > Muridae > Acomys > Acomys percivali. The sequence continues at coordinate 13,993,367 of OU015752.1, forward strand.
TTGCTGTGTCACATTTTTATTATATTGCCATATGTTTGGAAGACCCGGCAATCAGATCTTTGCAATTTACAAAGAAGGGAACTTAAAGAGGTGGTAAAAGTCACTGTTGGATGAACTTTGGATGCCCAAAGTTCAACTGGGAATTTCTTTTACAAGTAATGCATTCAGCAGTCAATACTTTTGTCTTGAGAGAGCTTTTTCTTCCTAAGTAACATTGTAACTACAGAGATTAAATAACAAATACAAAACAAGAACCATCTGTATCTTTCAGTAAGCAAACACAAAGTACAATATTACCCTGAGCTTAATCCAAACTCTTAAATTATGAGGGAGTTTGGATAATGGTAGAAATTATTAGGACATAATTGTAAAAAGAAAATCACCGCAAGCTCTCTCTCTCTCTCTCTCTCTCTCTCTCTCTCTCTCTCTCTCTCTCTGTCTCTCTCTCTCTCTTTCCATCTAAACTTAGTCTAAGATACAGAATAAGCCATCTGTGTATCAGACCTGGCCATGACATCAATTGGAAAATGTCAACAATAAAAACTGTTCTATGTTTAGAGCTCTATTCCAAACCTCCACAAAGGCATCATCCATTTTTGAACATTTCCATCTTCATATCATATTTAGGTCCATTTCAATGTTTTTCCTGCTTTCTTGAAATTGACCCTAAAGCTCCTCAGTTTATTTTATTTTATTGTGATTTATGACATTGTTTAAGCATAACTACATTTCTTTACTACTCTGTGTTTTCATTGTTTATTTTTGAGCTTGTAATTTAATTAGAAAATTTTTTCCTTCCCTTTACTCTTTCTTAAATGCCCCTCCCCACTCTCCTTCAAATTCTTGGCCTCCTTTCTCATTAATTTTTGGTGTGTGTGTGTGTGTGTGTGTGTGTGTGTGTGTGTGTGTGTTTTCCTGGCTATAACCTGTAGAGTACATATAAAATTACTTGCATGTGTATTCTCAGGGCTGACTGCTTGGTACTGGTTGTCTTTTGTTTCTTAATTTTTACTTTCTGATCTCTAACAATTGTATTTGTTTAAATATTACACATGCTGTCATCTCCTTATGTCTTCGGTGTTATTCATTAGCCATGAATTACAGAATTAAAGCCCTGTGGTTATGATGATGATTAAGGTTCCTGTCATTTTTAGCAGACAGCTGGCACTACCAATAGGAGAGGCAAATTTACATGTGTTTTTTATGATGTGAATAAAAAAAACTGGAATAAAAGAACAGAACCTTTCCCATTGCTGTGTATCTCTTTGTACTATAGATCCTTTAAGGATAAAATGTAAGCCACAATAGATCTGTTTGTGTGGGTTAGTTAATCCATGTCAATACAGAGTAATTTACAAACGTATTCACATAAACATATTTTTAAATAAAACTAATATCAATTAAAATATCTTTTGAAAAGACAGCTTATTGCTTTAAGAATTCTTTTAAAAGAGATCACCTTTGGAATATCAAAGTCCATAAGCTAATTCTGCACAGACCTGAAAGAGAAGTTCAGGAAGCCTCATATCTCACTGATATGTCCCAGGAAGTGCCTTCAGTTATCTGTGCACAAACATGGTGTTCCCAAACTGAGAACATTTAAAAGCTAAGTCTTCATCAAGTCGTACAAGTTCATTGGGACTTTCTTTGTGACTTTCAATATAGTCTTGACTAATGTCCCCATAGTCCTAATGCAAAGGGAAAACTCTTCCAGCTTCACAGTGCTCCATGATGCTCACAAATATTCTCTATGGTCATTCAATGGCTGATTTACCTCTTTCTTACTTGATTCACATTTGTAGAAGTTATATGCATAAATGCATATATTTTAGAACTATTTATATATTGTTAACCAGAATATGAAGTAATTTTTATGTTTCTTGTAGTAGTCTCCTACATTTATTTTTTCTAATATTAAAATTATTAGACCAGGAATTGGTATTTGTAGCTTAATTGTAGGGCACTTACCTAGAATGAACAAGAGACCAAATTAGTTCTCCATCACTGAATAACTAAGTAACTAGGCAGATAGACAGACAGGTAGACAAACAGGCAGGGCAGACAGACAGATGAATACATTCCATGTAGATGTATTCTCAGGTATAGATTTCTACATTTTCTCCTCTCAATTGCTTTTGACCTAGTGTCTTTAAGAAACATTTGGTTTAATCTTAATATTTTTAAACATATAGTTTGGAGGATAGAGTTTCCAATATGGACTCAACACTTTTCCATTTACTTTCATTAATGTAAATTTAAGATTATTTTTGTTCTTTTTATATAATATACACTACACATCCCAAGTCATAAATACATAATTTGAGACATGTGGGATCATTTCTAGTTTTCTCAAAATAGAATTCTTGGGTATTTTTTTTTTTTTACTCTCAGTTCCCGTCTCATAGCCACCATCTTTGTGCAAGATTATCATAGCACCTGCTAAAGGAGTTTAACAAATGATGTTTCTGCTATGGATGAAGGTCATTTCTATCAAGAGGGAAGGAAGTGTTTGATGACTCATGCTTCTTGAGGCAGGGAATGACAAGAGTCTGTTTCCCTGTCTTCAGCTTTAGAGTTTTCTGGAAATATTTTGAGGAGGATCTCGTGTGGTAGTCCCACAAAATAGTCCTAATATGCCTTCTTTATTTGCTTTTAATACTATTTTATTTATTGTTTGAACAATTCATATTTTAACAATAATGTATCTTGAGTCATCCCTAATTCCTTTCCAGTTTCCCCGAGGGCACTAAACACACCTCCCTCTCTACTTCACATTCTTTTAAAAAAACTAATAAAAAAAAATTATTATCAATCCATTGAGTTTCATCATTGCTACCCACATGCGTATGGGGTTATTGTCACCCAGTGGAGCGTGGGCAACCCACTAGAGATTATTTTTCGCAGAACTATTGTTGTCTCAGAAGCCCTCAAAGTCTAGTAACTCTCCAGCAAGGGGCAGGACCTTACTTGCCCTTTGCCCATGCAACCTGGAGCTTTCAACGGTGGTGATCTGGTGCAGCTCTTGTGTGAATAACCACAGTTGTCCTGATCTCTACAACTCAGCTAGCCTTCAAGTGCTGTGTTCTTCATTAACCTCTCTTGCTCGGCTTCATTCATAGGCTATCAGACCTCTCTGATCCACAGGCTTCAGACCTGGCTCTTCCCCCTATTCTCTCATTACCTACTATTTTGCTTTTTCAGTTTTTTTTTTTTTTTAATAATTTAACTTTGATCCTCATTATTCTAATCACAGTTGTCATTGTCAACAATGAACACTGGTTTTGTTTTCTGTTCTTTAAATTTCACTCAATGTAGTTGCTGAATCGGGTAGTGTGAAAGAGCCCTCTACAGCCTCTTAAGACTGAGGAAGAAGTTTAATCTGTGACAACTTTTTTCTTGAATTTCTTCCTACTAATTTATACATGAAAGGTTTTATTAAGGGTGTACTCCTTGTAGTTATTTTGTGCTTTTTTTTTCCAGTAAAGTCAGCTGATTTATTGAGCAAAAATTGATTCGGATTTTAATCATTTATCTTTAGTTCTAACTGTTTTTGACTATAAACCTAAATATGCCAAACCACAAACTACTAGTATTGCGCTTATTAATAGTCCTATGAATACTTTCTTTTTCATATATTCTAATTGTTTCTTAATGTTTATGACATGATCCTACTTATATGACCCTTTTAGCTCTGACTGACAAACAGGTACCCAGAACATTCACATTCACATTATGTTAATCATCTTTAGTAACTATTGTTCTTTCCAGATTTATACCTCCTTTTCTTCCCCCTTTCTTTTTTTCTTGTTTTATTTGTGTGGGAAATTACTGGGATTTTTACCTAGAACTTCCTTGAACATGCTAACTTAGTGCTTTACTCACCATTGAGTGATGTCATAAGCCCTCTGCTGTGTTTTTATTTTGAAACAAGGGCTCATTAAATAGCTCTGGCTAGCCTTCAACTCATGAGTCTCCTACCTCAGCCTCCCAAATACCTAAAATTACAGTCCTGAACCACGGTGACCAGCTTTGTCCCTATTTTCTAATCTTATTCTTGTAACACTATGAACATTTATTACATAATATTGGTCCCTGGTAAAATAATCTATGAGGTAAAGCATGTGGTGTTAGTACATGGCTCTCTTGTTAAAGTGCTTGGTATACAAATATGAGGACCTGACTTTACTCCTCAACTAGCCATAATAATCTGAATGTGCTTGGAAGTATAAGGCTGGGGAAGTAAAGACAGGAGGGTGCTGTTGGCTCTGTTTCTTAACACTTAAACTTTATTATACAACCCAACTAGCTTACACAAGAAGGAAAAAAGGTTAAAGGGATAAAAGAGTGAACCTTCCGGTATCCGTTCCACGGGATGAGTCCTTAGGTGTTTCTCTGGCCAGCGTGATAGTCCAGCCTGTTCGCTTTCTCCACACGCTCTCCCAAACCCCTGGCTGAATCTGTTGTTTTCTCTTCCCCACCTGCCTGAGTCACATGGGAAGGGCGGTCTCCTTCTCCCGTTGAGGGTCCATTAGAAAAACAATAGCCCAGGTGGGGTTCCCAGGTCTGCTTCCTGAATTCCAGGCCCAGACTGGCTCCTCTCAGTCTATCACAAGTATTCATTTGGTGCCCCAAGGGTAAAGCCCGCCAAGACTGCTTCCACCTGTGACAAAGCTTATCTTTCCCACAGGGTGCCTAGAGATTTTTTGCTTTTTCCTTTTGATTGTATGTGTGTTTTACTTTTTGAAGTTTTTGTTTGTTTAGTATGTATGTATGTATGTATGTATGCATGTATGTATGTTGTATGTATGTATTTTGAATAGCCAGTAGCCATGTCAGTGATCTTCTATCTAAAAATAAGTAAATAAATAAAGTAAGTAAATATTAAAAATAGAGAAGCAACTGAAGAGTCTTGAACATCTCTGATCTCCACATGTACACTCCTCATGTACATGGGCACCTGCGTATACTTGTGTTCACACAGGCACATGAAAGCACATGTATGTAATAAATAAATATAAAACCATTACCAAATAATTTCTTTGCTCTTTACAGTTTGAGCAGTTCCCTTTTTCCCTCTGAATATCCTTCAGTAACCTTGGAGTCAGTGAACTGTTTTGTCCTTGGCCTTCTTGCCAGTTAATTATAAAATTATATATACACATATATGTTTTTTTCTCTATGTCCTAACATTGATCAAGATACACAGGCAACTCTCCTAAAGTTGCTCTTCTTTGTTGAACAAAGACCAAAGAATAAACAGCTAGGCGTTTTCCCTTACTCATGACCTTCATCACCTAAGATCTAAATATCTCAATTTTAAACTTCTCCTTTTCCTTTTATTTACTTTTGAATTTTATCAATGCTTGTCTTTAATATTTAAGACACACTTACAGACTAAACTACTTAAAATTTAAAAACGAGAATTATTATCAGAGAAATAAATATTTGTATGTCCTATAGAAAAACCGGTGCTGGGTTGGGATAGAAGGTTGGGCGGTGTTCCCCCCCCATGAGTTTTGTACGCCATCTAGTGACAACTCCACCTCACTACAAGACTCGCCTGTCAGACTCTGGAGTCTGCAGATAAATTTTCCAGTTTTTCTCAGGAAAGATATCAAATTAGGACTTTGGTTTTAAAAAGATATAACATAATATTTCTATAGAAAACACTGATTAATTACTACTAGTTCCCTTTCACTAAATACTGTTAAACAGTTTGCCATTTATATACTAATTACTATGCACATATTTATTATTTATGTACTATTATATCACTTATATTATTATAAAATTCTTTCATGAAACATGCATCTTTAACTTTGCATTATGCTTATGTTGTTCAATGATATCCATTTACCAAGAAGACTTTTGAAGGAAACTTGAAAGCTTGGATGGGTCTCAACACATTTAAAGATCCTTTCTCCTGATGCATATTCAATTAAAATACCAAACACTGAATCATTGAAACCTATAAGGTATGGAGTTGCCATGAGCTCTGACTACTCTAAGGAACCATTTTTACATCCCAAAGCATTGGAAAAATATGTCTTTGAACATCTAGGGTGACATGCGCAAAATGCTTGGACCTTTGCAGGCTTTCAGCAAATATAGATGGCAGTTTGTGTTCAATGAGGTCCGCACTTTATTTTTGTTTATTCAATAAACATGTGCCCAAGAATTATAAAATAACTATCTGTTCAATCAACTTACATCTCCTGTATTTTATACATGCTCAGAGAAAATAAGCCAATCATACTTACAGCTTTCTAGTTGCATTATACATGTCTGTACATCCATTGGGAAATTCTTGAGATCCATTGGACAGGAGAGTGTTAATGTTAACCTGAAAGGATGAAAAGTGTTCTTAGAAGCAGTTTGCATTGACAAGTGAATATTCTTTCATGTTGAAAAAACAATTTTTTATTGATAGTTACTAACACTGTGGAGATGAAATTTTATCCAGCTTCAAAGGTTATTTATTCTGAAATAACTATATATTTATAGATAAATACATTTATCTTGGCAGGAGAGATGTTTAAGTATCATTGCATCTATAGATATTCTATTACTTTATTTATTTATTTATTTATTTATTTATTTATTTATTTATTTATTTATTCCCTTACAGCAAAGATGCATAGAAGAGACATGATTTCATGTTTACCAAACCAACTTCTGGTTTTTATTCACACAAAGGAAATTCAGATGGTCTACACTAGCATTCTATCTTTGCAAAGAGACTCCCTGAACTTTCAGAGATTTAGCAAGTATGTTCCATATGATTCATTTCTCATATATAAAAAATACATTATATAATAAAAAATAATAAATGCACTCCTGATATATCTTTCTTTTTAAGCAAGAATTTGTACTTTATGAAAGTAGGAGAGAGAAGAGAGGGTGGTCCTGATCCACGGTCCATAGTCTTCTAAGTTCTTGTCTGAGAAACACCACACAGGTGCTTTATATACGTTTTCTCACTGATACCCTTTGTATTAGCGCGCATGCTAAGTGGCTAGTTTACTTGAGCTTTGTGACCAGAGACATATAACTCTCACCTCCCTGCACAACAGCATTCTCACTTTCAAAGTAAAGATGACAATGGTACCTATGGAGAACCGAGGTATGGAGTCATGGGTTGTTGTTTGGAATTCCCTCACACAAGTGTTGGATACATCGAAAATACGGAAAGCTTACTCGATTTTAATGACTGACTGTTGTATCTACCATGTCCTTCCTCAAAGTTCTAATGTGTTGACACAAAGACGAAGTAATTAAATAACATGAAAGAACGATTTATATTTTAACCAAAATAGCAATCGAACAAATATGTTTGCATATATAATGTATGTACAAATGTAGTTATCTAAGTTCTTTAAAATGATGTTTTTATGTAGACCATAGACAGAAAGCTCCAATGACATACAGTCTCCACCAATATCTTGCAGACACAGGTTCAATTAGCAGAGTTTGGTCTACATAAATGGATAGACAGACGGGAATGCTGGAGTTTTAAGAGTCCCAGAGGGATCACTGAGTAATTCATTGAAGTCAGATTCCTTAGCACACTAAAATAATCTGAGAACTAAATAATCAAAAGAAGTGTTTTTCCCCCCTGGTCTAGTTAGGTTAAATGATATTAAGTAATATGGTGGATTTACAACGTTCTGTTGCCAAAAGGCAGTCTTAAAACCAGGTGGACAGAATGTTCCCTGGCTTGTGAAAGGGTTTATCAGGAAAGAATACACATGCGTATTCTAAAATTCACACACATTAATTTCCCAAATATCCAAGGTTCTTGCCAGCCAGTTTCCACACTGACTTACAGGATGCTCTGACCTTTTCTAAGGAAGTAAAAAGTGTTCTCAGAATCTTTTCCTCACTCTCACAGTTCACGTGCTGTCAAATTCATATCCTGGCTATTTCTCTGGCTTAACATGAGAGCCCTGTTACATAATTCCAACAACAGCAATAACAACAAAAAAATAAGTTCAAAGGAATTATTTGGCCAAGGACTACTGTTTGCCAAAAACTTGTTCCAAATCATAACTACTGACTTTGTTTTCTTTTATTTAATGTAAAACATTCTTGATTAAACAAAACACTGATTGACAAACAAGTGTCTGCTGATTACAATATTGAATATGTTTATCAAGATATTACACGTAAATTAAAAATGTGTTTTGACTACATCAAAGGTGAACAAAGCGAAGAATCAATGACTCATACTCTGTTTTGGAGATGAATGACTACTTGTTTGAGGAGGACACTAAATTCTCTTTCTGAGACAAGATACATAAACAGGATCTAGCACTTCTTTCTTCCCCTTGAGAAGTCTTGGCTTAGTGAAACAGTGATGATTTTCAAAAGACTGACTTGTCTTTGAAAATCATTGGCCTCATTAAAATTTAATTATTATACATTTCAAAAATAGCGTTGCTTATACTGCAGTGTCTGCTCTAATGTCTGTTTGAAATCAAAGGTGTTTTCTGAGTCTATCATAGCTTTTTAAGTTAAAAAATAAGAATGTTTATGTTTTCACTGGAATTTTATACATAATGATATTTTTCTCAAATACATATTACTCTAATTCCAAATGCTTTTTAATTTGATACCATAAAGACTGGTCTCTTGCTCAACAATCTAAGGATCTTTGAAAGAGTTTCTGTAATCCTGTAATAACACATTCATGCCACTTATTTTTTAGTAGAAAGGAGTCCAAATATCTTGTTGGTAGTAACTTATTGCTTCTGTACTACAAAAATAATAAGATGTGTAAATACCCACTCTCTTTAAGTGAAAAACAAGGTTTAATACAAATAATATGGAATTATGTAACAGAAATGGGCAAAGCAAAATTTGCAATTTGGTGAAGGTGTGTCTAGCCTAGATTCCAAGGTCTCAACCTTTAAGTGCGCTGCCACTCAAATGCATTGGGTCATTTCAGTTTTATGTATAATGATAACGAAAGAATTGATAAAATGCATATACTATTAGTTGTTAAGTATGAGACAAGACATACAAACCATCCTTTTTATGTTCTTAGAAAGATATGATTAGACTGCAGAAAGCATAATAAGTTTCCCCAGGGAGTTTACATAATTGAGTTGTTTAGTTTGTGATTATGAATGATTTCATAGGGAATAAATAAATAATAAATATTAGAAAATATCCAAGGATAGAAACACCAGGACAGAGATTAGAGAATGTTACTATGAATTTAATCTGGGAGGGTTTTGTTTTGTTTTGTTTTTCTTGTCATTTGATCATTAAAAAAAAAAAAGCACAAACCTAACCAACCTATCACAAAAGCAACAGCATCAATGACAGTCCCTGTGGGAAGTAGATGTAAATAATAAATCTTCAGAAAAACGCACATTTGTTTACACATGTGCCATATTCCCAAACATATGTTCCCCAGCATTACAAATAGACTTTCCAATGAATGAACATTATAAGAGACATCAGTTGACATCAGTTAGATTTTTTTTTCTTAAATACATTAGTTTCTGTCAGTGTTTAAAAATAAATATGTATTATGCAGGTAAACTTTGATTATTTGCACAATTAAATTTCATTGAAATAGAAAGTTTATCTAGTTTGAATAAAAGATGGAATTGTGATCAGCAAGTTATATACAGTACTTCTGACATACAAGTTCTTTTTATTTGATTTTAAAAGGAGATGGCTTCTGCACCATCAGTAGCAAAGTTGTTAATGTGCTATTTGAGCAGTTGGTATTTAATATCGAACAGGCTCTGATGTGCTTCGGTACTTCCTAATAAGGATATTGTCACTACAGTTTACAAGTCACAAGGCTGAGGCTTATGTGAGACATTTTGAAAGTGTTTGTTATTGATTGGTGGAGTCTGTGACACACCATATTTATGTTTCTCTGCTTTCTGTTGTTTCCTGTTTTGGAAAGATGAAAGTAGAAACCTTAGTGCCTACTGTATGACTGATACCACACTAAGTGTTTCGCAGTCATTATTTTTAGCTTGATTTAGTTGGTATTATATAGAAGGAAAATGAGGGTGCTTAGCTGTAAAGAGTCTCCCATCCAGTCACAGGCAGTAACCAGCATAGCCCAGATCAGAGCGGAGGAAGTACTCAGTCTTCACTGGGTCTCTTGGTACTCCCACATATCTTGTTGAGCATACCAAAGCTAAGAACCCTGCTGGGAATTTACCTGCACCATGTCTAAGGATTGAAAACTCTGCTAGCATTCTGACATGGGATTATACTGTTCACTTGAAACAAGAGAAGGCTTCTTGTAGTTTGCTCTAAAAATAGCATGTTCCCCAAGCTCTGCCTTCCAGAGTCTTGACGTGACTGGCTGTACATTTTTATTCATCTAAATCCATTGCATTGGTCCAGGGAGACTTGAGGAGATGGGAGGATTCTTGCCACTTGCTTTTCCTTAATAATAAATTCCATTATTTCTGAGTCAGGAATTTTGTGTTTTCAGCAATCATAAAGCAGTGTTAGCAGTTTTATAAAACTTTATAAGCAGGATGAAAATAAAACTTGAAACTTAATCTTGAGGCAAATGTCTGACTCCGACCCCCTCATCCAAAAAGCAATTCAATTTAATGTTTTTAGTATAATCCATATGTATGATTTAAATTTTTAAATAGTTCTGTAAATCATAAAAAAAAAAAATATCAGTCACACTAACGCTAGAGAGTTGGCTCAATGATTAAAAGCACTTGCTGCTCTTTCAGAGGATCTGACTTCGGCCCCATATCTCATGGTACCTTGCAGCTATCCATACCTCCAGGGATCTGATACATCCTTCTGACGTCTTCAGGTGTCTGGCACAATATGATGCATGCACATATATACAGGCAAAATACACACACAAAATAAATAAATCTGAAATATATTTCTTTAACCACATCATTTCACCCATTCCTCTCAGTTGCTCTTCTTCAGGGTTAGACACTTTTCAGCTGTTTGTCTATTACTGATACTAATATTTCTGTGCTAATGTAAAATGACCAAGTGGTCCTTAATAGTTGAAATCATGTGGCTAATATCCTGTAGGGCAATATAAGATATTAAAAAATCTCATAACATATTTTATGCATACTTAACTTCCCACCAACCCCAAAACTTACTTGTAGTTAGACAAATATCACACAATTACATCTTAGGAGCCTGTGATTAATGCTTGTGTTATGGTTGGTAATTTGCATAATTACTGCTTTTGCAGAGGGTTTTCATTTTGCCTTGGTATTAATAAGTGTCTCACGTTACTGTCTTTATAGTTTTATATTCTTACTGCTGCTTCAAAGTCTACTCAGTCTCGCTGCTACTAAATCCTTTTTAGTTGTTGAACATGGCAGGGTATCTGTATGTGCCATTTCAAAGGAAATTCTTCCCTTTTGTCTGTTCTGCCTTTCCACTCAGGTTTGGATTTCTGTAGTGATGTTCATATTTTTACATCCTTCTGCCATTTGAGTGTGTGTGTGTGTCTGCATGGGCATGCACGCGTTCGTGCACGCTTTGCTTCTCCTTACTTGAAAGTTTCCACTATCAGATAGTCATAGGGGAGGGGAATAAGGGGAAAATGGGAGGGAGGGGAGAATGGGAGGATACAAGGGATGGGATAACCATTGAGATGTTACAAGAATAAATTAATAAAAAAAATAAATTAAAAAAAAAAGAAAAGAAAAGGCGGGAGGAAAAAAAACTAAAAGTTCAAACTTAACACATGTATGTATGTATGTATGTATGTATGTATATGTAAAGTAGACAAATAATACAGATAAGCTGAAAACTGTATCAACCCCTCTGAGTTTAAGTAATAAAACTAGTAAAACAAAAAAAAAAACAACAAAAAAAAGAAAGTTTCCACTATCTTGCTTAATTTTTCCCACAGCTTTTTTACATAATGTATTAATGTCTTTATTCTTTCATTCCTGGAAGTATCATTTTATGCATGCTCTAATGATGAGAAAAACCACCCCTGGTTAAAGAGGGAATTAGGACTGGAAGTTCACTAATGTTCTCAAAAGTTAAATCCATTCGCCTTTACCTCTCTTCTTTCCTTCATTTTAGTTCTTTGCTATCCTTCATTTTCTGCACGGCTTTTTGCCTAAAATTTATTTAAGTTTGAAAATGTTAATTATTTTCTGCCTTCTGTTATTTTCCCACTTTGTCTTGTATTCTGACATCTCTAAGTTTTCACGTTCGTTTCCAAGCTTCTTAGATGATGTTCTCACCACTGGTCTATTGTTGATTTCTTGTCTGTTCCTTTCAACTTCCTGGGTACCAATGTCATCTTTCTTCCTTCTTCAGTTCAATTAATTGTTTTAGTGAAACTTAAAGAGGAAATACAGATGACTGCTTGAGTTTACTCAGCTGCACTTGCCAGGACATTCTGCCTCCTTTAAATGGACAGGGAAGCCAGATTTCACATGAAACACCACAGATGCTCCATTTGTAATCTTAACAAGATTGGTTTTCCTGTATAGTTTTTTTTCTAACAAAGGAACTGAAGATTTGGAGCATTTGAAGATTTTAAAGTCTTGTGAGATATCCAAAACCAACTCACAAAAATTATTTTTTGTTTGATCACTTGATCCAGGATACAGGAATGACTAGGAACCAAAAGGCCTTTTGTTTTATCTGAATTCATACTGAAAGACAAAAGATGCATTTCTGAGTCATTCCATAGTCTTTTCTCCAAATACTAGAAGAAAGACAAGCTATCTATGGTAGATGATATTGTTTACAAAAGAGATATAATCAGCATTATTCTTCTTATTTTTTAATGAAATACTCCATCATTTACAAAGGATACAGTAACACGGTCTTGATCATTATACTGAAATTCTCTTTCAAATAAATGTTGATACTTTGACCATGATGTATTTTAACTGGAGTATTAACTGGTATATTTTAATTGCTCCAGTCTTAAAATCATGCAGTATGCTTAATAAATATGCCTGATTTACTGGATGACTCTTCAGAACCTGCAGACTTCATTGTTTTAAACTTTCAAGACATCATGTTGTTACCAAAAAGTTCCTCCCCACAAAAAGACTCGAGTTTATTTTTAATAATGCGGGAATATGTGATAGTGCTGCTCTTATTTTTAATGAACAGTTTTAAGTTTCAACATATTTATGTGGGGAAGGTTCCATGTGTGTCATGATACTCAAGTAGAAGTCAGATGACAGGAAAAAGGGGGTTGGTCCTTTTATTTTGGTGTGTGGGTTCTAGGAATCAAACTCATCAGGCATTGTACAATGTGCCTGATCTCCCTCCCTCCTTCCCTCCCCTCTCTCTCTCTCTCTCTCTCTCTCTCTCTCTCTCTCTCTCTCTCTC
>OU015752.1:14006711-14018377 GCA_907169655.1 Acomys percivali
TCTCTCTCTCTCTCTCTCTCTCTCTCTCTCTCTCTCTCTCTCTCTCTTTCTCTCTCTCTCTCTGTCACACACACATTCTTTCTTAAATTTTACTTTATCATTTCATGTGTAAGAATGTTTACCTGCATGCACATTTGTGCATCACATCTGTGTCTAGTGTCCATGGAGTCCAGAAGATTTGCTGAATCTACTGGAACTGGAGTTGCAGATGACTGTGAGCCACCATGCAGTCATCTGGAAGAGCAGCCAGTGCTCTTACCTGGTGAACTATCTCTCCAGCACCTTATCCATGTTCTTATTGATGAACATATAAGTAAATTGTGGTTGCCACAAGAGGTACCTTTGTATGCAAATTTAATGTACACACATATGTTTGTAATTTAGATTCTTAGAAATAAATTTACAAAGTTGAGGAACATATGAATCTTTTTATGTCTTAACAGATCATTTTGCCAATTATTAATAATGCCCACTGAGTCAATAGTTTTCAACACTAAATATTATCAACATTGTTGATTTCTGTTTGCTATAAAAACAACAACCTGGTAGATGTTAAGAATCACCATTGGCTACCAAGAAGAGACATGATACCCTATGAGTATATACTTGGGGAGGAAATCCCCCTCAGTCACAGTTATAGGGGAGGGGAGTAAGGAGAAAATGGGAGGGAGGGAGGAATGGGAGGATACAAGGGATGGGATAACAATTGAGATGTAATATGAATAAATTAATAAAATATATTAAAAAAGAACCACCACTGGCTTGTTAAAGTATATCTTCTGTATGTCTCAGCTGTTATTTATATGTTTTCTGCAGCAGTTATAACTCTAGCTCATCTGTCAAATGTAATTTGATAAACTCAAAATTAGGGACAATCTATTATATTTACTCATTTTTCTTTTGCTATATTTTTTTCTTCTCGAAGTTTCGTTGCCCTTTCTTTCACTATTTCTTTGTCAGAAAACTTTTTTATCTATAATCTTAGAATAGATTTACTTCTAGCAAATTCCTAAAGCTTCTTTCATCCATGCAAATTCCATTTCCTTTTCATTTTTGAAGGATAATGTGTTTTCCAATGTTAAAGTTCTACTTCTTTCTTGATACGTTGTATTTTTTTTTTTTTTTACTTATACCCAGCCTGTTGGTAATTTGTTCATTGAGGTTAACATGGGTAAAGCCCATCCAATACTTAATGTCTCTGCCATTTTGATATTTGGTATTAATTTTCTTTTTCTTCTTCCATGTTATATTTTGGTCCTTTTTATGACAAGTGAATTTTGATGAAAATATAGTCATATTTATATTATTCGGATGGACTCTGCATCTCACTTTTATTCTCTGTCTTAACTGAATGTCTCTGACACTGCTCCAGCAGAGCTAGAGAAAGGTTGCTACTTAGTTACTTCCACAGGCAAGTAGACATAAATTTTTTTCTAACCAATTTCATATTGACCTGTGAGGGAATAGTCCTACTTACCCCCACCAGTACCATTCATTACAGCAAAGTGGTTTGAAAGTATTGAGTGTGAAACTCATCTGATACTATGCAAGCACAGAGAAGGGATTTGGTATTGATGGGAGAAGGTAGTTGGATTTGGGCTCTTTCCTGGTGCTTTAGTCTCGTAGAGTACTCCCAGGCTCAGGCATTGAACACTGAACTGACACTTTGTTTCCTGACATTCACTCAACCTATGCAATGGGATATCTCATTTTGGCCTAACAAGATTGGAAGCCATGGCTCACCTCCTGAGACTGTTGGCTTTGAAGCTGGGCTGAGGCGGTGTCCTATTTCTGTTGTTGTTCAGTATCTGAGTTGGTTAAGGTTTTTCTCTTCTAGGACACTGCTTTCCTCACTAGAGTAGTTAGAGAAACTGAGCTTCTGCTGGAACTTATTTTGTTAGCACTTGTTGGTGCTTCTGGGTTGACAGCTTCTTGATCTCTATGTCTCGGATCTATAAGGCCAAATTTTTTTTCCCAAGAATCATTCATGGTGCATTGTCATCAGTTTTCAGACTCCTTAGTGAGCTTGGCTATTTCATCTATTTCATCTACCTCTGAGTGTTTCTTTTACTTTGTTCTATGTATTGTGTATTTAGGTAAGTAAGATAGGAAAATATTTGTCTGATATAACTTCCTAGTGCTTAAATTTTTACTTAACGGTTATTTATGTTGATAATTCCCCAAAAGACTTCAGAACTCTTTTCTTCAAAAGGGATCACCATGAAGCTATTCTTTCATATAGAAAGTGTTTTAATTAGAAACAGCCCTAGAACTTCCTTTATCATTAGTACTACTAACTCATGGGTGTTCAGAAATCTTAAAACATTTCTAGTTCATGATAGAAACCTTTAGGATGCAAAAAAAAATGTATTAAAAGAATGGATAGGTACTTGAAATAGAAAAACAGGAAAAGCTGCAGAAGTGCAGGATGACGAAGAGATGAGAATGCAGACTGTAAATACAGAGCAACATACAGTTGGAAAACCCCTGGGCACAAAAGTTTCCAAAATAGCTTTGCCACTAAGATTAAAAATTCATTTCCCTGCTTATTCTACTCCATCATAAAAGTAAAAATGCCTTTGATATTGGAAAGATAAGATGAAAATCAAATTCGTCTATTCTTATGAAAAGAAGAATTAACAAAAACAAGAACAAAATGACACAGAGTTAATTTTATGCCTAACTTATAAACATGAAGTCTAACTTTACATTTAAAAACATTCTACTGTTGGTACAAAGGTTTCAACAAAGATGGCATAAGTTTTGTCCATGACATTTTGTCTACATAGCTAAGAAAATAACTGTGGAATGCTTTTTAAAAACAATTAATTCATATATTTTTGGAAGGTATTTCAAACGGGAAGCTGATTAAGTAGATTCCTGTAAATAGCTGTGTTTCCTGTTTACTGAACCTATATTTGTTTGATGTCCAATGATCTACCAAAGTTGAATGAGTTCTAGTGCTTTGATAGGTGACCCAGATGCCTCTCAATTGCCCTTGTGAGTCCTGCCAAAGTGCTTATTTAATAGTCCTCACTGACTTTTTATGATAGATTTTTGGAATTCATATTGTCCCTGGGTTAGATATTTAGGGCTGTTGTTATTTATTGGATAGATTTGCAATACCATGTATTAGAGCAGCCCAAGGGGAGCAATGATAAGTTACCCCCAAATTTCAAAAAGTATACCAATAGATATAAGGAAAACAAATTAAAAACCAATAGCACAGTGCCTGGTTTTACTAAAACTGGCCATTTAAGCCCGTGCTTACCTTATGGAGTAAAGGACATTTCCATTTTTGAAAATTCTTAGCAGCTTGTTATCTGTGGTGACTTCATGGAAGTTAGCCCCCTTCTCGTTAGCAAAGAACAAGTCAGGTTTCCAAATGGAGTCCAACATGGATGGGTCCAGGTCCAATGAGTCATCAGGGTACTCACTGTATGCAAGACGAGGATCATTCCACTTCTGACGAAGAAAGATATTTACTCTGTAGTCCTGAGGGGGGAGGGGGAATAGCGAGAGCCCTTAAGAAGCATAGTGTACCAATGTCTGCCATTGTAGCTTCACCAATTACAACATGGAGCACTATGTGGAATATGTTGATGATGGCGAAAGCTATGCAGGGAGCTTTTGCTGTCTAGGTTATGGCTTTGGGGACACACAGGCCTTCCAAGAACCCAGAGGATGACAGTTCATTACACTTTATTCTTTTCCCTTCAATTTTTAGTTTCTTTTCTTGTCATAGTAAAATATGATGTAGCAGTTAGACCTTTGAAGCCAAACTTTTTCTCCATTACACTTATCTTTAGAAACATTTCTTGTAGAGATTCAACAAGATTTAAAATGATATTTTTCTGAAAGCTTTCTGTGATATAAAATAAATCATGTATACTTTTTACAGTTATAAAAAACATTTTTATATTTATCTTGTGAGACAAGGTCTCACTATGTAGCCTGGGTAGTTAGACCTGGAATTCACTATGTAGACCATGCTGGCCCAGAACTCATTAAGATACAACTCTCTCTTTTTGATAAATGCTAGTATTAAATGTGTGTGCCACTGTATCTGGCATGAAACACTTGTTTAATATTTAATGTCGTTGTATAGTATGACAAGTCCAAAAAATACATAATTTAGGAAAACCCAAAGATTTTATATGAGTATTAAAATAATAATGGCTAATCCCTGCTATATTTTAAGTTGATTTTGATAGTGACATTTTTCCAGTATATTGTTAAAAGATTATTTTAAAAGAATAGTCAATGTTTTCAACCATAGTTTAATTTAGCTTAGTGTGTGTACACGAATGTGTGTGTGTGTCTGTGTGTGTGTGTCTGTGTGTGTGTGTGTGAGAGAGAGAGAGAGAGAGAGAGAGAGAGGCAGGGAGAGAGAGAGATAGAGAGAGGAAAACAGAGAGAAAGACAGAGAGAGAGAGACAGAGACAGAGACAGAGAGACACAGAGAGGGGGGAGGAGTGGGGGAGAAGAGGGAGACAGAGAGACAGAGAGACAGACAGAGACAGAGGGAGAGAGAGACAGAGAGAGACAGTCAGACACACACACACACACAAGGAGAGAGAGAGAGAGGGAGAGAAAGAGAGAGAGAGATAGAGATAGAGAGCGAGAGAGAGAGAGAGAGATAGAGAGAGAGAGAGAGAGAGAGAGAGAGAGAGAGAGAGAGAGAGAGATTTGTGTGTGCACAGTATATAAAAGGATGATCCTGAGCTGCTAATCCTTATGCCTTCACCTCTCATGTGAAAAAATTACTGGTATACATGAGCATGCCACAACACGTTGAGTTTTATTATTAGTTTCCTCCTTACATTTTTGAAAAAGGGTAAATCTATATATGTGATTTAAGCATATGTTTGAAGACAATTTTAGTTATCTGAAATATACAGAGAAAACTGAAAATCCATCCATTTTCTTATTTCTTTAATATCAAATATGGTAAGAAAGCCACACAAAGAGGCTCCCAAATTCTCAGACATCCTTTAGGCAAGTCAAACCCAAACTTTTCTTTGAGTATTGAAAACACATGTGTCACTCTGATCAGTACAGACATTAATACTACTTGCCTCTTACTTCAACAGACCCGCTAGATGTCCCATGAATTTTCTTCTGTCTCTTCTTATGGTTATATTTTATCATCTCAGAAAAGAATATAAGCACTATACAATGTGTGGCACTTAGCAATAGGAGTACATAGATTCAATTCTTGAAGGATTTATATATTTTTAAAAATTTCTTTTTAACATTTTAACACCTTTTCTCAACTCCCCAAGATCTCTCCTTATGCCTCCCTACATAGCAAGCTTTGTGTCTTCTTTTTATTCTTAAACCCATAAATTCCAGTTTGTTCAGTCCACATGTGTGGCCATCCACTTGTGTGTTTCCACCTATCATGAACTACTTATACTCTTAAAAAAAACCTCCATCTTCCGGTATCTATCAATTTCTGGTAGCTTCTCAGGTAGTGTGGGACTTGTGTCCACATTCCCTCTCCATGATGATATTTGGTCTGCCTTCGGATTTTACAGATTTTGGCATAGTGCCAAGTTAATTTTTAATATGCATATATGTATACATTTTATTACTTCCCAGATATTTCTAGTTATAGATTTCTGATTGCAATCAGAATGGATATGTGGCTTGAATAAAAATTCAAAATTTATAGACACATTTAAAAATAATCCAGAATTCCTGTATTAAGAGGTCCTAAACAAAGTTGTGGGTGAGTTAAAAAGTAACCAGAAAGTTAAATTTTGTCAAAGAAATAATAAATATAACCCCACACACAGTATTCAGCTGGTTTAGTTTTCTAGACTTTTCTAATTCTGAAGCACTGAACAGTATAAGCTCTGTGCATCACGAAGCACAGAGCACTAATACTCAATGGTGGCATAATTGCTTCTCTCACTGTCTCTGTAATATCCCCCATGTCGCCTACACCATCTGCTCTAGAAGCATCCGCCGGGAGGCTGGTCGTCTGGGACCACTGATTCTGAAATAATAGCCCATTGGAAAAGCCTCATTCATTCTTCAGTTACTAAACCAATAAGCAAGAAAGCCATTTTATATGAGCTATTTGGAATCTGTGAAAGGTTACTTCAAAACTCCCCCTGAGTTCCTCTTCATTATCCATATGTTTACTCTCATTGAAAAGGTCAGAATCATTTTTAAATTACCAAAAAAAACTGTAAAACAATATAGTCTTGTACCAATTCTGAAATCAGAAGAAAATAAGACGTACTGGGTTAGAATATAAAATGTGATAAACTGATGGAAACATATTTTTATACCTTTATATCAGTAACTCCTTCGTGTTTTCAAGATTGAGAGTCACAGATCAGGAACACTAACCAATCCTTACACTCGAGTATGAGAATTGTTGAGAAGGCAAACATATTGTGGTGAAACATTCTCTCAGAATTTAGAGACTTGTTTCAATAAATTGAGTTAATTAAATTTGGGCACAGCTAGTTTTGTTGAGAACCAGTGGTGCACAGCTAGTATTTCTAGTAAAATTAGAAATACTGGATATCAGTGAAAAATAACACCGTGGCTCTTTGGCTGAGAGGTGAAAGGCATCTCAATGTGTGCATCGCAGAAACCCACAAGTCTCCACCATTCTTGCTATGTTCTACTGCACATGCCTACTTCTGGTCTTACTCAGTTCCTTTTTATTTGCACTCCATGTGTCTAATTCCCTTCCTTCTTCACATAGGTCTGGATCAACAGGCAGAATACATTCTCATAGCCATTGTGCCCATAAACTGGTGGGTAGGAACGAAAAACAATTCAACAGAAACACACTATGTTTCTACACAGTGTTTCACTTTATGTTATACCACATAGGAAGACAAAATAAGAGTCCTCCTGATTTCAACACCGTAGACATGGAGATCTTGCCACTACTGCTACTTTCTGTCCAAGATCCAAATCTTCACCTGGGAGTTTACTCACTCCAGCTTACAAGGAGTCATTCTGCATAGCTGTGTCGTTACTTGATGGGCATCATAATTTGCACGTGAAACTGGACACAACCATTGGTGCATGGCACTCACTAGCAATATATACTTAACAGTATATGAGCATGACCTACTTCTCATCCTTGGGCTTTTGTTAAACCAGTATTTTCCCCCATCAGAATATTTAATTAACTCACAAAAGTGATTTAAAAATTTTGAAGACAACGAAATCTTCAGAGAACGTGCTGTTTTCCATCAGCACCAACAATGCCTTTATCTTTCTCAGAATTCCAAAAATTCCTTCAACTAACTGAAGAAGCCAAAAGGCCCATTGGGACTCAATAGACAGACAGCATCGTCAACCAAACATAAATTTGAAGGCATCCCAATGAGCGTGTTTCCTGGATCACCTTTTGTAAACTGTGATAATTACAATAAGTACTTGAAATATATGGTTAGATGCACATAGGATTAGCCATTGGTTGCACTTCATACTTTCATAATATTGTATAGCCATAGCAACTCTTCAACTCCAGACTATTTTTTTGTCACCCCAAGAGGAAAATCTCTGCTTCCAAACACTGATAACCAGGTCTCTGCTTTCAAACTCTGTAGACTCAGTAGCATTGGATCCGGGTTCATTGAAATGAAACAGTCTATGATCCTTTTTGTCTAGGTTTTTTCTCTCATTACAGTATTGTAAGATCTGTAAAGTGCATGTAAAAATATAGAGAATGTGGTTAATTTATTAGTTAATTTATTAGAGTCTTATTAGTAGAATTCTATCTGAAGTTTACCTACTTTCCAAAGATATGCAAGTCTTTATAATTGACTGATATTTATATGCATATGTATATTTTGCAATGCTATAACAATGTACATGGACATGCATGTTTATGCATGTATATATGTGTGCATAGATTTGTATATATATAACCTATCATAAACAAGAATCATCAAAGAAGACGAAAACAGTATTATTAAGTGATGAATGCACTTATCAAACATTAGTCTACCTACCTTCTTTCTTTCTTTCTTTCTTTTTTACATATACATTTATATTATTCCACATATATACAATAAACTACCTATAGCAGTCTACCTTCTTTTTAACATAACCTTACATAGGTGATTCATAATTCTATTTAAGCATGTAAGAAACTAGCAGCTTGATCTATCTTGTGTAACCAACAGATTTAATGGTCGCAGTGTCTAACAATCACAGTATCACTATTCATTTCCGGCAATTAGGTTTTATTTAATATCATATGTAATTGGAGATTAATATTTTACCAGTAATTAACCAAATGTTTCTTTTGAGTCTATGTAACATAAAGTTTAGCAAAGATAATTATGCAAACCCAGCTTCTTTACTTCAAAGTGTTCTTCTTTAAAGATATTTATCTAGGTCTAGGCAGCTAGATCAATCTGCAGAGCGCTCATAGGCAAAAGCACGAGAACTTAAGTTCTGTCCCCCTAAGGTACATTTTAAAAAGACAGCATGGTGATACACACTTGTAATTCCAGTGCTGGAGGGGGAGACAGGTAGATTGTTGTGGATCACTGGACAACCAGACCATTCTATACAGCAAGCTCCTGGTTAATAAAGGAACTTGACTCTAAAATCAACATGAGTAACACCTATCAAATGATACTTAAAATAATCACTAGCTTCATATATACATTGAGAGAGAGAGAGAGAGAGAGAGAGAGAGAGAGAGAGAGAGAGAGAGACAGAGAGAGAGAGAGACAGAGAGACAGAGACAGAGACACAGACACAGACAGAGACACAGACAGACAGAGACAGACAGAGAGGCAGAGACACAGAGACACAGACACAGACAGAGAGACAAAGACACAGAGACAGAGACAGAGAGACAAAGACAGAGAATATAGATTTTGTTATAAATAGGCATTTTTTCAAAACTTTAATCTAGCATTTTGGTATACTATTTACAGATTCCTTCACAACTTCAATGTTCTCTTAATACAGCAGCTTTATGTTTGTGGAAAACACACAGTATAGTAAACATGAACAAAGAAATAGATATTATGGCAAATAATTTTTGTTGTTAAAACATTTTGGATACATAAAAACATTCTAATGATTATTTTTAATATTTTCAAATACTTTGGAACACTTTGATTTCACTTAAAATATAAACCATTTATGTACATTTCTAAATTTTAAGTCATTTATTGTTCATGGAAATTTTATAAATTCTGAGAGCTTATTTGTTATGCATCATTTACCACATAGCATTACAAGCTGAAGATTAAGACACAAATGTTCCCTTTTTCAGAACTTTTAGAAAGTTAAACATTATTCAAGATAAAATTAATTCGTTTTGCATTTGTTTCTTTCTGAGCAATTCAGATAACTCTTTAGACACTGTTTATTGATTTGGAGATTGGCCAAGAAGCTGTGTGGAGGCTGCTTCCTGTACCATACAGATGCAGAGGAATTAACTTCTTTTTCGAAACTATTATTGGAGGTTGCAGCCTTGCTTATGTAGTTCTTCAGAATAAAAGACAAAATGTTTGCTGCTTCCTAGTCAAAAGAAGTGAATGCTTTAAAAAAAAAATTTAATATCACCTAAATAGTATTTAAACAATCTACAAAAAATCAGAACTAAAAGGGAAATGTAATGAATCTTCAGATATTATAGTTCATGGGTGGATTATATTATTAGCATCGTTTGAGGACCTATAGACTTTTTAATATTTTTATTTATGTTTTGAATTTAAAATATTATTGTGTCATTTACCCTTTTCTGTTGCTGCCTTACCTCCCTCCCATGTTCTCATGCTCCCAACCCTGTTTACTCTTTAATTCATGGAGTGTGTGTGTGTGTGTGTGTGTGTGTGTGTGTGTGTGTGTGGTGTGTGCATTCGTATATATGATGTATGTAATATATTGGAGGAACATACTGGAAAGAGTTGAATGTAAGGTGTCATAATCAGTAAAGATAAGTTGCCGAAGTCTGGTATGTTTTCATTTTTCATACTTCTACATGGTAATCTGTGTAATCTTTTATTTGAATACATTGTGAAAATGTTAGTATAACTGAATGAAAACCATATAGCAGGCTTGGCATCACTGTGATGCTATACGCACCATTATTCCATTTCCAGACCATAGTTTTGTCCTGGCCTATTTACGAATAGACTGAAACATTAATTTCCCTCTAAAATTAGCTTAGTATTTGCACTTGACTACTCTCATAAAGGAAAGTTATTTTAACTGATTAAATTTCCAGAGATTGAGAACATTATGTTGCTTTCCTAATGCCACATGACAGGCCAGCATTAAACCTGAGGTCTTGTCATTTTCCTTCAGGCTGAAGAATAACTCAGCATGTTACACAAGTGATGTCTCAAAGCAAGGTGTCCTTTGTGGAAGCAGATTATTTTCTGTCAGGTCCTGTGTCCATCCCACTCACGGAATACAGCTATGTGACCTTTATTGACACCATGTGGAAAGGGCCCTGCAGCATTTTTTCTCACCTACAGAGGATCATTTTTTGCTCACTTGGAAGTAATATTCTCTTGAAATTTTTTTTCCTTAGTAGTGATGACAAAGTGTTTGAGGACTCTTGGCTGAGAAGTCTAGAATCATATTTCCTTCAGTGATTTTGTGACTTCTAAGACTAACCAACTTTTTAAACTATATTAAGTAAACGCATACCCTAGGATATTCCTTTAGCTTTAAATAAAAGCATCTTCCTCAGATACACAGGGTAATTGGTAGTGTAATTTCTCTAGCATGCTTTATGTAAGCAGTAGTTAAAAAAGTTAATAACAGAGCAATGGCCAAAACCAAATGTGACAAAAAATTTTAAATTCTTAACATTTATTATTTAAACACAGAAATGAAAGATCACAATATTCCTTGTTAGGAGGCTGATAAGCAAAACTGAATCAGTGCTTTCAGTATTTATGTCCATATTGAAAATGGGCTTGCTTAATTCATTTGGTGTTAGAAGAATGCATTGTTCAGAGTTTTAATAAGCTATTTTGAGAAATGAGATTTGAAGAGTAAAGGCAATAAACTACCTTCAAGGGCTGAATTATTCAGAATGAATTTAGGTTTAGAACATATTCCTCCATGACCAAGGTAGTACAAATTGTCAAAGGCAAATAATTTAGCCCTGATAAATAATGAGAAATAGAAGGCCCATAAAGGAAAGAAGATTGGAAAAGTAGATTGCCTGCACTCAGAATGAAATAGCTAGTCAGCTTTTATAGTGTGTAGTACTTCTAAACTCATGGAAAAATTGAAGAAGAAAATGTGTCATTTGTTTCATATTTTTTTGGTTTTTGTTTTGTTTTGTTTTGTTTTGTTTTTTTGCTTTCTTGTTTTGAGTTAGAAAGAAGGTAGACAAATTCACATTAGATCATTCAAATCGTATTTCCCAAAATAGCTAATTACAGCTCTGAACAATGCATTCTTCTAATACCAAATGAATTAAGAGATCCATTTGTCAATATGCACATAAACACAGATCTCATGGATTCAATTTTAGCTCATGAGCTTCCTAACAAAAAAATATTATTATTTTCTCATTGGCTTGTTGTAAAAATTATAAGGGACAGATGATACCCTATAAATCCTGTCTTATAACATTTCATTGCCTTTTTTTTACTGTCTTTCTTTCTTTCTTTCTTTCTTTCTTTCTTTCTTTCTTTCTTTCT
>OU015752.1:14018387-14038173 GCA_907169655.1 Acomys percivali
TCTTTCTTTCTTTCTTTCTTTCTTTCTTTCTTTCTTTCTTTCTTTCTTTCTTTTCCTTGCATCTTTCTTTCTTTTTCCATTATGTAATTTTTTTCCTTCTCAAAGCCTGTAAGAGTTACATTTAAATTATTTTACAAATTAACCTTACAAAGCTGGTGTGAAATGAAAGTTCTTTAAGAATTGAGAGTTGGGGCTGGAGAGATGGCTTAGAGGTTAAGAGCACTGACTGCTCTTCCAAAGGTCCTGAGTTCAAGTCCCAGCAACCACATGGGGGCTTATAACCACCTGTAATGTGATCTGATGCCCTCTTCTGGCCTGCAGGTGTATGTGCAGACAGAGCACTGTATACATATATAAACAAATAAATCTTTAAAAAAAAAATAGTTGAGAGTTATGTTACAGGAAACAAAAGCCCTACCCCTCAACACAAAATAAACAACAACAAAGTAAATGTTCAGTCTTTGATCCTCCCTTGGAAAGTGAGCCGGTGAAAAGTAGTGTTAAGCCTTGGGTCGCACATCATCAGCTGGCAGGGTTGGGATGCTGATCTTGGTGCATATGAGGTAGGCTATCTTCTCCCCGAAGGACTCCACCTGCCGAGACACCTTCAGGCTTTTGCAAGGTGATCCCGTCAGAATAGGCTTCCAGATCTCAAAGATGGTAGCACTGATATAGGGGATAATAGTCCATAGAAATGTGCTTCCTCAGCTTGCACATGGCCTTGGCTCAATCCCAGGAGTCATAAAGGTAAGCAAACTTACTAGCTACCTAGTGATATCTGTAGTTGCTAGTGTCATGGATAACATTCTGTCATACGTAATTGCAGGTGAAGTCAACATGATTACCACAGGGGAACTGCCTCAGAATGCCATTCATAACATAGAAACGGACAGTTTTTGATGGTAGATGTCAGGGAATAGGGTCAGTAGACTTGACATTTAGTAGTAGCTCCTTAGAAAAAAAATCTGATGTCTTCTAAATAATCACGTGATTATGAGGGCCTACAAACAGTAGGTCCAGGTTATTAATAAATTAGGAGTTTTGCTTATAGGTGAGTTTACTTTCTAATTGTTTAAAAAGCTTCTAAATAGATCTGTAAGACACCCTGGGCCAAACATGCATAGCCCAGATCCATCTATGGCAGCTTCCTAGCAAAGTTTCAGCTTAAAAACACCAAGGTGTGTTTTTAGCACAAACAACTCCATAAAAAAGAAGGAGACCAGTAAAGAAAATGCTACGCTGGTCCCAAGACTGTAAGTCTCACCTACAGCTAACTACCCATAAGAGTGAGGTGGCAACAGAAGTCAAGTGATGCCCTGGCCATGCTTGGGCCTTAGTGTTTTCAATCTCTGCAGTGATACTAAACTTTGACCTCAGTCTTTATCACGTAGAGTAGATTGACTAACTAAATGCCCTTCAGTCATCAGCTCCCTGCTGCCTAGATTCCCCCTCTCCACTACTGTCTCTACTGGTCTTGCATTTAGTAATTATAGTAGAGTGTCTTCATGTCCCTATGTCATGGCTTGTCCTTAGGTGCCCAGGGTGGCTTAGTCTTAAGCAACAGATCCTCCCTCAAGACAGAATTAAGTCATAGTTCTCTGAGAGATAGAGAGCAACAGAACCGATTTTTCTTTTCTCCACTTCCTACCTGATATGTAGGAGAAGACAGCATCACATCAAACCTACAACTGGATTCAAGGTGTGTGAGAACTGGAGGGTCATCTTGTGGCTAGGACTGATAGATTGATGTCCCTGGTACTACCTTCTGGCCCCGTGTGTATGGTTTCAGCTTCCCCTCCCTACAGCAGGCAAGAGTAGGAGCTTCTGTCTTGGTGACTCTTTTATGATTCTTTTTTTTAAATTAATGAATGGATTAATGAATTAACTTTACATGAAAGCCAGATCAGAGGAACTTCCCTTCCTTTTTCTCATCCCAGTCCCTTCCTCTCACCTCCCTTTCCTCATCCCCACTTCTTTCTTCCCAGAGAAAGGGATGCCTCCCATGGGTATCAACCTGCCTTGGCAGACAAGTTGCAGTAGGACTAGGTGCATCTTCTACTGAGGCTAGAAAAGGCTAACCCAGTTAGGAGAAAGGGACCCAGAGGCAGGTAACACAGTCAGGGACAGTCCGTGCTCCCACATGAAGAACAAGCTGTCTATCTGTTATATATGTGTAGGGAGCGTAAGGCCTTCCCATGTAGGCTCTCAGATTGGAGGTTCAGTCTCGGCGAGCCGGTTTGGGCCCAGGTTATTTGATTCTGTATGTTTTCTTGTCGTGTCTTTGACCTCTCTGGCTCCTTAAGCCCTTCCTTCCCCATCTTCCACATGTTTCCTTGAGCTCTGCCTAATGTTTGGCTGTGGGTCTCTGCGAGATGAATCCTTTCAGAAAGCAATCATGCTGGTTTAGCAGAGTATCGCAGTTCCTCTTTTTAGCACTTGAGGTTACCACTTAGTTTCTCAGAAGACGCTCTTACTCCAATGCCTTACATCTGTAGACAGCAGTCAGTGGAAAGATGTGTAACCTACAAAAGTGCTGTGAATAAACAATGACTTGCTCAGCCCAGTGATTAACCCTAACCACCACCAATGCTCAGGAGACGTCTCAAGAAAGGAGACAGAAAAAGTAAGAGCTAGATGATGTGATCGGGGAGGATTTTTGTAACATGTTGCCTTCTGGATGAGACATTCATCACAGCAACTGTGGTACCCTATGCAAAATCAAAAGAGGCAGAATCCTGGTAAAGATGGTACAGCTGGTCCCCAGGAGTGATCATACACTGAAGAGCTATTGGCAGTGGGTGGTTCCTGGGGTGGGAGAATAATTCTTTATTGATGATAATATACAAATAATTTTATATGCTCTAGTACATGCCCCATGCTGATTCACAAATAGGCAATGCAAACTAGATTTAGTGTGTTATAAAAAAAAAATTAAAAGGTTACTCATACATATTTTGTTGCATTGGAGCCAAAGAACTCCTCTGTAGGAGAGGTTTTGACAGTAATTTTATCAATTGTTGAAAAATAAGATTCAATGATGCTTACATGAGTGAAATATAAACCTAAAATATCATAGACTATAAATAAAATAAAGCTCTAATTTGTACCAGTATGAGTAATACATATGAAAGATGTTTGGATGAATCTACAATTAATGCAGATGCCCATTTGCACACAGGTACAATTGTAAAGTTTAAAAAAATAGCATATGGGACAGATACATGTTTTATTACAGAAGAGAGAATATATTTCAGCCTACATGTATTAATAATTTTGCAAATACATGGAAAAATTATGTTTCTTCCCTCTCAGTGTATTTACTGTCTTTGCTCATCCCAATGTACCATTTATTACAGATAGATTAGTTTCTGCTAACTGCACATCCTCATGAATATCATACAAATATATGCTCTGGAGGCTGGAAATGTAGCTAGGGGATAGAACATTTTTCTAACATGTGTAAGGATATGACTTTGGTTCCAGAACAACAGAAACAAGAATTCCAATATTAAATCTGTACTTTTGAATATTCTGTCTCATGAAGGACAAATGTTGTTCCCAAGGAAGCAGAAATATGATTCTTGGTGGTTGAAAAAAATCATCATTTTCAGAAATACTTATGGTAGATAAATAAATATGTGTTGTAGATTAAGTGTTAAAATTTCATGGAGAGGGAAATTAAGGAAGAAACTATGTAAAATTGGTTGAGCAAGTTGAGAGGTATAATGAAAAATAATAGTGCTTGTGATCCATCACCTTAAGGAGATTAAAGCAAAGAAGAGATGCAAAAATATATTTACTTCCCTTTCCATGTTTGCTGGCAAGTACTGATTAATAATTTAATCTCATGCTGCATTGGATGAAGGACAGCAATTATCTTTAAAGCTAGTTATAATAGGATAAAGAGTAAAATATATTTACAATTTGATTTTCATCCTGTTGTAGCTGTTTCTTGAAATGTTTACTTAAAACATTTGATATATTTTAATTCAGCAAATGATCATTGAAAAAATTAGAGAGCAAAAGCAGAAGAGGAGCTGTGTGAATAAGAACTGGGAGTAAGAAGCAGGGGAAGTAAACGTACAACCCAAGGCAAAAGAAGGTTTCCACCAGAGAAATGCATTAAGTCTTTATCCAACTGGCTCAGATTGGAGTCAGGCTGCCTTTGCAAATAGCTCTGGTAGAGAGTCTACAAGATGGCTTCTTTGGAAGAACAAAAGTGAGCAAAGGAGAGAAAGAAAAAGGTTGCAGGGAGGTGGAGACAGAGACAGAGACGACAGACAGAGAGAAATGGAGACAGAGAGGTATGTGAAAAAAAGGGGAGACTATTTTATTTTCAAAGGTCATGGAGAAAAGAGAGTGGGATATTCTCAGGGTCATTTCCTGTTTCAGAGATTAACAATGAGGTTCCATTCAACTCAACTGACAAAGGAAATGCTATCACAAGTGAAAGTTACCCAGGATTTATTTGGTGAATACTTGATGTATCTGTTTAATATTGATAGATACATGTTAATAAGCTCATTTTTGTTGATTGAGTCCTTTAATACTATTTTGTGACAGGATTATTTGTCTTATGACTTAGCTACTCTTGGGTTGTTGGAAAATATGCCACAATAACTGAAAAAGAATTTTTAAAGAATTCTCCATATTTCAGTACTAATGTGCCACTAAATTTAGTATTTTGTTCTCCATAGAGCAAACAGTTTATGTTTTCAAGTCTCCATGAAGACTTGCTTTAACTAAAACAAACATTCTTTTTCTTTCATTTTAAATCTAATTTACTTGTCCTAGGTTCCTTTTCAGAGAGATGGAGAGGGGGAGTAAGATCCTGTCCACTATGAACGTCCCATTTTTTTATTGGTGTTTTGAGTGATAAGTATTGCTTACCTCTTATCTGTATGTGCCATATTTGACAAGGCATTGGGGTTCAGAGTCAAGTTTATGTCACCTGGGCATGTTTTGAACCCTTCTGATTGTTGTTGTTTTGTAGATAGACTGATAATGCCAGATTTCAGCAACTGAAAAGTGCCAGCAGACGGTACAACAATGCTTGACGGACAGCTTTGCCTTCTGCACCAGCCAGCCTCAGCTAGCAACTGAGGACCAATTGCAATTGCTTGCCACAGGCTTATTGTTACTTGACATGAGTAGCAACAAATGCTGACAACTGCCAATCATTTTAGAGAAATGACCCCCAATCTTAGCTCCTGTTTTTATTGTCAGAGGTTACAGTGACATTCTGAAGTGTATTATTTCAGCATACCACCTTCTCTAAGAGCATAGCTTGAGAGGAATGCCATGAACTATTCATGGGAGCATGTCATTTCCATTGCAATTGATGGTCAACAGAAAGGGCCTAACTGACGTAGTAGCTAATAGTTATATGCCAAGACTGCCTCTAAAGACATCTGCATGGAGACCTTCGTTGTAAATTCAGAGTAGAGACAGAGGAATTAACTTAAGTGACATGTGCCTTTACATTTACATCTCACATTAAAGAATTCAGCCCAAAGCATTCAAATATTAAAATTTTAACCTACAGATCATGAAGAAGCTCTAGATACACAAATGGTCCCCTAAAGTAGAAGAGTCAGAGGTGAGGATCTGAAATTGCCTTACTCAACACTTTTCTCTCTCTGAGCCTTCAGCATCTTTTTTGTCTTTAGCACATTTTTCCCTCCTGGAATTAGAAAAAACAAACCAATTAAACAAATTGTCTGTTTAATAAAACCAAACTATCTCTAAACAGTTGTGGATCTTGTGTCATGATTTACAGGAAATTTAACATCAGATAAAGATCTTCAGAGAGTCCTTTTTTGAGAGTAGATAGTATAGGACTATCTTATGGATGAATATATCAAGATAAGAATTATTCATAAACTCAATGGGGTCACTAAGGTGTGTAACAATCTCACACAGCTATTTTCTGCATCTATTCCCAGAAATGAGACCATTTCTGCTTTATGCTTAGAAATGACAGTTCAGATCATAAGCATGCTGCCTGTCACTGGTCTCTCATGCATGGAATTGAAAGTATTCTAGACCAAAGATATTACAATATTTGGGTTGTATTTACTACTATAAAAGTAATACAAGGAGGGCAAGATGTTAACAGATGCAATATTAGTATTAAAAGTCTATGCATATGCTTTCAGGCAATTTCTGAAAGAAGTGAAATGAGGTATTGGATCTGTAAATGTAACAAACGATTGCTTTCTGAGTGCTATTATGGCACTCATAAAACGTAAGAATGCCTTTATAGGAACTTAACTCACTAGCAACTGATTCAAAGGACCAAGAAGTAATTTCTGTCAAAGATTACAAAAGGACAAAAAAAAAAAAACCCAAAAATCAAAAACAAAAACAACAAAAATAGATGTCTCTTATGTTGTATACATTTCTTTCCAATTATTATGAAAGCATGTTATAGTGAATTTAATAAGCAATTTATTTTTATTGTTTTATATTTTAAAATGTATTCTTGTTGAACGCATCAGTATTTGGCACAAGATATTCCAAGAACAAGTTCTCGTACAAAGGAAATTGATTTGCCCCCAAAGGACTAAGGTCAAGGAATAAGAGACAAAGACAGGTGACAGAAGACAAGGGAGAAGGGGAAGAAACAAGGGAGAGGAGGGAAGGGATGACAAAGGACTGCTTCTGGATAGAGAGGAGACAATCATGGCCCACAGGCAAATGGCAACTTATAATGGGAAACCCCATTGTTAGGATAGCATGTTTCATTTTAATTGGGTATGTTCATTAGGGCAGCCAAAAGGGGGCTTCTGATTACTGGACATCAATATTTTGATAACTGGACTTTATAGTTAGCTTCAGGAGGAAGTGGCCACAAAAGGCAGGGGAATCGCCCTTAATGGCTATCTCTGGAAATGTAATCTAATTATTTTCAACAAGGCAGAGGGAATGGCAGAAGGGAAATGCCTGCCAGAGCCATGTTTGCCATGCCTGGACCTAGTAGAGCCTCTTCAATTGTATCATCATAAACACTGTAGAATCTTGAATTTCTATTCATATTTATATTGCCATAGAAAAGTATGAAATTATCTTTACATCAAGATTACTAAAAACCCAAATTCTTCTTGAGGAATTATATGAGAAGAAGATAAAAAAGGACAAATACATTTATACATTAATAGCCCACATTCGTCTTATTGAACAAGGAAATGTGTAACTCATATTTCAGGGGCCAAAGCTTTGATTAATACTAGGATTGGGACACAGAACTGTAGAAATATATGAAATGACAAGAGTTAAATTATCTTCTATTCACCCATGTCAATTATATCATAGCAAGCTATCTTTGCATGGAAATATGCTTTGTCAGAGAATGTGAAAATTACCTGTGAATATGCAACGGCATGCATTTAGGGGATACTTCATAATAAGCATATGTCAGTTTATAATGATATGGCAAAGTATGTCTCAGAAAGAACTGTTGCTTTATAGATCCTGTGGTTACAAAATTTTAAGTAAACATTTATGCAGAATATTATAAAGAAAAATAAAAGACAGAAACCTAAATTGAGCAGAACAATATGATTTCACTGAAGTATATTTTGTGTCTCAGCAACAGGGGCATGCTCCCTCAATCAGGCAAATAAAGTACCCTCAGTGGCTATAAGTGAGTTCCCATAATAAAGTTCAGTGAAGGAATATAAAATCCTTTAACAAGAAAGGTAGATTAGATAAAAGAACAATTACAATTTTTCAGCAATTTATTTGCCAATGCTAATTATCATATGCAGGAATTAAGGGGATGAAAACTTAGAAATATGAAGAGATAAAACCACTGAAAATTTTAAGTAAGAAGACTACAATAAAGACACAAATTTGGCAAGATTACTCTTCAGAGATAAATATTGGGGCCTAGAAAGATAGCTCAGTAGTTAAGAACACTGGCTGGGCTTGCAGAGGACCTGGGCTTGATTCTCAGAAATTGTTCAGTGGCTCACAGTCAACTATGACTCCTGTTCCAAGGTATCATATGCCTTTTTTTGACCTCCACAGGGACCTGGCACACATCAGGTGAACAGACATACATGCAGGCAAAACGTCCATACAATAAAAACAAATATTTAAAAAGATAAATATTAATCATAAATTCAAACAACAAAAATTCCTGGCATAACAGGAAAGGGTGATTGTCGTCTAACATGAGTGAGTGACATTGATCTCTAGTTGCACAGGGTGAAGGAGCAAAATCTGCTCTACTGAGCTATTATCTGCCCTCCACATAAGTAACATGGTATGTAGACTCACATACACTCATTCACATACATGCACACACACACACACACACACACACACACACACACACTAAAATAATTTTTAGAAGAAACTTAACAAACAATAAAAGAAATTCTAAGTCTGATAATAATCTCTTATGCAAAAGATACAATCAATACTCCTTTAAGGGGAATTACAGATACATTTATATAATATTAATTTCACAGATGCACTCTACATAGTCATGGTTTTTAGACTTCTTCATATGACATAGATTTTTTAAGCTTTTTTTTTTATTAATTTATTCTTGTTACATCTCAGTGGTTATCCCATCCCTTGTATCCTCCCATTCTCCCCTCCCTCCCATTTTCCCCTTACTCCCCTCCCCTATGACTGTTCCTGAGAGGGATTACCTCCCCCTGTATATGCTCATAGGGTATCAAGTCTCTTCTTGGTAACCTGCTGTCCCTCCTCTGAGTGCCACCAGGTCTCGCCCTCCAGGGGACATGGTCAAATGTGAGGCACCAGAGTACTAATCCCCTCCATATTCTTTGTCCTCACTCTTCTGTTGATCCATTTAGTTCTCTTGGATAATTTCTCATGTGTGTGGCTATATGCATGTATAATATAGGATATTTATATAAAATAATCTTCAAATACTAGAAAACATGCACCATTTGTCTCTCTAAGTATGGTTTATTACACTTGATACTATAATCTCAAGGTGTGTCCATTTTCCAGAAGAGGACATAATTTCATGGTTTTTTTTTAATAGATGAATTAAGCCCCTTACTAATAAGATGGCTTCATTGGTGAAGGCACTCATCACTAACTCTGAAAACCAAAATTCAATCCTAACAAATTACACAGTAGGAGGAAAATAATCAACACTTACAAGTTGTCTCCTTGTCTGTACATCTGCAATGTGGCATGTGTATGTGTGTGCACATGTGTGGACAAATAAATACACACAGAGAGAATAAAAATAAATGAAATTAAATAGAGAAATGTAATATAATGAAAACATTAAGAAAATTTTAACAAAATATTATGCTAATGTTATTAGCATAAATTAATTTTAAAACATGTTAATATATGATTAGCATAAAATTTGTTCAAACAAATACATTAAAACAAATGCAATTTAGTTACTGAGTAATGAGGGGTGGACATTATGAATAAGATACACCAAATTAGCTATCTGGAAGCAAAATAATTTATTCTGTTTCTGAGTAACTATACTAGCAAGCTCCACTTTTCTGTATTACTTTGAGAGATGGACACCATATTTCAGCTGTAGTAGCTGATGTTATGAAATGTTTAAAACATATAATCTTAGCATTAGAATGGACTAATGGCATCATATATTTAGCAATATGGAAGAATAAAAGAAAAAGACACCAATGTGAATTATTTAATGAAAAATTAATCTCTTGTGGTCTTTATTAATCTTTACTTATGCTTGCTCATGACTGTCAAAGTGAAGGGCATAATGTTTACTAAGGAATATGTAGTAATGGAAAAAGTTGCTCTGATGTAAGAAGTACATAAAACTAAGCCATGTTCGCCATGTCTGTATGTTTACAATATTTTCCAAACCTTATGCAGAATATTAACAAATTATTCAGTAAAGTCACATTGTAGCTATGAAGGGTAGGTTAGTGGTGGATGGAAGAATCATATTATAATGAATAGAAATCTCTAGGAACCTGACACTTAGAGTTCACTTATTTTATTCAAGTATCATCACCTTACTTTGTTAAGACATGATGTGGGAGGTATTTTCTGGACACAGTCTTTACCAGGAGAAAGAAAGGGAAATATACTTCCAGGATTTTAGAATTTCAGTCAATGTATAGAAGAAATTAAAATAAGAAAGTTACTAGGGAATATAAATGTAACTTAGGAATTAAACAGAAAAAAGGCTGTTGAAGTTTTCTTTTGATGATTTATACAAAGCGTACACATATATAGGATATGAATCAGAACTAAATATTCAATAAGAGTCTAGAACATGATAGTCTAAAAAATTACAGTTACTTTAAACGTAGACTCGACAAAATCACACTGTGCTTACATAAAAATCATATCATTTTCTGTGTTTAAATTAATACACATTCATATGTCTTTATATGCTGTCTTAATTGATTCAACAAATACTTTTCATGCATTAAAGTGTGAACCCCATTATTTTTCACCAATTTTTTCTTGTAACTTTATTGCATTTGAGGAAGCCATGTAGATGTTGTTTAATGATAAATAGTGTGACAATTTGAAGGGAATGGTGCCTAAAAGGCTCTTACTATTGAGATAAATTCCTTTCCTTTGTGTATAAACAACTGACATAGAAAATAATTTACACATTATTAATTACTAATTGTTTGCCAGATTATACTTAACAAAAATTTCATTATTATGAGACTCTGAAATATGTAAATTGTTGTAAATTTCTTATGATAGATTTGCAAATATTATTTTTTCAAGTATTTCACATGATTTAGCTAAATCTACTTGTGATATTAATGCAAATGTATTCTTGTTAAGTTTAGAAATACAGTATAGCTAGATAATTTAGGAACCATCACACTTTTTTCAAAATATTTGCTGCTAGATATTTTTACATTTGTTCAGTGGTTCGGTGACTTTTTTTTTTTTTTTTTGGCCTTTTTATATCAGCTAACTTTCTTAGTTAATGTTATGAGCCATTAACGTCTTCAATACCAGGGTAAGCATTGATATAAAGTTGTACCGCCCCGGCTCTTTGTTTCTTCTTTGATTTTTCATTTTGATAACGTCTCATTAAATTTCTCAGTCTAGCCTGCATCTTACTCTGGATCCCACACATTTGAAACTGTGATCTTCTTGCCTCATGCTCTGAGTAGCTGAGACTAGACCAGGTACCTCTAGGACCAGTGCTTATTATAAAGCTTAATTATGTTTGAGAAAGTGCCTTATTCACTTGAAAAAAGGAATTTAGTAGGAAACATAAAAGGGTGGTATACATAGACTGTAAGTATGCAGAATAATTAAATATCAAGGTATTTGTTAGTATGCTATTAATGAACACTGGGAATAAATAATCTAGTGGAGTTTTAATTTTATTAATTTATTCAGATTACAACTCAGTTATTATCCCATCACTTGTATCCTCCCATTCCTCCCTCTCTCCTGCTGTCCCCCTATTCCCATCCCCTAGGTCTATGACCGAGGGGGACCTCCTTCTCCACTATATGATCGTAGGCTATCAAGTCTCATCTTGGTAGCCTGCTTATTCTTTCTTTGAGTGCCACCAAGCCTCCCCACCAAGGTGAGGTGGTCAAATATAGAGCACCAGAGTTCATGTCAAAGTCAGTCCCCACTCTCCACATAACTATGGAGAATGTCCTGTCCATTGGGTAGATCAGAGTAGGGGTTCGATGTTTACTACTTGTATTGTCTTTGGTTAGTGCAATAGACCCAATCCACCCATCACAATGTTCTTCTTCTAAGTTTCTAGGACCTTCTGTGTCCTTCTATTAACCCATCTCCTATATTTCTCTTACCTAGAGTCTAAGTAGGATGTCCTCACATCTATGCCAATCTCCTGGTTAGTGAAGACTTTTGTGGGACATGCTTTTTAGGCTAGTGTTCAATTATAAGTGAGTATATACCATGTGAGTCTTTCTGCTTCTGTGTAAACTCACTCAGTATGATCATTTCTAGTCCCACCCATTTATTCATAAATTTCGGGATTTCCTTGTTTTTAATAGTTGAGTAGTATTCCATAGTGTAAACGTACCACAGTTTCTAACTGTGCTACATTTACACTATAGAGTTTTAATTTTAACTAGGAATTTAACAGCATAGTTTTGAAGTAGGAAAATCCCATCCTGTTTTTAATGCTTTTTTAATTCTCTAATTAGAAAGTCATTTCTAAATAGACATTATATTCTACAGTTGATAGCAGTTTAGTCATTCCACTAATTTCATTTATTAAAGTCTCATTATACCAAATTAAGATGTAAATTCTCACTAACATAATTACAAATTTATCCAGTGTGAGACTTGTGGCAGAGCGGACAGGCTTACCATAGTTGTCTCTGCGATGGAGCCAAAGCTGTTTATGAATATGTTGCATGTGACGTTAACTGGAGGGCCTGAAAAAGAGAGGAAAATTATAAAAGCTGGTAGGTGATCACCTAACATATTTTCAGGCAATTCTGTGATTTTTATTAATTACAAAAACAATAGAGGTATTATTTGTATGTTCATGGATGAGCAACACTGAAGGCAAGTATTCTGGAAGTCTAGATGCAAAAATCTCAAGGTTGGTGATATACTTTGAACAGTGACCACTGTCTGGTTTACAAAGAGCTAATCTAATGAATATAGAGAATATATATCATTGGATATATGAGAAGGTCTATTTTCATACACCATATAGACCAAACGAAGCCAATTCTGTTTGATCTTGGGCTCTGAACAGGCTGGAAGAAAAGGAAAGGAGAGTCAATTCCCTTGAATATGCAATTAGTAGCTATTTTGTGACTGTCTAATAAATATAGTCTATGAGTCACTTCAGAGATGTATTGCAGTTCATTTTTCCAGGATGATATTTTTCCATGTCTGTATGTCTCCTAAAATTTTGTTAAAAATTACAAGTATTAAATAAGCTATGGTGGGTAGTATGTAGCCAGACGTTGTATGGTGGCACACCTCCAGCCCCATGCACACATCTGCCTCCAATTCACACTTTTTAAAATTTGTTTTTTAGGTTTTATTCTTTGTTGAACAGTAAGCTACAGTGATTCCCAGTCCCTGCAATCCGTTCTACAAGCTTTGAGATCAGAATGGTTGGACAGCGGTTTCTTGAGTTCCTCGAGCCTGTAATTATCTACTCAGCCAAGGGCTTCATTCTCTTTGTAGGCAGGGCTTCTATGCTCACAAGGATATGACTCTTTACCTTACCTTTCTCTTCCTATTAGTACCAGAATGGACTCCTTTTCAGTCTCTGTTGGTTATGCACATAGCTCTCCACCCCACATAACTTCCACTATTGTCAGAACACATGAGAGTTTTTCAAAGCTTTGTAAGTCTCTCACATCTCTATCTGTTTACTATATTGTACAGACTCTAACTTGAAGTGTAGAATAATAGGTGGTAAAACCAATTTCTGAATGTTTTCAACAGATGTCCAGGGAATCGGGATGTCCCCAAATGTGATCTAAGAGAAGTCAGATATCAAATAACTTTTGTTGTGGAGTTTCCAGACAGGCCACACAGGGACATTCCTCTCTGGATGTACTGCCTAAAGAGCTCCAGCTTGTCTGGTTTCTTGGAAGCTGCTGGAATGATGCTGCATTCCAGACTACTATAATCCTGTGCAGGAAATAAAATTTGATGCCTTTTGATGTTAAAGAATTCCACCAGCATATTTTGAATAAACACTTCCCAGACTGTTACAAGCTTATGCTTTATTTTTTGGATTCTGAGTACTAATCTTGACAATTCCACCAATGTCTAATTGAAAGAGGAGATTCCCCACTCAGTCATTCTCCAACTCCCTTCTAAATGTCTGATTTAGAAGTCATCATGAATTCAAGGAATTTTAATTAGTCCTGCTTATTCAACTTTACTACATATCTAAGACGTGTACACAGTAAGTGAAAGATTGACAGAGAAAATAATGTAACAGCTGAGAGAGTTGGGATCAGTTAACTCTTCAGTACTTCTTGTTACCAGGTACAGGATATTATTTACTCCAAAATAATGCAGGAGTGGGCAACGTCCTAGCATTTATACATTAAGATAGCAAATATATAAAATGCCATAGGGAACTCATTAGGTACTGTAATAAGCATGGTCAGGCCCAATTTTAAGAATCATGTTTTTGTACTGTATGATCTTTACCTGGCTGCAATTAGGCTGACAGTTTTTAACAGAAATGTTTTTTTTTATATAGATTAAATTTCTCTGCCTTAAATTTTATCTAAATTAATCATATAAGAAAATATATGCAAGCTCAAAATATATGAGAATAATATATTTTGATTTCTTTAGCTAATATGTAAGAGTAAATTTATCTTTGAGGTTTAGTGTAGGAGAATTGTGCTTAGCTTATCTTTATCTCTACACTTTTCGAAAAAATATCATTAACACTTTAACATGTATTTGGGAGCGTAGGGGATGTCTCTGTGGCTAAAAGCATGTACTCGAGAGTGATGAGGGCCTGAGTTCTAATCCCAATTACCCACATAAAAATATAGACATGCATGTGTGAGCCTATAACCCCAGAACCTATGGGTGGAGACATGCATTTGTGTGCCTGTAACCTCAGGTCTTATGGGTGGAGACATGTATGTGTGTGTGTACCTGTAACCCAAGGCCTTATGGGTAGAGAAAACTTGGTTTCAGGAACCTAAACAGCACACTTTCAGTTCAAGGAAAGACCTTGTCTCAAGGCAATAAGATACAAAATGATATAAAAGACACTTAACAACACTCTGTTCTTCACTGTAATTGAAACTGCCTTGCCAGGACACAGAGGAAGAGAATGCACCCAGTCCTGATGCAGCTTGGTGAGCTGGGGTGGATTGGAAGTAGGACTCCCCTTTTTTGAGGAATAAAGGAGAGATAGGGAGGGTGGGGCTGGAAGATGAGGAGGGATGGGGCTATGACCAGGATGCAAAACGCATAATTAATTAATTAATTAATTAAAATAAGAAAATATCTTTCGTTATTTTTTAAATGGCACATAAGGCTATAAGGCTTTAGTGCTTTATTACCTACAGATACATTTTTCTACTACTCTCATACTTTACATGCAGTTAAGATTTACTACAAATATCTAGCAAGCAATAATGTTTTGTTGTTAAATTTTGATGCAATTCCTCCATTTTCTAGCATTTCCATAGAAAAATTACAAAATCTCTGTAAATGCTTAGTTTTCTTTCCAAAATTTTGTCATCTAGGGGTGGTAATATCATATTCAGAACTTGTAGAAGAATTAAAGATATACTTGAATATTTATATTGCTACAAATTGTTAGAAAGTGAGTATGACAAATATGAAATTCTAACTCTGCATGTGTAATAGTATTTTAAAAAATGGTTTTGTGTGTGGGGTACGGGTAGGTATATAAAGAAAAAACTCAATACTTATCTTCTGTATGAGTATAAAAACATATGCTTACACCATTTGATATCTTACTTATAAAACTCAAACCAATTAAAATGCTGAGCTTCAGAACTCAGTCCCATTGATATATTGACAAAACACTTTCATACATAAAACTTAGGGACCATGCAGAAAAGGATGTAAAAAAGACTGAAAGAGTCAAGGGATTAGGGAGTATGCTCTGAGATTCTGTCTCTTAATAATATCAGAAGTTTCATACATAATGTCCCACCAGGATGATGGCCCATATGCGAGCTAAATAGAATCACATACCAATAGAATCACCAAAGTGGACAAGGAAAATCCCACAAGACCTCAGCACTACATAAGGAATTATAAGCAACTGTGTAAAGCTGGGAGCGAGGAGGTAGGCATCTTCAGGAACGAGCAAAACAAATGGTTTTCCAGTACTAAATGGTCAGTCCTGAAAACATACCTAAAGGTAATATCATATGATTGAACCAGTTACTTTTGGGAATATATATGTATACTTGTATACACATATGAATGCAATAACAATTAGTAAATAGAGAGGACATAAAGTTGAAGAGTAAGTAGGGAGGAGTATTTGGAAGGTTTTAGTGGAAAGAAAAAGAAGGGAGAGACATTATAATTACGTTATATTCTCAAAAATATGATTGAAAAGAGAAACATAAATGAACAAAAACTATGTTACTTAGATAACTTGAGGTGAGTGAATACCCAAAGAATTTGATGGTAAGAGAAAACAGAATTTGCTCCATTGTTTCTTTCCATTGCATAAAAAGGACAGTGTGAAGTTGCAATAATGTGTTAGGGGTACATTCTGTTTTTCCCCATTCACTCCATATAAGTCTTAAGTGAACTATGAAAATACACACAGAGTGAACGGTATCATTAAAAAGCTGAACAGAGTGCTTCACATTTTTAGGTTATTATCCCATGATTCCACACCACAGTAAAACACTGCTATTATCCTGCTGATTACAAGAATGGAAGTCTCAGGATCATTCCTGAGTTTCAGATTCATTATGTTATACTTCTTGATATTCCCTTAGAGAAGGAAAATTTATCAAGAATGGCCTTTGTTGGAAAACTTTAATTTGCAGTACGCATTGAGTAAAAGGTGAGGCATTCTCTATTTTTAGCACCATCTTTTAAATATGATTTTTATCCACAAAAGTATGAATAGTGGTAGATAAATGGAGGACTAAATAAGTTAGTAATTTTACTCTGATGAATTTTTAGTCCTCATCCCACTAAGGCTCAAAAAGGGCTTCCTTAAATACCATATAAGGAGGAGAAACCATGGAAATTGTTGTTTTGTTCCATAAAA
Source organism: Acomys percivali (assembly GCA_907169655.1). NCBI lineage: Eukaryota > Metazoa > Chordata > Mammalia > Rodentia > Muridae > Acomys > Acomys percivali. Next base: position 14,035,108 of record OU015752.1, read on the forward strand.
AATGGTAGTACCATCCTATGTTGAACAGAGGTTTGAATATAAAGGTCAAGGAATGTCACAAGAAAACCAACATATTTCTGGTAGCTTCTACAGAAGATAAAAGTAAAGTTAACCACTTATAGCTCTACTGATGACATGCCCTGCCACTCTAATATGTCTCAATCAATATGAAGAAAGCTGTTTCTAAAAGTAAACAGTTGATATGTTTTAATTTTCAAATTTAATGTGAAAATAAAGTAATTCTCAATGGTCACAGATCTAAATTTTGTACTCTGTCATGTCATATATGTGTATATGTATTGTATATGTATATGTATATATATATTGTATGTATGTGGGGGGTTTTGTCTGCTAAGTGCACATGAGTGCTATTTGATGTTCAGTCAACTACTTACCTGTTTGTGCAATCATCCCACAGAAGAAAGGACACATGAGTAATGGTATCAAACCCTAATTGTATTTTATCAAAAGTTCAGTACATGCTCATTGAATAGATATGCTCATATGTAAATAAGATTTATATGTGAAGATTTCAAAATATTAAAAATCAATTTGGTTATAAAGGTCAATGTTTTAGCTCAAAGAGTGTCACATGATATCAAACTGTATGCTGTGTACCTCCTGATCACTTTGGTGCCTTTAAAGGTTCCTGATCATGTGATTGTAAGAGTGTGCTGATCATATTTTGCCATCATGGCACAAGCTTGGGACACCTTGGAAGATGGAACTTCAGTTGAGGTATTGCCACCATCCAGCTGGCCTGTGGTAAGCCTGTGGGGCATTTTCTTGAATAATAACTGGCATGAGAGGACCAACTCTAGATGATTTCACCCGAGACGAGTGTCCTAGCATCTATAGATATACAACCTGAGCAAGCCAGTAAGCATCATTCCTGCAGTCTCTGCTTCCATTCCTAGCTCCATGTTTTTGAGCTGTGGCTTCACAGCATACTGATGAACTCCTTCCTTCCCTAGCTGTTTTATTTTTTTGGTGTTTCATTACAACAACCAGAAATAACTAGAACAAGGAGATAACATTCACTGTTGTGAAATCACTAATTGTACTGACCAATAAAAACTTTGGAGGACTGGATATAGGAGTTTTTTTTTTTTTTAACAATGGTATGAGTTTAACATGGAATGTACCTGACTGAGGTACTGTGAACATGGAGACAGACTAATAGAATGTGATGCATACAAAACTATTACACTTTAAAGAAACTGTGTTCTACCCATTAGACTGGTCCAAGTCAGACAAGTTAGCAATTTTGGAGCATCCTTTTTATCTTAAGGATTGCTATATCTATTGAATTTTTTTTATAGAGTATAAAGCCCTGAGAGTATTGTAAATCTACCCACTATCACAGACAGCACCTGCTTAGAAGTCCTTGGCCAATCTGTTACTTCTCCGTGCCAATGAAAAAGCTGTTATATCCATCCAATACACCACTATGTTTAGCAACAGAGCAAATAACTGCTACAGCATCCATATGGCAAACTGTGTTTCTAAATTGTTCATTACAGTCGACATCCTTGGCCTGAAAAGCAAATGACAGTGGTTGCAGATGTTTTCAGCAGCGATTTTTCTTTTAAATGTCCCTTAAAGACATAGAACATGGCTTTTAAGTTTAGAGATGAAATGAAAGCAGAACATCAAAGTGCAATGCAGAAACTTGTTGGTGATGTTATTTTTAATCACATCAGAGAAAGTGTTCATTAGGCCAGTGTAGAACAAACAATTAAACAACTCAAATTTTCATAAGAATGACTCTAAGGTATTTTTAACAGAATTCCATTTAAAAAAAGCTCTACCTGTTTTAAAGACAGAGTATAATTGAAGATTAAAAATAACCCTACCTAGAGATGTGTTTTTAGTGTAGTTCAAAGCACATATACATCTTGGAGGGGGAAACTGTCTTGCTTTTTTTTAATAAGAAAAATATTCTTTTTTAAAGAAAAATATTCTTAATCACTATAAATAAAGATTTATAATTTGTGATTTATGGAATAAAAGTAGAATTCCATTTATTCTCTTGCTTCACAGAAATACACTCCTAAATTGTTCCAGCTGGGTATTGTAAGATAGGTTTCTATGCCAAGAGTACCTGATAGTTTTGGATGCTCACTGCAGTGAGAGGCAGTTCTGTAAAGAAACTCTGTAAGACACAGCGTGTTAGAGATTAAGGACTATGTTATCACAACGAGAAAATCAGGGAAGTCCCTAAGAAGGACAGGGAGTGTGTCCTTCTGGGTCCCTAACATGCAGAGGTGGAATCTGAATGACACTTTCCTCAGGATAATAAAACAAAGGAGAATTTCAGAGTGTAACAAGGTGAGGAACCAAAGGAAAGGTTGTAGCATCAAAGAGTCACTGCATCTTGATCAAATAAATATGAGTATAACTGGAGTCAGATTCCTGCTGTCAGATGAGAACTTTAAAACACAGAAATGTGTTTATATGTGTGCTTAGTTATATGTCCTATCTGTAGATATATTTTAGTGGAAAATGACATAAGTACTCCAAGTAAAATTACTAGTAATAATAAATATTAATATGATTTACATTTTGTAATATTTTTATTTCCTCAGATGAGGGAATGAGATGAGAGTAGTATTCAAGCTTTACAAATATATGGCTTGGCTTGGACCTTCACATTTTGACTGATTTCTAGGCCTTAGCTTAGAGGTTTCTAGCCTACATACAACCTAATCTTCTGCAAGGCCCTATCTTGAAGTCTTCAGCTTCTAGCCTCTGTCTGCTAACCCAGGTCTCGAATAGTTTTAGCCTCTGAGACTTACTAGTCACCCTTCCTAGTTCTGTCTGAACACTGGCTGGCTGGCTAAACTCAGCTCAAAACTCATTTCCAACCTGACTGATTCAAACTAGCTTCTCTCTGCTTCTCATTGAATTTCTCTGCTTGGAAAAACTGTCTCTGAATTCCATGAACTGAACTGCATGAACTCTATCGCACTCAATTGAACTGCCCCAATCTGTACTGAACTCTCTCCAGAAACTGCCTTCTCTCTCTCTCTCTCTCTCTCTCTCTCTCTCTCTCTCTCTCTCTCT
>OU015752.1:14038183-14062379 GCA_907169655.1 Acomys percivali
TCTCTCTCTCTCTCTCTCTCTCTCTCTCTCTCTCTCTCTCTCTCTCTTTCTTCCTCCTCTTCCTCCTCCTTCTCCTCCTCATCCTCCTGCTGCTGCTCTTACGTAGCCTCTCTTTCTTGTCCTGTTCTTGTGAGATTTGAGCATATCCACTTCTGATTCATTATGCCAAATCTTTCTCTGATTCATCATTTTGTCTGTCCCTCTGGCTGGAATAAGACACTCTTTTAGTATACACCATTAGTCACAAACTATGACATGTAATTGAGGGACAGACAAAATGATGAATCAGAGAAAGATTTGGCATAATGAATCAGAAGTGGATATGCTCAAATCTTTCTCTGATTCATCATTTTGTCTGTCCCTCAATTACATGTCATAGTTTGTGACTAATGGTGTATACTAAAAGAGTGTCTTATTCCAGCCAGAGGGACTAAAGGTGTATAACTGTGCATAAAGATTATACAAGTGTAATAAGTGTGCATAGAGGTGTATAAAGACACCAAGAGTATGTCTATATTCCAGCCACATCACACAGATCTACATCTATGGATGTGATCCCTTCCCAGAGCAACCATGTTGCTAGATTAAAATTCTTCTACAAAATTTGATAACATGCTACCTATAATACTTGACAAAGCAAGGTGTCTTACATTCTTCTGTGTAACTTAAAAAACATTTTTATGGCAAGTTATTTTTAGGTGACTATTTCTTTTTTAATGAGAAAGAAAGAAAGGGTATGGATTTGGGTGGTAAAATGGGATGATCTGGGAGTGAATGGGAGAGAAAAAACTAATGAGAATATATTACATGAAAAATATCTATTCTCTTCTTTTTAAAAAATCAAAAGATATTTCAGATGGAGGGAAAAGTGATTGTAAACTCGATAATGTTGTTAGGGAATCATCATTATTTATTTAAATAGCTCATGAAGTATGACTTGTATTTGGAAGTTAGATACAAGTGATATCTCCATGTTATGTTGCTACTTTTAGTGGTCATCAAACACAATGTTCTTGCTTCTATTAGGGTATTAGGTTATAATTTTAGAACTCAACCTTACATTGAAATAGTTTAAAGAAAAAAAGTGAAGTTTTGTACTAATTATTTTGCTAGTTTGATATTTTTTAAAAAATTAAAGTGATATAATTACTACATAAATATTAACTTAGAAGTAAATCAGCAGACTGAGGTAAGCCAAGCCATAATCAATATATCTATATCACAGTTCCTCCATTTAGGGCTCAGGGGACTATAATGAAGAAGAGATGAAAAGATTATAAGACCCAGAGGACTAAGAAATGAGCTGTAAAAGAGTCTTTCTTTTCTTTTTTTCTTTTCTTTTTTTTTTTACTGCTTCTACTCTTTATTTTAACATTTCTTCTTCATTCTACATGCTTTTTTATTTTCAGTATTTTATTTTATGATTTTCCAAAATAGTACAGCTGCTTACAGCTTCATATTTGAACATGAAATGATGATGACACTAGATGTACTTGCTATTCCTTGGTTAGATCATTTTTAAAAATTTTTTTATTAATTTGTTAATATTACATCTCAATGGTTATCCCATCCCTTGTATCCTCCCTCCCATTTTCCCCTTACTCCCCTCTCCTATGACTGTGACTGAGGGGGACTTCCTCCTCCTTTATAAGCATGGGAGAATGGCAAAGTTGAAGGATCCAGAGGATCCTAGAAACCTACAAGAAGAACATTATGATAGGCAGATTTGGGCCCAGGGGTCCCGCTCAAACTATGGCACCAGCCAAGGTCAGTACAGGCTGTAAACTTCAAACCCCTACCCAGATGTAGCCAATGGACAGGACATTCTCCACAGTTGAATAGAGAGTGGGATACGACTTTCACACATACTCTGGTGCCCCATATTTCACCGTGTCCCCTAGATGGGGAGACCTGGTGGCACTCAGAGGAAGGATAGCAGGCTCCCAAGAAGAGACTTGATACCCTATGAGCATATAAAAAGAGTCTTTCTAAAAATAGCTTAATCAATAAGATTGGGGCAGCAGCATTATCAATGAATATGATAACATGCCAGGGGAATTCTTGTGAACCTCCCTTAGGAAGAGAAGTACAGGCAACCAATGACTGCTGGGAAGGAATCAGCATTCACTGAGATGAGCACATATCTTAGTTGTCCAATGCAGAGTGGTAAACCCTGAACCTCTACACACAATCAGCAACTCAACAGACTATATTTATACATTTGTGGATTTATGCATATGTATATTCCACAAATTAATGAGAGCAAAAGAGACTATCAACCTGAGACTGGAGGGCACAGGAATAGTTAGAGCAAAGATAGCTGGGAGGGGGTAATGAAATGAAAGGGAACAGGAAAGAGAAGTAACTCTATTTCAATTAAAATTTATTTTTTGAAAGAAAGCGACTAAGATGACTCTCAACTGAAGAATGGATAAAGAAAATAAGGTACATTTACACAATGGAACACTACTCAGCTATTAACAACAAAGACATCATGACATTTGAAGAAAAATGGATGGAACCAGAAAACATCATTCTGAGTGAAATAACCCAGACTCAGAAATGCATGCAGGGTATATACTCACTTATAAGTGGATATTAGCCATATGTTACAGGATAACCATGCTACCATCCACAGATTCTAAGAAGCTAAGTAAAAAGGAGGGTCCAAGGGAGGATGCTTGAGTCTCACTCAGAATAGGAAATAGACATCTGAAGTAGATGGAGGGATGCAGCTGGCTAGGAGAGGGGACAGGGAGGTAAAGGTGGTAGGGACGGAGGGGAGACAGAGGAGGGGGAGAGAGTGCCTAGAAAGAGAATGAGAATCAGTGGAGGAGCATCTCTGGGAAAAGGGAGGCTCCTGGGAGTCTATAGGGGTGCCCTTAACTGAGACTCTTGGCAGGAGTGGGTACAGGCCTAAGCTGGGCACGCCCCCACCCCCCCGTAGCCAGGCAGGACTTCCAGCGGAGGGATAAGGAAACCAACCCACCCACAAAACCTTTGCTCTGCCTACAAGAAGTATAGGGATAAAGAGGGAGCAGAGATTGAGGAAAAGGCTAACCAATGATTGGCCCAACTTGGGACCCATACCACGGAAGAGAGCCAATCATTGACACTATTAATGATACTCTGCTATGTTTGCTGACAGAAGCCTAGCATAACTGTCTTCTGAGAGGCTTCATCCAGAGGATGGCTGGCAATGGATGCAGAGATCCAAAGCTAAACAATAGGCAGAGCTCTGAGAGTCTTGTGGAGGAGTGGGAGGAAGGATTGAGGGAGCCAGAGGAGTCAAGAATACCATGAGAAGACTTGCAGAGGAAACTAACCCAGGTTCATGGGGGAATCACAGATCCTGAACCACCAACCAAATAACATGCATGGTATTTTGGCCCCCTATACATATGGAGCAGATGTGCAGCTTGGTCTTCTTGTGAGTCCCTGGACAATTACAGCAGGGAGCTGTGTCTGACTGTGTTGCCTGCCTTTGGATCCCTTTCCTCTAGCTGGCTGCCTTGTCTCACCTCAGTGAGAGAGGAGGCACTGCTGAGACATGATGTGCCAGGGTGGGTTGGCACCTTTCTCGAAAGAAAAGGGAAAGTAAAATGGGGGAGGTAATTTGATGGTGGGACTGGGAGGAGAGAAGGAAGGGGTGTGATAAGTCTGTAAAGTGATTAAATTAATTAATGAATAAAAAAAGTAAAAACAGAACAAAAGTACAATATACTTTGAACATGTAATCATTTATAATTTTAGAAAACTCTTTTGCTCAGTAGACTCTGTCACAATGACATTATACTATACAGACATGTAAATAGAAAATACTATTTCCTCAAAAATAGCAAGTATAATAGTGTCTGGGTGCATAGGAATAGTTAAAATGAGAAAACAAAATCCTTGAAATGTTATACTAAATGTTATACTAAAAATGTATAGGAACAATACATTGAGTAGTATCTTGCACATAACATACATTATGTACATATATTTACATACATGTATTTACATATGTGTAGATATAGAGGAACAGATATAGTGTTAATTGGAGAAAGGTATTAATATAGAATATATTGGAAGTAGAAATCACAAAGATACTATGGAAACAAATAATACGTTTAAAACAAGTGAAAATTCGAGATAGAGTAATAGAGTAAAAGAAAAATAAATATAAAACAAATGTTGGTGAGGTTTTGAGAATTCAGTGATTTTTGCTGTGATGACCTCTGATGAAGTCCACTGTAGATTTAAAGATCTTAAAAGGCCAATGGAAGGAACCAAGATTAGTAACAATGGGAAGAAGCAAATTCCAAGAGTGGATGCTAGAATGTTTTAGCTTAAGATAGTGTTTTATAAAGTGATTAAGCTTTTATTTGCTATTCAATTGTTCTATTAAATTGTTTCAAGTTTCAGGTAATACAAAAAATTACTTCAATAAATAAAACCTGAAAACAGTTTTCATTCTATCTAGATAAGATGATACTGCCTAATGAAAATGTGAATTAATTAATGTGCCAAAGAAAATGGGAGGAAGTTTATAATTAACTTAATGGCATAAAGAGTAAAAGGCTGCAAAGGATGGTCGACATATGAAATAAAGCAAAGTGTTATGCAAATGCTAGTTAAGGTGACTGGTGTAGGTGGGAGAAACTTAAATCTACAGAGAAACAGAGCTCAGGCTGGCTAGTTTTCTTTTTCCAATGCCAGAAATCCTTCCTCCAGGGAGACATTACCACCTGAGTGTCATATCACATCCCACCAGCTGGAGACCAAGTGCTCAAACTCCTGTGACTACAAGAACATTGTACATCCAAAGTATTATATTTGACAAAGCTCAACACTCCACACCAAGCAGAAGTCTGTCTGGCTTGGAAAGCCTTTCCTTTCCAATTTCCCTTTTGAGACAGAAAATAGAAAAACAAAAGCAGAAAAACAAAACAACTAAAATCCATAGGACAATTCAACAAAACATGCACAAAACAAGTAAACAAATAAGCAAAAGCAGTGGCATGGAGTTCAAGAGAAAGAGAAAGGGGGACTGCGTTGGTGCCCAAGCAAATTAACAAGACAGCACTCCACCTCTCATAAGAACTTTGGTGGTTTGATATGAAAAAAATAAATATTAATAATCACATTATTTCTTTTCAACTTTTAAATTTGGTGGTAGAATTTTCGGACAATGAAACTGTTCTGTATGACAAACAACCTGCTGTTGAGATTTTTTTATAGCCTGTGATAACTGTTCAACACAAAGAAAGAGTTCTAGGGTTGAGGTAGCGGGCTCTAGTTCATCAATTAAGATCAATCAACTACATTGAAAGAAAAGAAGAATCATGGACAAATCATCAGGATGCATTTTATCATCAATATTTTCTAACATAAACTGTTCGAACAAATGCCTGTTAATTTTACAACAAATGGTTTCAGACAAACCAGAGTTTAAAGACTATGTCCATTTAACTCCCATCCTGAATATTAAAATAGGAATTTATTTTATTTTATGTTTTCCTGTTGCATCTGGTATGTAGAAAAATAGAAATTGTAGAGGAAGTTTAATCCAGCAACATGGCTGCTTTGGCAAGGCATCACATCCAAATTCCTTCTAGGTTTGTGCGATCCAACTGGAGTGCAGATACGCTCTGGATTACATTATCATCTGGCTGGAATATAGACAGGCCTTTAGTACACACTGTAATCCCAAATAATGGAGGTAAGTTTACTTTATAGAAGGAAACAGGCATGTTTGAAAGTGATGTCTAACTGAGGGACAGAAAAAGTGTCAAATCAGAGAAAGCTTTGACAGAATGTGTTAGAGATAGAACACACCCAACTTTTACTAGAACTGGACAGGGAAGAGAAGCTACTTAAGAGCAGTGCAGGAAGAGAGAAAGAAGAGAGGTTTTCGTGGGGTTGTTTTGTAAACCAAGACATTCTTATTCTTTAATTTTTCCCCTCCCCTACTTCTAAGAAAATGGGAGCACCTCACCAACCCTCACCAGCAAGTCAAGTCCCATCAGGACTGAATGCATCCTTTTCCCCTGTGGCCTGGTGAGCACACAGACACATGCATTCCTATAATATAATGTTGATATAAGACACACATTTCTTTAGAACCCAGGCATGTTGGTACATTATTGAGGCGGAGGCAGGAGAATTGCCTGAAATCGATGCTGGCTTATGCTACATGAGTAGAATATTCAATCAGTCAAGAATACATAACAAGTTCTTGTCTCTGAAGATCAAAACCAAAAAATAACAGGTAACAAAAATAGTACTGTTTGTCTGCAGAAAGCAAAATATTCTAGCTCTGAACATAAAATTTAGTTTTCCCTTTGCAGATACAACTTTTAATACAGTATTTCATAGACTGTTGGGAATAAGCATTACAATTTCTGGGTAGAATCAGTTTTAAAATGTATCTTCCGTAAGCGCACTTCACCTGAGGAAGTGAGCAGAAGAAGTACCTTTGAAGTTGGGCCTGATTCTTGCATCATACCCCGATGTCCTCCCCATCAGTTTGTCCAGAAAATCAGAAGGTGACATGGGGGCACTTCGTGGTCTTGCACTGTTTGTTTCCTTGGTGGCAACCAAACTGTGAATGAAAAAAAAAAGAGAGAGAGAGAGAGACTTTACAAACAGAAACCAAACACTACTTCCTAGAAAAGTAATGATGTGAATCAAGAATAATTTGACAGCAGTGCAAGGAGAAATTGATAGCGCACAGTAAACATTACATTACATATGATCATATGATATATATATGATCAATGCTTACTGTGAAATTTTCACATGCATTTCTTCATTTGTTAGAGGGGGTATTACGCTGTAGCAAACCAACAAAATCCACTTCCGAGTTGTTGAGGTTACAAAAATCTGTTTACTCAGACTCGATTTCAGATTGCTATTTTTCTAAGAGTATCTTTAGTGTTTGAGGCATACAAATGTGAAAGTGTAGTTGTAGTGGGTGATTTTCATTACCCACAATTTGCACAATTGTAACATATCCATAGAATACGTAAGTAATGATGTTCTTTCTGCAGTTAGAATGCTGCTTTTATTAGTAGCAATTAATTTATTTGTACTTATGGACCATCCATCAGTTGTGTTCATTTTGTTAAGATCTAGAATACGTGTGTTGATGTTGAAAACCCCACCATACATTTGGTCTGGAAACCTAGCTATTAACTGGATAGAACCTGTGTGGAGAAAAAAGTAAATTGTATTTGTATTTTTAATTTTACTTTGATATTAGAACTCATTGTCCTGCCCTGGGTGACAATGAACCTAGAATTTTCCCACTTCAGCATCCTCAGTCCTGGGACTGAGCATAAATGTTTCTTTAATCCTCAAACTTAGAGAATATGTGGTGTTTGGATATCGTATATTCAAGTTTCAGCTATTTTCCAGGATCTACCATTCCTTTTTCATTCCTTTCACTCTGTTATCTCTGCCAAGCAATTCAGAACACCACCAAACTCTGACCCACTTTTTCATTACCTGGTCATGTAACACTGAAACCACTAAATGCCTTGTGTTTCTGCTGCCAGAACCCCACTGCATAGGAACAAAGAGCCTTAGAGCGCCATCGTCAAGTGTGCACAACATAGATGCAGGTAGTGATCCACTGTTTAGTCCTAAGATTCAATAGCAGGGACGAGGAGAATGATGGTCATGAGAACACTGTATCACGGATACAAACAGTGCCTGCAGTCGCCTGCCCAGTGTTCCCACCTGCTACGTATTTTCTGCAAATGGACACTATTCCTTTTCTTCCCTATCCACTCTAGATTTTTTAAAATAATCTTTATCTCTTGTTAGCATTTTCAATTCCATTATGTTTCTGAGACCATGTTGAATTTTCCCTAATATCAAAAATAAAATAAAACAAAATAATCAAGAAATAAATAAATAAAGAAAAAAAAAAACCCAAGTCCATAATAACAACTCAACAACAACAGAAAAGAAAAGCTGCCACCTCTTCAATGTTTCTAGGCTTTTACTCTCCAGTTTTGACTGGTCTGATCTTGTGGCAAGAAACATTTGCTTATGTTCTAAGCATAAGGACATTTTCCACAGTTATGTGGAGAGTGGGGACTGACTCTGACATGAACTCTGGTGCTCCATATTTGACCCCCGCCCCTTGGTGGGGAGGCCTGGTGGCATTCAGAAAAAGGATAAGCAGGCTATCAAGATGAGACTTGATAGCCTACGATCATATAGTCGGGGAAGAGGTCCCCGTGGGTCTTAGACATAGTGGAGGGGAATTGGGTGAAAGAGGGAGGGAGGAATGGGAGGATACAAGTGATGGGATAACCATTGAGTTGTAATCTGAATAAATTAATTAAATCGTAAAAAGAATATACATGCAAACAGTGAAAAAAAAAAAAGAACACAAAACAGAAACACAGTGTTGGGACTCTTGTAGCTACATGGTGCTAAATCATAGCCGTTCCCTTTATGCCCATGTACCTTTGACAAAATCCCTCCCTTTAAGTATAAAAACAAACTTACAATTATCTTATCTACTAATTTACCTGGATACATCAATGACGCTGTTTTCTGCAGTTAAAAAAAAATCTACTTTTAATAAAAGGGGGAAAATTAAAAAAAAATAGATGATTGACTGAAATCCCTAATATCACACCGTGGATGGAGGAGATAACATAGGTCAGCTCTCGGAGCTATAACAAGAACCTTCATAAAAGGTAGACTTCATATGAGACTGGAAGGCAAAGTCCATGTGAACTAGAGGCTGGTGTCGGCATGTAGCGTCATTGCTAAGGGCTCTGGTGATGGCCAGAAGCTATGAGTCTGAGGAATAAAACTTCTGCCTGCTCTTCTGGAAGAGTGAGGACCAAAGAGCACCTTGTTTTTGAGTCTGGTCCATTGACTTCACACCTGTCCTTTAAATGGCGTTCTTGTTGTCCTTTGCAGTCATTTGCTATGACCCCTAGAGAAAGAAGGTACCAGCTTTCCAGTAAATTCTTCATTTCTTGTACTTTTCTGCTCCAGAATTTCTCTTTCTTAGTTCTTTTCTTTAATAATGATCATCTCTGATAACATTTTCTATTTGGTCATTTTTTTTATTGTTTCATTTTAGTACTATGAATGCAGTTTCTTCTTTTTTTTAATTTAAAGAGTCTACTTAGTAATTCTTATGACATTGCTTCCTCACCAAGTTTCAGCTGTTTTTTTTTTTTTTTTTCTGTTTAAGATATGGTTTTTTTTTTTACATATTTCCTAATTTTGAAATGAAAACTACATAAATAAAATGGTATAGTGTCACAATTTTAGAAATAGTCAACTTTACACACCCCAGACTTTGCTACTATATTGTATAAGGCTGACTCTATTTGGCTAAATATACAATAGCTACATTAATCATCATTTGTCATCATAGGGGTATCTTCTTGTTCAGCACTGAAGAGTGTTTATAAGTTCTTAGGCTAAGTCTCCAAGTATTGTTGGGGGTCTATTCATAAGCCAGGTGGACTTGAAGCCTTCCTGGGTCTTTTCTAAGCACACACAGGCTTTGGCTTATTCGCTGGTAGGGTTGCTATAGCTAAGTACTACTGATAGAAGAAATTAATTTTTCTATTTTTATGAAGATTAGAACTCTGTATTGTCTGGGTTTTTTGTTGTTTCTTTGTTTCTTTGTTAACTTGACATAAAACTAGACATATCTGGGGAGAGAGAATCTTATTTGAAAAATATGCTTCCACAAGACTGGCCTGTAGGGTGTACTCCAGAATTGGGTGTACTTTCTTGTTGAATGGGCAAGCCATTGAGAAGCAGGCCGTAAACACTCCTCCATGGCCTCTGCATTAGTTTCTGCCTCCATGTTCCTGCTTTGAGATCCTGGCCTGACTTTTCTTGGTGATGGATTATAAGCCATAAATTAAAATAAATCTTTTTCTTCCCAAGTTGCTTTCAGACATGCTGCTTTATCACAATAATAGCAAGCTAACTAAAATAACTTGAAACCCAAAGGACCACTAGTGTTGGTTTTCCAAAGACCCTTCCTCCTCAACTTAATCATGGCAACTTCTCTCTGTCTATTGGTGATTGTTCTATAGTCTTCTTAAAGGTAATCAGCCATTGTATGAGTGACTTTCAATATGATCTCATTTCACCCTAATTATTCCATTTCCAATTAAAGTCATGTTTTGAGATACTAGTTCAGTATGAACTTTTAAATGATACAATTGAGTGCACACCACACCACAACCCTGTACACACATGTGGCCATCTATATGTCTAGGAGAACATGAAGGCTTTCCAACCCCATACGAACAAGCAAAGCCATTGATTTTCCTTCTAAGAACTCACACAAGTCTATTATTTATTCTCCCTGTTACGCACTGCCTCAGGTACTTGTCAAATTAAAAAAGATATCTATAAATACTTTTTGATAAATATCTCCAGGAAAAACCAAATCTCTTTGCAGTGGGTGAGTTACAAGCTACATTAAATAAAAGGACCTGTTGCCAGTCCACTTACCCAGGGAACCTTCAAATGTGAAAAAAATAACTGCTCTCTGAGAATGAGGCACTGAAGGTGGAAACTCCATTCTGCCCCTTGTGAATGATGTTCTTGTCTCATGGTGTTCCCCCGGGGCTTGAGAAGTTGGACTTGGAATCCAGAAAGCCACAAATCTCACTTTTATGAAGAATTAGATATTCTTAATAATTAAGCTACTCCTTAGATTGCTGCAAGTCTCCTATTAACTGACAGAGTTTTGAAAATGTTAGATGCCAGTTTTCTCCTACTCCTTATAGAGAAGAGTGTTGCTAGAGGTCCCTATGACCCCACTTTCTCCCTCTTACTCCCACAGTTTATCTCCTAGACCTTTTTCATACTGGCTTATGTTTTTTTTCTGTAAAGATCCAACCTACTTATTTCTCCATCTTACAGTTCCTTTCTATTTTGGATAATATTATTTCTTTTATTTATGCTTCCACATACATCCTTAATCTTATTTTTAGGACCAAACATACTCTGTTTCATAACTAATATCAAAATTTGATATTAAAAGAAAGGGCATTGGTAATTCTCTTCTGTTTTCTAGTTGAGAAGTCAAAAGCTATTAATTAACTACATGTGAGTAAATATTTGATATTTTAGTAGAAAAATCACAAGCAATATATTTTACCCACCTATCATCTATCATTTCTTTGTACAACTGTCACCTAGATATCCACAAACAATGTTTATCTCTACCAGAAAATAAGAAGTATATTTAAGTAGCAGATGTTGATATTTGGGTACTTGACAATTTAACTGCATATCATTTCTAGATATATCAAATGATGCATAGTATCATGGAAAATGAAATTACTAAAATATAAAATTAATATTTATACTCTCTTCATTTTGACAAAAGTAATTATATTTCTTTAACAGGTAAAAATAAAATTTTAGTACTGCTCCATCGTGTTCACACAGTGCCTGTCTTTCAAGAAATCTGTGTGCTTTCCTTACATTTTTTGCTTACTTCTAAAATACTTTTTAAAATAATACATACTGACATCAGTCTTAACATATGCAATTAAATGCAAAAATACATTTTTTCATCTCTTAAAAAGAAATTATTTATTTTTTGTTACAAATTATCATTTTACATTTGAGTCAGTCTGAGACTGACATATTGAAATTTTCTAATAGTCACTATAAGGATCTAATGCTTTAATACTCTCTTCAAACCAAATACTAATTAGAACTGGAATGTCAGTGAGTTTGATATCACAGATCATCTGTGTGTCCCCTGCAGAGAGCAATAGTATCATGCTCAAATTCCTGCTTGAATAGATAAAATTCTATCAAACACTAACTACTTTCAACATCTCTAATACTTCTTTTGGGGAATTGAAAAAGAGAGAGGGGGGTGCAATTATTATTATTTCAGTGATTAAATAAACCTTGATAGTTTCAACAATTAATAGATCACTATTTAGACTATTTTTAATAAGTAAAAACAATGAATTTCATATATGTTAATAAGATGCCTTGGTTAAGTTTATGTTCCATTTTAGTAAGTCAGATATTGCAACTATTATGCTTTTATGGAATTTGATTTAATTACTCCTATAAAATTTACCTTGAAATATCTTTCAAAATTCTCCAGAATTTTGTGTTACCAACTATAGCATAAATCATCATGAGATCAGATGATTAGAGATACTAATATATAAAAAAAAAACAGTTTTGTTAAGGACAAATAGTTTGTGAGTAGCATTTTACTAAATTAATTATTAAGCAACAATTTTTGAAGCCTGGAAAAAAACTCTCCCTATGCCCTAGAGAATTTGAAGGAAAAACAGATTATAAATAGAGAATATATTAATTCATATATATATACATATTTACACACACACATTCATGTCACTTAATACAAGCAATCTGTTAAACCAAGTAAAAGCACTTGTTGTTTATATAATTAACAATCAAAATAATTTGAAGGAGGAAAAACACATTCTCTAAAAAGCAACAGTGGATTCTATTTTCAAATATTACCTTATTATTTTACAAAAAGAAAATTATTGTATATTAAATAAAATTAAGCATAATTATGGTTTCTTTGATATAGCACATAATATTTAATATTAACATAATTTTTTATATAACTTGACTACTTATTTATGATAAATATAGAAAATGTTCAGAGTTCAGATGGAGACAAGAAAAGATGATAAATTATTTTAAAGCATGTAATATTTCATAAATTTCTATAAGAAAAAATTTTCATTAATAATAAAATGGCTTTTCTAAAGGTCATTAGTATTTGTTGTTCCTCTCATAGTCACACAGTGTGAGAGACAATGCCCCAACTGGACCTTTGATGCCACTAAAATCCCAGTGTCACATATGGGTTATGTCTTGTTGAGTCATTGGTCAAAAGAGCTCCAGAGAACCCTCACAAAGATCACAGGCCATATTCAAGGCTATTAATTACTCCTTATAACCTGATGGTAGGGACCTATTGCTGAAGATACAAACTATTAATTTCATTGAACAAGAAGAAGTCAATCTGCTTGTATGTTTTAAGTTCTTATTTGTGTTCTTTTAAACATTTTTTTTTCTTTTTATGAGAGAACATGAAGTTGGGTTAAGGGTCATCTGGGAAGAGTTGGGGGAGGAACAAGAATACAATCAAAATATACTGTATAAAAATTTTTAAATTTAAAATGCTGTGTACTGCCATCTTTGGATTCGTTGGCAGTAAGCAGGAGCTGAGAATGAGAGGACAGTGAAAGAAATAGACTCCTACTCTAATATCCAGATCTCGCCCAGATTGCGAGATCCCCGAAAAAAGACCACCAGGACTCGATACCTATGCAACATGACAGGGTCCTGTATCACGGGCTAGAGCTCAGGTGACAATCCTTCCTGACGCAACAGGATAAGAGAGTGGCACGGGAGCTTCAAGGGTATTGGGTTTATAAAGGGAAGAAAACATAAGTGTGGATGTGAGTAGGGGGGCCGGCGAGGGGGCGGAATGGGGGAATGTGGGTCACAGAAATGTTGACCTTTAGGCAGGTTGGGTGAAGGCTGAGTCTCAACGGGAAGTTTTTGTTTGTTTGTTTGGTTTGGTTTTTAATGTCAGATTAGCATTGGATCCCACCGGTGGAGTTTCTGGAGACTGCCATAGTTTATGGCAATAAGTAGTCATTCCGTGAACGCAAGGACAAGTGAGGTCAAGTCCTCATGGAACATACACAGACCATGGCCTTAGTTACAGGACATACAGAACATACAGAATGTGGCAATAGTTTGGTCTTTACACTGCTATCTCTGTTATAAGAAAAAAAGATCTTGAGATTTCATAACAATAATGGCAAACCAAGTTTCACAGATTGATGTTTAAAAAATACAAAAATCCAGAGCAAAGAAATAACCCGTGTTGTATTCTAGTTAATATGATTCATGATTTAAGTGTCTGTATCTTCCTTTAATTTCCTTATTGGAGTTCTAATCCCAAGATTATGGTAATAGAATGCAGAATTTTGGGCAGAAAACAACACTCATGGCAGTAAAGTCATCATGAAAGAAGTCCCAGAGGTGGGTTCAGCTCCTCCCAATATGAAGTCACAGTAGGTAGATAGTTAGCTTAGTACCAGCAGACGTTTACCAGACATTTGTATTTTGTGGTTTATTCTTGGACTTTTCAGGTTGTAGCACTAATAGAAATAAGTTTTGTTGTTTATACACCCCCAACAGTTTATTACCATTTCCTAATGGGCTAATGAAGTAGAGCCATACAATGGGCAGAAATGTTTAGTTTTATTTTTCGGACTTAATTTTGAGTGAAAAGGAATTTGAAAAAGACCACTGAATCATTGTCTGTGAAGCATCTCTTCTTCTTTTCTAAAAAATGTGGAGACTTTTGCATCATATTTAATTCTTGGTCTTCTGGGTTCTTAAAACTTTCCTCTTACACAGTAGCATCTGAACTTTGTACTATATTAACATTAGTTGTAAGAGAATTCAATTATTTATCATATATCAAGCTAAAACATACACAAGGTTCCATAATATGAAATGTTCACTCTTTGAAAGTGTCTACATTATCTCTGAACACATATTCAAAGGTATATTTAAAAATTATTTAAAACTTAGAATAGAAATAGAAAATAAGAAAGTTTAAAGAATCAATTTAAGTTAGATATTCTGAAAATAGACTTTATCATCAAGGCCAATTTTTTTTTCAAATCTCTCAGTACAACAAAGCTCTGATATTTACAAGTTACTATGATTGTTAGCAAATTATCATGATCAGTACTGTACAGAAAAGCAAACTTGATTCTATTTTTGAGTCTTCTCAAAATCTGTGCTAATTAGCTTTCCTCCCACTCTTGGCTGCTGCTCATTTCTATGATTTTCTGAAGGTCTCACTTATCATTAACTTTATTTGGAAATCATGTGTGGCCTTCACCATGTTCCCTTCCAAGTCTTTTTAAACCTAAGGAAAGTCCCCAAACCTATATCCTAGCCAATCAGCTTAATAAGCTTTGTCTAGCTACCCAGATAGAATGTACTGGGAACAAAGTTGTGTTTTGCTTGTCAAAATGATGTAATGCTGGCCCCTCTTTTCCCTTGTTTCCTTTACCTGGTTACCGAGTTACTACCTGGTCACATATTTTTTCTTATAAAAAGTCTGCCTTAGAAACTATCCAGCATCACAGTTTGGCTTGCGAGTCCTGACTGTGTCCCTGACTGGTCAGTCCTTGGCCAGTGTTCAATAAACTTCCATCAGTCTGAGATTGGTGTTCAAGTGGTCAATGTATGGATAATCCTGAACCAATAACATTATTTTGCATACTATTTATGTAAAGACATGGTAATGAAAAGTCAGAGAATTTTAAATATAGTTCTTTGAGAATTTTAATATGTTTAAAATATATCTTGTTCATATTCACCAATAGGCATCTCCAAACACTTCCTACATTTACCATCAACTATTGAATCCCCTCTTAAGTCTGTGTCTTCTTCTTTTGTTGTAAATAATCCACCAAGTCTAGTTACAGCTGCCCACACTCAAATGAGGAGAGCCATTATCTGAGTATGGTCAACATGGCTAGGGACCATACCCTTACAGGAAATTGACTTTCCCTCCCTCAGAAAGCATCAATTGTCTGTATCTCCACAGATAGGTAGGGAGTTCATGAGTGCCTTCCCTTTATGCTAGAATGTTGATGATTGGAACTTGTATATGTCTTACATAGGCAATTATATCTTCTGTGTGCAGAGGAATTTTAATTCAGAACATTATTGCTTTGTCAGGAGATCATATCTAAAGACCTTCTGGGTCTTTGTCATCTGGCTGGAATACAACATATGGACAGTTATGGCAGAAGCATTCAAACCCAGGAGACAGTGGCAAGCAGACCTCTGAGTTCAAGGCCAGCCTATTATAGAGTATGTTCCAGGTAAAGAAAAGCTAACGTCCGGGAGTGGGTGGTACATGCCTTTAATCCAAAATAATGAAAGTAAAATTAGTTTGTAGAAGGAAGAACCCATGTTTGAAGGTGATGCCTAATTGAGTGGCAAAGTGACCAATCAGAGAAGGATTTGACAGCACTGGATATGCCCAACTCTCCTTAAGGGAGCAATACAGAGAGTGAAGGAGAAAGGAGGCAGTTTTAAAGAAAGAGGCTGAAGAGAGAACAAGCTAGACATAGGTGAAGACAGAATAAGTCAGAGAATAAAAAGGAGCCAGAAGATTAGAACACATCACTAGAGTTAGTTTGAGGCCAAGCAGAGCAATTCAGAGGCTAATAGAAAGGGAGATTGAGAAAGTCAGCTGGGAGAGGAGTTTGAGCCAGAACAGCTGAGTTGAACCAGCCACCAAAAATTCAGATGGAACTAGAAAAGATGAACTTATTCACCAGTAAGTCTCAGCAACTGAAAACATTCTAGGTCTCTATTAGATTGTATGCAAGCTAGAAGCTTTCAAGACTAGGTCTAGGTTAGCTTATGAAAGCAGTAAGCTCCAGAGATGACAATTAAATCAGGCAAATAAAAGTTACTTTTACAGCTTTGAGTTCATGAATAAAGTAATACTGCTTTGTATAGAAATCATTGTTTCATTTTGGTCCTCCACGGCTTAAGGCTCTTATGATCTTTGTACCAACTCTTCTGAGATAGTTGCTAACCCTTGAGGGAGGGATTTGATATAGATGTTCCAGTTGGATACGAGCATTCTACTGAAACATTTTCTGCACTTTTATTAATTGTATGTCTGCATTAGCTAGCTACCACCTAGTGAAGAAATAAACTTCATGGTTAAGGTCTGAGAGCTGTTATAACCTTGGATATGGAGATATGAATTAACAAGACCCAATGATTTGACAGAATGATACTTGTAGGTTCACCACTGGGGCCTTTTATAGGTTACAGAAACCAGTCACTTAATTACCTTAACTAGACATCAAAATTGTCAAAAACTTTGAATAAGATAATCATTAAAGGTTCTTTTTTGGTGGACAAAACTGAAAACAATATAAATATTTTTAAATAACTTTCAGTTAAACTTTCAACTACTCTACCTGTGCTAAATAAAATTTCATAATATAAATGGAAACCTGAAAGGTATAGCGGGAAAAAGTACTGTAGATGTATGAGAAGTCTTCCTATGTGTGGCAATAACTTCAGTGCATATAAGTTTATGAGCCCATTTGCACAAAGTAACTGACCTGTAGGGAACAAATGAGTGTTTATATTAAAGCAGAAATGTGGAGAGTGAAACAGAAAGAGTTCACTGTGTCTTCCACATCTCCATTAGAACTCCTTGTATGGATGTCACTCCTTGAGAACATAAATTCCAGATGTTATTATTGCTTGGCATTGTCTGAGTGATAGTAAAACACACCCCAGTTTGAAAATAAAAAGCAGAACGGAAGAGATGAGCATACTGCCCATTTCCATGTACTACAGGGTGGGAAGAACTAAATAAAGCCCAGTCCATCTTAAAATAAGTGACGTTTTGAAGACTTTAAAGCAAAACCATTATCTTTCAGAGGAATTATTATAGTTAAGACTTTAGTAAATATTTTAGTGCTTTTTTATATTAACAAGAATATCATAGTGAAAGAAATATAAACAGGACTATTTTGGAGCACCTTTGCAGGATTAAAACAAGTAAAATTTGATGGACTATGGCAATCTTGAATCTTGCTACTGGGAAATGTGTCAATAAAGTATGAGTATTGTTTTTAAATGATCTCATTTCTACCTGCAATCTTCTGAGTGTGGGATATTTTACATTGCCAACAGAAATGACAGTTGCCTCCAGGTTTCTTAGATGCACAGTTTTGGCAAATGATATCACAACAATTTTGGTGGTTATTATTATCTATACATTATAGATGAAGAACGTCATGTCGACAATAGAGTTTGCAATGTTCCCCAGTACATTCACACACTAAAACCATCAACATATATTTTAAAGCAAATTAATCTTTCTTTTCCAAAGTACTATAAAAGAGTAAAAATATGTGCCTTTTGTTCTTAGCTAATTAAAAGTACCATGTAGTACCAGCTACACTTCTCTATACCACCATTTATATCAGTGTTGAAACCATGCTATTTCTTTTTTTTGACAAAACAAAACAAAAACCAACAAATAAATTCAACAAAAACAAATCTAGAATGAAAAATCTTTTCTGAAGAACTGAAAAAACACACAGTGAAAAATGTCATGGCTAATACCTGCAGAGCAAAGAAACTCACAGAAGTGCACATGGCATTTGAAGTTGTTTTTCCCTGCTTTCCTTTGGTAAAACAATAAATTTTAGAAGCATCAGCTGAGAACATAACAATAAACTACACATTTTGAATGTCGTATGAACTTAATGTGACAACAATTACACCCCAGGCTCATCAAAGGTGTAAATATGTGAGAACTAAAGATCTCAGAGATTTATAACTGTTGGCAAAATAAACATAAATACAGAAATCTTAGAGATATTTAAAGTTTCTTTGAAATCATCTGTTTCAAAGATTAGATTGGAGGAATATAGTGATCCTAGATGCTGGCAATCTTCCATTGTAAGTAAAAGCATGTAACAACCATGGAGAAAGAAAGAAAGAGCCCATACCTAAGTTTCCAATTACAATATATATATATATATATATATATATATATATATATATATTATATATGTTTGTGTGTGTGTATGGTAGATGATTGAAGAAAATTACTAATAATAAAAATCAAGATAATAACATCATCATACTGACTATAAATGATTTTTAAAAGAAATTAAACATAATGTATAGAGAATTTGAACAAAGAGGTCTTTTACTGTTACTTACCAATGAAATTAAAACACTACAATTTAAAAGTAGTTTAAAAACTCAATTGTCTTAAGAGCTTAGGCACAACTATTAAGAAAACTACTCATTTGTCAGACAGATCAAGAGAAAAGGCAGAAAAGGCATCATGGACAGATGATAAAATGAAAAGTAGAGTATGGGGTAAAACTACCGTGAAGAAGTTGAATAGCTCTAAAAGAGGAAAGTAAGAAGGCTGACTAGAAAACACGGACAGAACAGTAACTGATGTATTAATTGTTGGAGATACTCTGAAACTAAATATGTTTAGCTGCAGAATCTCTAAGTACTAAGATTTACAATGTGCCCTAAAATAGGCACTAAACTAAATAAAATAATATTGTTAATATTATTATTATTTATTATGCTAAAGATAAAACTTGGGGTCTCAAGCATTCTAAGTGCATTTTGCCACTGAACTACAATGTAACAGGTACAATTAAACCATATTCATTTCTATTTACAATAATGTATTTATCATACAATCACTCATTTTTACTAAACACGTTAGTAGTTCTATGCTTAAAATTCTTGATGACCCTTGTAGCTTCATGAACACTGATTATCTCATGGGTAATGAATAGTATACTTGAGAGTTTTGGCATGGACGTATTTCAGCTGAAAGAACCAAAAGGCCATAACACAGCTAATTAACTCACTAATTTGTAGTTTCCTAATGACTTATTTATTTTAAAGAAACTAATTAAATGTTTCAGAGTACATAGAAATTGCTTAGAATCGGCTTAACAGTTCTTATTATGTATTGAGTGCACAGGATAATTAAACAGAAGGCCTCATGGTAGAGTGATTAAAGGCTCCAGATGCACAGCCAGAAGCTTAACTTTGTGTTCCTTTCCTGTCACTAACTAGTTGCTTGGCCTTGGGCAAGCCAGACATCCTTTTACCAGTATGACAACATATTAAAAAATATTTTCACAGATAATCTTAATAAAACACATGACAAAATATATGAATATATTTGGTAAAATGCCAAGAAGTTATGACATAGATGTTTTTCTTTCACATTTAGCACTATGACTTTGTGATTTGAACTCGAGAAATCAACTAAAGTTAATTCATAAAATATCCTAGGTGCCTATGGTGGCATCTTGAAACCTGAGTAGAAAAACATCAATAATGAATGAACAGGAAAGTAATCAGATTGACTTATCCCTGGCCACAGATGCAATTCCTATTTGAAACTGCTTCAGCAAGAGGGATTCACAGTCACAATCAAAAGAGGTCTACCTATACGGGCATTAACTAATATTCTTGTCTACTCCAAGTTCTCATTCATGACATTGAGTCTGCTATAACTCAATGACTGAATCATCCCTGAAGAACACATTAGGGTTCAGATTGAAAATTTTTTCAACAGAAGGATATAAATGGGTTTTTGCTTCTGTGGTACATTTTATGTGATTCAAAGTGGATCTATCTGTACAAAGATCTAGCAATACGTTAGAGGGATGGTGTAGTTTAGAATTTGTTTTCGGAAAAACAAAATGCTTTAAACAACACATGACGAGTTTTTTTTAAAAAAAGTAACATGACATCCAGATGTAAAGACATGAGAAATACCAGAAGGTCAAGAAGGTTAGTAAGGTTGGAATAGAGACAAAGGGAGTCAGCACAATGCCAAGAGAGCCTGGAGAATATGGTGGGTGTGTACCACATTAACCAGTGCCTTAGACACTCAGTCATAAACCTTGGTCTCCATAGCCCCACATGGAGACAATCTCAGTGCCCAAGGTGAGAGGGGGAAATATCTGTCTTTTTAGTAGCAGAGGGGGCAAAGGAAGAGAAGAATCCAAGGGATTAGTAAGGACCTTCCACAGATATTAAAAGATTTCATTCTAGTGGGAGAGATTAGTAGAATTGTGGGACATTTCTGGGGTTAGGGAGAAGCTTTGTGTAATGGAAGCTCCAGAATCTATGAGGGTGTTCTAGAGAAGACTCCTGGTAATGGAGGAAAAAGAGTCTGAACCGGCCATCTTCTATAACCAGGCCAGGTTTTCAGTGGAGGAATTAGGACACCAAGCCAGGCATCCCTTTGATCTACAATTTGTCCTGCTTGCAAGATGTGCTGTGCTAAAAGTGCATCAGAAATTGTGGGAGTAGCCAACCAATGATTGGCCCTGTTTGAGACCCACGAGAGGGAGTGCACCTCTGACACTGCCTGGAGGGCTTGGAACCAGAAGCTAAATATCCCAGGGGCATGGGATAGAACCAAACGTTACTGCCAAAAAAAAAAAAAAAAAAAAAAAAAAGATTATTTCTAGTCATACTCCACTATACTCATAAACAGGAGCCAGGCATAATCATCAGAGAGGTTACATTCAGCAACTGATGGCAACAATACAGTGACCCACAGCCAAATGTTAGGCAGAGCTTAAGGAATCCTGCAGAAGAAGGGATGAAGGATTATAGGAGCCAGAGGGCATAAAGGATGCCACAAGAAAACCCAAAGAATCAACTAACCTGGCCTCATAGGGGGCCCCAGAGACTGAACTGAAAATCATGGAGCCTACATGGGTCTAACCTAGGCCCTCTACGTATATGTTATGGCTGTGTAGCTTGGTTTTCTTGTGGGACTCCAAACAGTGGGAGTGGTGATGTCTCTGATGCTTTTGGAATCCTTTTCCTCCTATTGCATTTCCTCTTCTAGCCTTAATATGAGGAGAGGTGACCTGTCTGATTACAACTTGATAGGTAATGTTTAGTTGCTATCTCTGGGAGGTCTGGCCTTTTCTGAGGGGAAGCAGAGGAGCAGTGGATGTCAGGGAGGGAGGGGCTGGGAAGAGAGGACAGAGGGAAAACCATGGTTGAGATGTAATGTATGAGAGAAAAATACATTTTTAAGAAGAGGAGAAAAAGAAACTAAAATATTTCTACCTTATGTGAAATAGAAGTAATTTCCAAATAATAATAATACCAATTTAAAAATATATAATTTCTGGCATGTCATTTTTTTTTTTACCTGCTAGCCGGATATCCTCCATCTTAATGTTGGCTGGACTAGTGCCATGAAGATGGTGTCCTTGAACTACTCTCTCAGGGAAAGCAGGGAACCATGCTATAAAGGTTCATGATAAGCTTGATGGAAAAAAGATATAGATAGCAATTTCCCAGCCAGATTCTCATCCACAGCCAAGCTACCATGTGATTGCAACCATGGCTGATGGTTTGATGTAACTTCAAGATAATTAAGTTGAGATATTTAATTAAACAGTTTAGCAATCTTGACTCACAGAAACTATGAGGCTGATAAAATGCACAGTTGTTTTAAGTCATTAATATTAAGGGTAATGAACAATTGCTAAGGTTTCTGTGTATACACAATATTGATATAGATTAAAATAAATCTTTACTATGTCACACTATTTGCAAATTATCTTTAAGAGAATTGCTCAATGTCTACAAGATGTGCAGGCATAAAGATAAAGCAGAAAAAGCAGAGATTGACGGAATATCCAAACAATGCCTGGCCTTGCCCAAAACCTTCCCGATGGTAGAGAGCCAACCTGTGACACTATTAATGATATTCTTCTATGCATGCAGAAAGGAACCTAGCAGAGTTGTCCTCTGAGAGGCTCCACCCAGCAGCTGTTCCAAAGAGATGCTAAGACTCACAGCTAAACACTGGGTAATGCATAGTGATTCTAATAGGAAGGAGGGAGAGGGGAGGACCTGGGGGTGACAGAAGCTCCCCAAGAAGACCAACAGAACCAATTAGCCAAGTCCCAGAGGGCTGTGCTGAGACTCAAGCATCAGCTAAAGACCACGTATGCACTGGGCCTAGCCCCCCACCCCCCACATAGATGTAACTAATTTGCAGCTTCGGCTTTGTGTGAGTCCTCTAGTAAGGGAAACAGTAGCTGTCTCTGATGTGGACTCTAATGCCAGCTTTTTAAAATCTCTACCCACTGGCAAGACTGCCTTGCCAGGCCACAGGAAGGGGACTTGCACAATCCTTATGGGAGTTGATGAGCTGTGGTGGCTGGGAAAGGGGAAGGGCTCCCCTTTTCTGAGAAATAGTGGAGGGGAGAGAGGAAGGAGAGGAGGGATGGGCCTATGATCAGGATGTGAAGTGAATGAAAAAATATATAAACTTTTAAAAAGAGAATTGCTCAAATAAGGAAAGATAGGTTTCTTGCAAATATGTTTCTAAAAGTGTAATTATTTTATAATTTTTATTTATTATACATAATTATATTATGTATTATTAATATATTCTATATAGTATAATTTTATTTATTTTGAGTTTTATAAACAATGTAATATAATTGTTTTAGAGATCTGTAGAGAATCCACTATTTGATTTAAACATTAGTGAACATTTCGGAGAATAGGACAGGAAGTTTTACTCTTATGTTTTCATTTCTCTAACAGAAAAAAATGACTTCCTTGTTAAGATTAGTTAAAAACTATAGCAGAGACTTATACCCAAGTTTATAGTCCTTGTTTCTATTTAATTTAAACATTTTTTCTAAGTCATATTTTTCTCTGTCTGGGAATCCAAACGTTCTTAATTGGATTTTACAATAGTTAGGTTTACATTTAAAAAGCAAAGGCTGGAGCATATTTGTAAAATGCAAAAGTTTGAGTTGAATCTTCAGAATGAAAACTATAACCCACATAAAACTATAAACTTAAATCTATGGCTCTGCAAACATATATGATTAAATCAAATGTTCCATGTGTGAGCCTTTCAAACAAATTATATTAATATTCCCCAAAACATAAAGCAATTTTTCAAAAATATTACACTAAACCAAAGAGAAAATATAAATTGTTGTAAGGTATAAATGCATATAATGTGTGGACTTGGAAAATGACTTTTTACTTACCCTGCAAACCCCAGGACATGAGTTCTAATCCCACAACACATAAAAGCCTATAATCTCAAAACTGAGAAGATAGAAATAGGTGGACCCCTTGGGCCTACTGAACACCTGAACTTGCAGAATCTTTGAACTCCTTGTTTGATGAAAGACTCTGTCTCCAAAATGGCAGAGTCCTCAGGAGATGGCTCAGTGTGTAATAATTTCACCCATGCAAATGCAAATGTGAGTAACTGAATTTGAATTCCTGTGACCCAAGTGAAAGCTAGATGCAGTATATCAGTGCAGTGCTAGCAATTCTATGGGGCTATAGGAGGCATTCAAAAGCATCCTAGAAGCTTGTGGATGAACAACAAAGAAACCCTATCCCAAAGAAAGTGAAAAGCAAGAAGCAATACTATTGATATCCTCTGAGAACTCCTTGTTGTATAAGTGTTGTGGTAGGAGCACATTCACATTAATAATTGTACCACAAACCACAGAGAGAGAGAGAGAGAGAGAGAGAGAGAGAGAGAGAGAGAGAGAGA
>OU015752.1:14062389-14087223 GCA_907169655.1 Acomys percivali
AGAGAGAGAGAGAGAGAGAGAGAGAGAGAGAGAGAGAGAGAGAGAGAGAGAGAGAGAGAGGAAAGAGAGAGAGCATAAAATAGAGTTTAATAGTAATATACCTTACATCTTTTCTCTGGCCTCCACATGCTCTAACACACACACACACACACACACACACACACACACACATACATAGATAAAAGCATTTGTGTTTCCACATCATACTAATAAGATATATGCATTTGTCTTTTCATGTACAACTTGCTTCTGTGTATTTTCAAAAGCACGCCTATACTCATATTATTGTAAATATGTTGTAATAAAATATTTACCGAGACTCCCCATGCAACGGAGCATCGGGAGAGTCTCTGCCACCTAGGACTATACATTACAATGGAGGAAGCAGGCATCTAAGTGAATAAGGAAGCAGGAGCACGCTCCAAGTCTTAAAGGAAAGCAGTCGGTGTGATAAAATAGAAAGTGAGTGAGCTTTATATTTCATTGGATGTCCAAGGACAATTTCATAAGGAACTAAACCATGAGCTGACTGTGAGGTGGAGTGATGCATATTCCACTGGAAGTTAATGGTGCTGTGAAAACTCAGCCATCCATAGGAAAAGATAGCTTAATCACTTGTTCTGCAGCATGAACATAAAGTAAGCTAAAGCTCTAAATGCAAGTAAATATTTGAACTATATCAAGAACAAGCATCAATAACCATTTGTCTGGAAATGTGAATTAAGATAGTACAAAGGACTAAAGGCACATGCTTTTCTAAGAGAAAAGCAGAAAAGAGGCAGAAAGAAAAAAAATCCTTCAAGTTCCTGGAAGACAAAAAGTGAAAATAATCTTTATATATATATATATATATATATATATATATATATATATATATATATATATATATACACATACCTTATCATGTAGATAGAAAATGATAGAATATATATATATATTTTCAAAGTAAAAGGAGTTCATTTAAGTTCAGAGTAGGTTGACTAATGGAGCATGATGTCAGCTTTCTTTTAGTAAAATTGTCACACATTAAAAATAGAGAGAATCCCTTGAAAGATCTTGCAAATGAAAAATTAGTTCCTTCCAAAAGAATCTCATTGGAAACATAAACATCTCTTAGAGGAAGGACTCATGACCAGGTGCAGAGGGCTAACATAAGAACAATGGGAGAATAGCAATGTAGAAGGATCCAGTAGGTCCTAGAAACCTACAAGTAGAACATTATGATAGGCAGATTAGGGTCATGGGGTCCTGCTCAAACTAAGGCCCTAGCCAAGGACAATACTGGCGGTCAAATTTAAACCCCTACCCTGATCTAGCCCATGGACAGGACAGTCTCCACACGAGTGGAGAGAGGGATTTGACTTTCTCAAGTACTCTGGTGCCTCACATTTGACTATGTCCCCTGGCAGGGGACACCTAGTGGCACTCAGAAGAAGGACAGCAGGTCACTGAGAAGAGACTTGATACCCTATGAGCATATACAGGGGGAGGTAATCCCTCTCAGGAACAGTCATAGGGGAGGGGAATAAGGGGAAAATGGGAGGGAGGGGAGAATGGGAGGTTACAAGGGATGGGATAACCATAGAGATGTAACAAGAATAAATTAATTAAAAAAAATAAAAAAAAATAAACAGCACCAAAAAAAAAAAAAAAAAAGACAAATGTAATGGCATCATTGGAAGTGCTTTGTCTCATAGGGCTTTGTTGTTTGTTCTATTTTGTTTTGTTTAACGTTGTGAGCTCCATGTTTTATGGGATTCCTGTCTGTACCGACAGGTGTGTTTCTCCTTCAGTATGTGTATCTCATGCTTTCACGATGTCTTTCTTCTGTTTGTTTGAATATTTTGTCCAATTTGCATTTGTGTTTTTCTTTTGTTTTGTCTTAATTTATTGTATTTCATTTTCTTCTTCTTCTTTAGATTCCTGTTTGCTGTCTCATGAGAGACAGAAAGAGCGTGGATTAGATGGGAGGAGAAGTGGAGAGGGTGTGGGAGGAGTTGGAGACAGGAAAACTGCGATTGGAATATATCACATGGAAAAATTATTTTCAGTAACAGAAAAATAAAGAGCAAAATATATAAACACAACTCCATGTTTTATTTTAGTTGATACAAACAAAAATAAAATCTTATAAAAAAGTGAAACACTGAAACAAGAATGGCTCTAGTCTTTTTAAAATACCATTTGTGAATGCTACAAGATAATAAGTTATTCTTAAATATTAAAATTATTTTCGCTTTGAACTTTTAAAAACAAGAATTTTGAACAATCTTCATATTAAATGGAGAACCAATTAAACAGCCATAACACAGGTCAGTTAACTGTTATCAACACAAAGGATATCTTTGGAAAAACTTTGGGATTGCATTAGAACAAATTGAGAAAATAACTTGTGAAGCAGAATCAAAGGACTTTATCTAACTTGAAAAAATGAATTGTGATTTCCACAAACAGTGTCAATTCAGAAAGCCTTAAGAAGTCTAGGAAACCATTTACTAGTGAGTGTACTGATATATATATATATATATATATATATATATATATATATTTGAAAAAACATATTTAAAAGATAAAATATAACACATTTAAGCATAATAAAATACAGTTAATGTTGTAAGGGTTTCTATTGATCAAAAACAAGCAGAAGAGGAGGAGGCTTATTTGATTTTACACCTTGTAATTAGCCCATCATCCATGAGAGTCAGGGCATAAACTAACGGCAAAAACCTGGAGGCAGGACTGATATAGAGGCCGTTAAAGAGGGTCTCTTAGTGGCTTGCTCCCAGTGGCTGTTCAGTCTGCTTTCTTATACTATATGGAATTATCCATGTAGGGGGAGCACCACTCCTGTGGGATAAACACCCCCAACAATTATCAGTCAACAAAAGCACTACAGACTTGTGCATTGGCCGATCTGGTAGGGACATTTTCACAAATAAGGTTCCTTCTTCTAAAAGGACTGCATTCTGTGTCAACCTGACATGAAAACTACTCAGCACAATTAAGTATTCAATGAAATTCAATAACATAAAGACAGAAAATATAATAAAATTAAAGGCAAACAATGTGTGATCCAGTACTAAGCAATCTGAAGTAGTTATTTAAATGTGTGAAAACCATTATCAGAATAAAAGTAAGCATTTGAAATTACTACTCCTTAGGAATACAAATATATGAGACGCAGGACAAAGGAGTAGTAGGAAGGTGCTTTTGTTATTGTTATTTTGATGTTTTAATACATGTGCAAGTTGTTCCTTGGAAGAATTTCAAAGCAAAGGATTAGAAATGGAACAGAACCTGCTTAAGACTTGTAGAAGAGAATTTTGCAAACAAGAAAAATTGAAAAGTATTAACAGGAAGGGATTATTTATTTAATATCCATACTTACTTGTTTTCTCCTTAATATTCTTAGAAAATTCTTAGAAAATATTCAATATACTAAGTACTGTATGGGGGACTCTGCATTCTCCAGTAAACAGAATAGCCCCAAATCATGTCTCATGGAATACATTAGTAGTCAACTAGAGCATGATAAGCCAGAAATAAACTTTATCTTCTTTAGTTATTTATTTACTTTACACCCCGATCACAGCTGTCCCTCCCTTCTCTCCTCCCAGTTCCTCCCTCTCCCTTCCATTCCCTCATCTACCCCTCCTCTGCTTCTCTTTAGAAAAGAGGAAGGCTCCCATGGATGTCAACCCACCTTGACATATCAAGTTCCAGAAAGCCTTGGTGTATCTTCATCTACTGAAGCTAAACAAGGCAGCCTACTTAGCAGAAAGGGACCCAAAGGCCGGCAATAGACTCAGGACAGCCCTTACTCCTGCTTTATGTGGCCTACTTGAAGACCAAGCTACACAACTGTTAGTGTGTGCAGAAGACCTAGGGTCTTACTATGCATGCTCTTTAGTTGGGCTTTCAGTCTCTATGCGCCCTTATGGCTCCAGGTTAATTGAGTAGGTAGATTTTCTTGTAGTGTCCTTGCCTCCTCTGGATTGAAATAAAGTACATTTTGAAGATGATATTCATCCTGGGATTTGCTCAGGTCAAGAAGTTTACCACATGGGTATATTATATTATATTATATTAATTATATCATATCATATTAATTATATTATATTAATCATAAATGTATTTAAAGCCTTGAGACTAGATAATGTCTAGAGAGAGTAAACAAACCGGAAAGAGAAGAACGGGTAGTCAGAGGGTAAAACAGCCCTGCAGCCCAAGGAGAACAGGTGAGCTACAAGGACAACGAGTGTAGTAAGGATACCTGGGAACCAGTTAAAATAAAGACATTAAAGAAGAGGAAGCAATGAGTCATCAAGGTAAAACTGATGACAGTCAGAAAACATAAAGACTGAAAACTAACAATTTTATTATTCAATAGAGAAGTCAGTGTTGGCTGAGCAGTGAACTGTTTGGAAATTAGTTTAAGTCAAGCTGAATGGGCTTAAAAAAAATTAGAGAAAAAATAACAAAGTGGGCATAACTCAAATTTAAAATCACTAAAATGATTAATAATCTTAAACACTTGTGCATCATAAGTTTTTTCAAAAACAAATTTAGAAGGTCCTTCATAAAGTATATATCTAATTATGCATTCACATAGGAACTGTATGAAAGACATAAATCATTTAGGAAAAAAAGTCCATGGTAGAATGGATAGAGAGTGTGAAAAGCACTTTACACAAAATACACACATTTAGCAAATTTAGTAGCAACTAGACAATGCCCATTCAACTGAGAGTAGATGGCACTGCAGCTGGTAAAAATTTTGACATAAAAATGATGAATGGTTGAGTAAAAGATATCTTTATTTAAAATGTATATGCTAAAGTACAGGATTGATATCATTGTTTTGTTTTGTTTTTTTGGTGCTAGTTTTCTTTTTTTCTTATTATTTAATTAATTTATTCAGATTACAATTCAATTGTTATCCCATCACTTGTATCCTCCTGTTCTTCCCTCCCTCCCTCCTGCTTTCACCCTATTCCCCTCCCCTAGGTCTATGACTGAGGGGAGCCTCCTCCCCCACTATATGGTCATAGGCCATCAAGTCTCATCTTGGTAGCCTGCTTATTCTTTCTCTAAGTGCCATCAGGCCTCTCTACCAAGGGGAGGTGGTCAAATATGGAGCACCAGAGTTCATGTCAGAGTCAGTTCCCACTCTCCACATTACTATGGAGAATTTCCTGTCCATTGGCTAGATCAGAGTAGGGGTTCGATGCTTACTAGAATCTCTTGTCTATCTAAGGCATGTAAACTCAAAAGGTAATGAACAGAAGAGAAAGCTGAGAGGCTGGGCTCTGTTTGCTTTGCGTCTTCTCCAAGCCACTCAAACAGAAGTTTCTCTTATCTTTAAGGTTGTAGAATAGGTTAGAACAGGGAGGGGGAGTGGAGAGATTTTTCCCTGAACCTCTTCCCTCTGTTTCTGTGTCTTTCTGTCATCTATCTCTCTGTCTGCCTCTCTCTCTTTCCTCCCTTCTCTCTCTCTCTCTCTCTCTCTCTCTCTCTCTCTCTCTCTCTCTCTGTCTCTTTCTAAGAAAAAATGCAGACCAGTAAGGCAGTATTACTACTAATTAAATAATCTCTCTGTCTTGAAAAAGATAAAAATTCCCAATTTATTTATATTGAGATGAACTTTTATAAGAGCATGGAATGTGACATGGAAAGAGGCTTCAAGCTCTTTAACCACTCTATTTAAGGAGCGGACTGGGTTCAGTACTGAGGGATAGTTTTGATTTATCTGCAGTATTTGAATTTCTGTACTGACAACAGAATGGTGCATTACCTAAGTGATTGTTTAAAAAGTAAAATTAAATTCACACAAATACTTTGAGATAGATAAGTTTGAAGTAAATGCCTATGGTGATTGCATTCAAAATTATGAATATAGACTTGAGATCATTACATGACAATTATTACATTAGCAGCTATATTTTCAACCCCACAAAATGGCAGTTTAATGCTGTGTTCTGCCAACAGGCCAGATAAATGTGTGTAATTAAATTTCATTTTTATAAAATGTAAATTAAAGCTGACTTTGTAAGATGAATTGTACATTGAAGAATGTTGTTCATAATTACTGTGCCTCTTCTCTTTCTCTTGGAGAGGGTATATTACCTTTCCATTCTTTTAACACACACGCACACACACAACTTCTTCCTTTGGCCTTGGATCTCTCATGTCTTCAAGTTGGTTTTGAAATTTGTTCATTCTGTTTGTGTTCATTTGTCACACATGTGCACACATGCATGATACCACACTGTACATGAAGTCTTCACCTCTTCCATGAATGTTACATCTTTAAAAAGGAGCAGGGAATTTCTCTACATCTGAAATACAGAAGATGAGCAGAGCCCACAAAAGTATGATAACAACTACTCCCAGTTCAGAGAGTGGCCTGGTCACTGGGAACTAGGTTATATATTTTGTTTCCTGGAATTTTATTAGTGCTTTGTTCTTTAATACATATTAAATAATTTCATTTTCAAGAAAGCTCTTTGAAGATGGTTTTAATAACAATATGAATAACTAATGCTAAAACTGCTGTATAAAATCATCAGTGAGCAGTTGCTTAAGAACAGTGTCTTTATTCTGAATTTTATTTAAGAAAGAATCTCATATAAAAAATACAGTTGATTTTTTAAAAATATGTAAATTTCTGGTTTTGTTTTGTTTGTTTATTTTTTGGTTGGTTGGTTTTAGTTTTTCTCTGCGTAGTCTTGGCTGTCCTGGAGTTGCTTAGTAGACCAGGCTGGCCTCGAACTCAGAGAGCCACCTGCCTCTGCCTCCCTGAATCCTGGGATTACAGGTATGCACCACAGCGACAGGCTAAATTTCTTTTTTGTATGATCTAAGTGCATCGTATATAAAACATGGGGAAATTACAGTGGTAAGGAGAGAACATGACGACCTGGAATGAGTTTTCACTTATATTTTAATAGTAAAATTCACCGAGGAAATATACGAATTCATTTTGAATTTGCTGAGTGCAGTTTCAACTAAATTCTCACCAACGCATGTTCTTAAAAGTATATTTAAAAAATAAATTCCCAATGTGGCAAGACGCAAGATGATATTTTAAGGCAAAACACCAGTTTCTCAAATCTCTAGTGTAAGAAAGAGATGTGCAGAGAATTTAAAATGGAATCATACTGAAAATGTGCTTTATAAATAGCACTGAGTCAACAGAGCGCCAATACTCAGATTTTCATAGATATTCCCATTTGTGTGACTAGGAATGTTTATATGAATGATACTTTGCAGGGGAAGGTGCTAAATCTAAAGTCTATTTAAGACTGAAAATGTTTCTTCTTGTGCATCAGGCAGTCTCACATCTACCTCACTATCGTTTGCCTTGAAGGAGAGAGAAATGACACAGGAAAAACTAAGAATTAAATAATACCACCAAAGAATGATTAGAAACCTTAAAGACAAAAATGTAATAATAAATACGGTATAACTGCTTCTCAACACTTAAATTATACTAGGCTTTACATTTCTTTTAATTAGACCACATTCTTTATAAAAATTAAAAGTGAAATAAAAAAGTCATAATCAAAGATTCTCACATTATACTACAAGCTAACAGTCACTCTACACTTAAGCCAGTACACAATGTTAGTTCATCATTACACCCTTGCCTCAGTTTCCTCATTCTATTTTGTAACTTTTGGTCTATATGCTTAAAGTGTTTTGGGGTGATATGAAAGTATTTGGACAGCCCTATATTATAGAAGTGATCTAATTTAACCTTAAGACATTTTGTGTTTATTTAATAAAATATATCAACCTCCCACCACACACAGCCAGTATTTTAGAAGAATAGATTGGCCATTTCAAAATGCAAAACAAAACAAAAAGGACAGCTCAAGATTATTAGAAAATACCTAGCCCAACATTTCCTGATTCCATTCCCATACATAAAGTAGTGTGAGGAAAGTAAAAAGCTTGAAACTACATATCATATTTTCCAGTAGAAAGATTAATCAAAAGTTTTAAAAATATTATTTACTATAATATATTCACTTTACCTTCCAATTGTTACCTCTTGCTCTTATCTTCCAGTTCCCACCCCCCCCCTGTCTTCTGCCCTATTCCCCTCTCCTAGATCTGAGTGGAGGAGGGGCCTCCTTCCCCACTGTCTGACCACAGACTATCTGGTCTCATCAGGGTAGCTTGCATCCCCTTCCTCTGTGTGCCCACAAGGCCGCCCACCAAGGGAAAATGATCAAATCTCAGGCACCAGAGTTCATGTCAGAGGCAGTCTTCTTTTTTCTCCCATCTACATACATGGAAAATGAGCTGTCCATCAGCTGCATATAAAAAGCATGCATTGTTCTGGGTTGGTGCATCAGTTTATGCAGGTCACCTGTGCCCACATCTGCTGTCCTTGGTGATCTCCTTGTGGAGCCCCTGACCCCTTCTCTGAGTCTTTCCATTCCCCTACACACACACACACACACACACACACACACACACACACACACACACACACACACACACACACACACACACACACTTCCACACAACTCTCAGCTCTCCATCCAGGTCCAGCTGTAAGACCTAGTGTTAATTTGAACCAAGCAGTAGAGGCATATGCCTTTAATGCCAGCATTTGAGAGGCAGAGGCAGGTGGAACTGTGAGTTAGAGGTCTCATGGTCTACAAAGCAAGGTTCAGGACAGCCAGGGCTGGAGAAATGATGACAACATTAACATCATCATCAACAACAGCCTTTTAATTTGATTCTAATTAGTTTTGTCACATTTCAAACCCATTCTTTTTAATTTGTTTGGATTTGGTATTTGTGACTTATTCTGTCTTATTCTGTAGTCCAGAGTGACCTTTAATTGGAATGATCCTTTCACCATCCTCCCAAATACTGATATTCCAGATATGTGCTGCAACCCTGGATTACCTTACTCTTTTGAAAGAAAGATGAGGTTTGGCCTCTTGTGTTGCTGTCCTTCATTAGAATAGGCTCATAGGGCATTCATTAGGAAATACAAGCAGTTGGTGTTAATTAGGTAGTATGAGCTCTGTTCATGAATTTGCCACCTAAATTAATGTGGCCTAATAACTATCTTACCCTCTGATCCCGAGCCTGCCCTTTCAGAGTTGGCATCTGCTGCAGCCAGGCTGGCCTGAACCATTTTGGGATCCACAGCAGTTCCATGCTAGAGTGATACAGAGCTAACAAACCTGCTTTAATAACAGCTGGAGCAGCCATCACTAGTGTGCATTATTGCTCATCTTTATCTCAGTTGATAACCTGGCCCCCTACTTCAAAAGAACAATTGGACATTCAACTGTCTTAATTATAGAATTAGAACCTCTCCTATCCCTATAGCCTATGATGCACCTATTCTAACATTCATTTTAGTCCAAAAGACTGACCGCTTGTGCTTCAGATTTTACTCTTTCTTTTTTTTTATTTAAACATCTTTTTATTGAAAAATAAAATAATTCATATTACATCTCATTTGCTATCCCATTCCATGCATCCTCCCATTCCTCCCTCCCTCCTGCTTTCACACCATTCCCCTTCCCTATAGCTGTGACTGAGGGGACCTCCTCCACCTGAATATGATGCTAGGGTATCAAGTTTCTTCTTGGTCGTCTGCTATCCTTCCTCCGAGTACCATTGGGCCTCCTCATCAAGGGGACATGGCCAAATATGGGGCACCAGAGTTCATGTGAAAGTCAGTCCCCAGTCTTCACTTAACTGTGGAGAATGTTCTGTTCATTGGCTAGATCTGGGTAGGGATTTGATGATGACTGCAGATTGAGTAAGATCAAAAATTCAAGTGACACCACAAGCTGGTGAGGATGAGGAGAAAGAGGAACACTCCTTCATTGCTGGTGGGAATGCAGACTAGTGCAGCCACTTTGGAAATCTCGCTGGCACTATCTCAGAAAGCTGGGAATAGGGCTTCCTCAAGATCCAGCTATTCCACTCCTTGGAATATACCCAGAAGATGCTCCAGCATACAGCAGGGACATATGCTCAACCATGTTCATAGCAGCCTTATTCATAATAGCCAGAACATGGAAACAGCCTAAGTGTCCCTCAGTAGAAGAATGGATAAAGAAACTGTGGTACATTTACACTATGGAATACTACTCAGCTATTAAAAACAAGGAATTTCCAAAATTTGTAGACAAATGGATTGAAGTAGAAATGATCATAATGAGTGAGCTAACCCAGAAGCAGAGAGATTCAAAAGGTATATACTCACTTATAACTGGACACTAGCCCAAGGGGCATATCCCATGAAAGTCTTCACTTACCAGGAAAATGGGATAGAGGTGAGGACATCCTATTGGGACTCTAGGTGAGAAAAATATAGGAGATAGGGAAATAGATGGATCCAGAGGGTCCTAGAAACCTAGAAGAACACTATGATAGGCGGATCTGGGCCCAGGGTTTCTGCTCGATCTAAGGATAATACATACAGTCATTATCAGATTTTACTCTTTCAATCAATGCTCTTATAACCCTTTCTCACCTTTATGAGATGCTTCGGCCATCTTTTCTTCTTACCAAAGCATCCCTCATTCATGGGCTTCTTTTCTACAAACAGGAAACTCAAGCCTTCTTGAATTTCTAATCTAGTAGGTCTTGTATGTCAGTTTCAGGTACATGACAACATTGAGGCAATGTTCTGAGCTTTTCCACACATGTCCTGCCCCTACCAAATCTCCTGTATTAGTAATATAAAATGAATAAAAATGAAAAGAACAAAGCTGTGAATATTTCCCTATGTTGGAGCTTTACTTTTTCCTCACCTACATGACCTAATGGGCTAAGGTACGCTATATTAGTGCTCATAGGTTACCTCCCAGTGTCTGTGATCAGGTGTGAGACTAATAGAGTCGACCAGCCAGGGATTTGCATGAATTGCCAGACTTTTCACCCATGACAAGTGTTTGTGTACTGTTAATTATGAAAAATGCTGTAAACTCCAAATGAACAATACCTATCCCATCATGTCTACTACCAATCCTGCAATCACTTCTGAAGTTTTCCACTAACTGGGAGAGTTATCAATATTGCTTGTCTTTCTCAGTCCATGTGTGCATGTATTCCAAGTCTTCTCTACACACCGATCCTTTTCTTTATATACTAATGTTTTTAGGGTACTATCATTTACTGTTTTTAAAATGTGCATGTGTGTGTGTGTATGTGCACATGCATGTGCATGTGTATGTATACACATGTGTGTGCATGCATGTGTGTGAGAGAATGTGTGTATGTGTGTGTGCATGCACACACATGCATGTGATTTTTATCCTATGAAATTCTGATTCTCACATACAACCAGTTGTAAAGCTTTTCCTCCTATTTTTTTATATATGGCCCCTTCTTTAATTTAGAACATTGTATTGTATGTGTCATATTTTAGTTTCTCTAAGGCTCAATTCTCTCTTTCCCATTGATGAAATACCATACTTTTCTCCTCAATTTTCCTTAGTTAATTTTTTTCTTGGAGACATACCTAAACCCCAACCTGATCATGGTCCCGACCTATCCATAAATCCTTCTTGCTCCACTTAAAGACCAAGTTCTACAAGGCAAAATATCCAGGCCTGGCATTAAGGTACTTCCAAAAAATGTAATTATGCAACTTCTGTATTGAGTGTGCTGCTTATAACTTGACACTTAACACAAAAATGGGAAGATTTGTTCCATTGGGATTGTTTTTTTATTTGTTTGTTTGCTTTGTTTTTTGTTTTTTACATTTCTCCAATATTTTTTAATATATTTTGTTAATTCATTCATATTACATCTCAATTGTTATCCCATCCCTTGTATCCTCCCATTCCTCCCTCCCTACCATTCTCCCCATCCTCCCTTCCCCATGATTGTAACTGAGGGGGGACCTCCTTCCCCTGTATATGTTCATAGGGTATCAAGTCTCTTCTTGGTAGCCTGCTATCCTTCCTCTGAGTGCCACCAGGCCTCCCCATCCAGGGGACATTGTCAAATATGGGGCACCAGAGTTTGTGTGAAAGTCAGACCCCACTCTCCACTCATCTGTGAAGACTCTCCTGTTTGTTGGTTAGATCTGGGTAGAGGTTTGAAGTTTACTGCATTTACTGTCCTTGGATGGTGCCATAGGGATTGTTTTTAAGAATGAGACTCCTTTTCTGTTCTGCTGCCTAGAGGGCTGCCAGCATCATTGGAGTCATGGATTTATCCTACATCTCAAGGAGACAACATGAAGGAAACCAAAAATGAAAAGACAGAAGAATTTATAAACTACTGATGTCAGCCTAGGTGTCCATGCTTCCAAAGTTTTTCTTATTTGCTTTTAATGGAAAATTTTTCACAAAATATATTTTGATCATATTATTTTCCCTTTTCCTAATTCTAGTGGTTGTTTTTATTACAAATTTTTGACAGAAAGTCAGCTGTGGTGGTGTACACCTAATCTCAGCATTCCAGAGGCCTAGATAGGTGAATGTCTATAAATGTTAGGACATCCTGGACTGCATGGAGTTTCACACCAAGGGAGTACCTAGAAAGATCCTGTTTAAAAAATTGGTGGAAATACAATTTTCCTAAATTGATATTATTCAGCACTTTGAATCAATCACTCACAATTACATCCCATCTGAACTAAAACAACTTAATTTTCAGCTACAATTAAATAGCTCTGATATGTATAACTATAGTAGATGTTAGTTATAAAATAGACTTTTAGAAGACAGGCTATTGATATCAAACACCTAGTTACTACCCCAATGCTAAGTGCATATTTATGCTAAAGGAAGATGATCACATTTTGATTATGTCAGTTTAAAAACCATATTCTCTAGATGCCTACAGTTCTATACATTACATTTTAAAAATATCGTAGCATTGTTGAAGCAATCACTTAGGTCATAGAAAGGTTACTAGTCCTCTCAAAGTGAGAAATGAAGTTTGACCCACAGGATTGTTTCCACATTTCTTGTTTAAATGTGTGATTACAAACAAACTCAAAGAACAGACAAAATGTATGACTTTCTATTTTAGAAAAATACATCTTGAATAAGTTAGCTGTTTTTATGAAGACATACAATTTTACACTACATTTCAAGCTTGCATCTTAGTTTTCTCTAGGTCTTTGTTTTTTTTTAATCCATTAAATATTGCCAATATAGTTTCATATATGAAAATGGACAGACACACAGAAAATGATAAGAACTTCTAATTTTTGAAGTGAAGCAAAATTTGAGGTTTATATGATGTTAATT
This sequence comes from Acomys percivali, assembly GCA_907169655.1. Taxonomy (NCBI): domain Eukaryota; kingdom Metazoa; phylum Chordata; class Mammalia; order Rodentia; family Muridae; genus Acomys; species Acomys percivali. The sequence continues at coordinate 14,075,640 of OU015752.1, forward strand.
AAGGAGAAATATTTGCACTAGAAATAAGATTCAACTCTACTACAATCTCAAAGATCCCAGCACAGATCTGCAGTGCAATCACTGTCTTTGACGAGTCTCACTGTTGAAGCTTTATAGGAAGAAAGAGATATCCTAAATCCCAAGGGGTTAAGGGAGGAAAAAAAGGATTGAAAAGTCTTTTCAAGTATTTTAAGATCTGTACAAAGTAACAACTTGAAGAAGAGTGAGATGTACTATAGTCTAATCTATATAATCCTGCTGCTTCTATTTTTTTCCACCATATAAAGTACGAGACAAAAAAGGACATAAAGACATTCCTGTATTTCTATTAGACAGCAGGATATGCTGTAAAAGGAAGGGTTCTTTCATATGTCAGTAGACTAAAGACATGTCTATTCTTATGAGATGATTGAATATGCAGTGGAGATGCCATTAGTGTATCATAGAGTTATCTTTAGAAAGTAAGTAGTTTTATAAAGATATGCTTATAGGACTCAAAAATCCAAGATAGCAGCGCTGAATACACTTAATCTGAGCAGCAGGACAGGAGTGGTTGTACAGTGACCTAAGGACCACAATGAAAACTCCCAAACACCAGTACTGATGATTTCTAACTGAGAGGGGTCCACACTGTGTGGAACAAGAGTGGGGGTAGCTCTGCCCTTTGACCACCCAGCTATTACACAGATAAGTTCGAGGGTCCTTGCAAGCATGTACACTATCTCCAAAGTTTAGCCACTTGCCTGCATGTGCAGGAGACCTGTGCTCTGGGTTTCAGACTGAACTGGACACTACAGACTCTAGTGTCTGAGTTTTCTAGCCCAGAGGACACGCCCACAGTCTGAAGCACAAGTGCATTTGACCTCAGGTCACCTGCAAAATCCACAGAAAATTCCTGGTTCCATTTAGGCATGGGTGCAGGCTCCACAGTCTACCTGCCCACCTGTCTGGGTGCTCAGCGCCTCACTCTGTGGCTCAGAAGGAACTTTGGTCTACAAAAACACCAGTGTCTAAGTCTCCCTCCTGAGAGGAGACACCACAGTGTGGAACACAGATAGATTTGACCTCAGGGAAAGTTTCCAGGTCTGATCTCAGGTCATCTGCGTGAGCCAGTAGAAGAGCTTCCTGATCCCCGCAGGTGAGCGGTCGCAACCTATAGCCGCGCACCTATCGGCTGCTTCGATGGCCAGTGAAGGACACCAGAAACTACCACCCAATGCCAATGAGAGCAAGACGGCTAAAGACAATCATAAAACCACAAATAGCAAGAGCCAAAATAATATGGCGTAGTCAGAACCAGGTATCCCAAGGCAATCTGCCCCAGAAACTCTAACACAGCTGAAAAACAAGAAATAACCTCAAATATTTCCTAATGAAGATGATTATGATGGAAACAAATAAAATTAAACAAATAAAATTCATAAACAAATACAAGAAGATACAGCAAAGCGAAGCATATTGAGGCACTTAGTGTGGAAATGAAGAAACTACTGGAATAAATTCAGGAAAATTCAAATAATCAGATGAAGGAAATAACTAAAATGTTTTTATCTTATGATTAATATGGAAAAGATAATAAAATCATAAACTGAGGAAAGCCTGGAAAGATAGAACTTAGAGAAGAAAACAGGAACTGCAAAAGTAAGCATCCCCAATGAATATAAAAGATGCAGGATCAATTCTCAACTTCAGATGGAAAAAAAAAATGCAGAATAGATAAAACAATCCTGTACAATAAAATATTCTCTGGAGGGACCTCCATTCCTGATCTCAAGCTGTACTATAGAGCAACAGTAATAAAAATGGCATGGTACTGGCATAGAAATAGGCTGGTAGATCAACGGAATTGTATCGAAGACCAAGTAAAAACCCCACACACCTACGGACAGACACTGGAGTTTTTACTAAGAAGCCAAGTCTGTACAATGGAAAAAATTAGCATCTTTAACAAATGGTGCTGCTCTAACTGGATGGCAACATGTAGGAAAATTATAATAGATCTGTATTTATCACCCTGCACAAAACTAAAGTTCAAGTGGCCAAAAATCTCAACATAAAATAAATAATAAGTACTACATAAAATTTCTCTTGAATGGTGGCAGGAAAAGGCGACAGTGACTGTGGTTATGTTTGAGGAGAGTGGGTTTTTGAAACTGTTAGTGTATTTTTTTTAAAAAGTAAACAAAACACAGTACTTCTTTTCAGGAGTCATTGTGACCTGTTTATGTGCAAGATATTCATGAGTGCCACAGAGAGGGACTAGGAATATGTCACTGTCTTCATTCTAAAAGAACTTATACTTTCAGTAGGGGAAATACTCTACCACCATGCCTTTGGGATATGTGGCCAAGGGCCATGAAAGAGATGTTATCACTGAAGTAGGGATGAGATCAGAGGTGGTATCTAGAAACAGTGACTTAAAATGACTAGAATTTAGAAAAGCAAAGAGAAATGGAATTTACGTTTTTGTCCCAGTCATTTTATGTAGGGAATGGAATATCAGTCCACTAGGTGTCAATTGTTTTCTTTCTTCCAGGCTCACACTTGAAGTATTATTTGGATAATCTGAACAAAAATTTTTTGCAAGATAAACGTTGTTGATGATGACTCATCATACCCTACTGATGAATTTTATTTTTTCTAGTTTATCTGCTACTAGAATTTTCTGTGAATTAGTTGCAAAATTTCTCTAATAGCTACACTTGACTTTCTCAATTTACCCAGCAGGAGACTTTTCAGAGCAAACACCAACATTAACTACTGAGATCTGAATTTTAAGGACACGATAGCTTTGCATATGAGATTCCTAACATCAATACTGAAGTCAACAGTCTAAAATACAGAAAAATAAATTATGTGACAGCATCTCTAATTTTTTTTTTGTAAAGACAAATTGATAAGATTATACCAGTAATCCAATAGAAACACTAGTTAAGGCAGTTGTGACTGAAACTATATTTGAAGAGAGCCCTTTTTCAATGGCTTGTTTTTCAAATGTCTTCTCAAAACCATGTGTTTATGGAGTCAATGCTACAGTCCCCTGCTGCTTTACTTTTAGTGCTACTTTATATTAAATGGTGTCAGTAGTCAAATGATACAATTTATTCATTTTCAAAGCTGCAACGACCTAGTAATCCAAAACCAGGAAATATATAATTTATATCTCAATTATGACTCATGTTATCATTATTGTATAAACTATGGAGCTTTTTATAATTGGGTTGTATAAATTATACAATTTTAACATAAGAAGCATCATAACAGGGTGGCAACAATTAGACTATGGTATATTACTAACCCAAAGAAGCCAGGAAGTTTTTTGTTTCCTGTATAATGTTTTAAGCCTATTTAAATAATGCAGTTATTATCCATGAGCAAGAGGTACACAGAGTGAATGTGTGGTATCTTAGTTTCATTGAGTATCCCTAGAATAATACGTAGAAAATGATCCTTGAAAAGGAGCTGAGAAAGAATTAATAAAAATATTGATTGAACAATTGTAAAATAAATTTTATTGAGTCACATAATAGAATTACTTGTCCTCATGAAGTCCAAACAAACAGGTCTGTTATAGTATTTAGAAGTTTCTAATGTCAATTTGGATTTTTTTTTTTGACTCACGCAGGTAATATTTTCTAAGTATAATCGATCTGGTCAAGTATCTTATATGAGATACTGACTACAAAACTTACTTCTTATGTCATGTTACATAAGCAGACTTCATCTTGGGTATTTTTTATTGTTCAATGAGTTTCTACATGTATGATATTGGATTAAACATTACAGAGACAAAATATAACTCAGAAATGAGCCCATCCTTGAGAAGCGTAAAGCTTTTAAGGTGAGAGAAAATTAGGTGAAACTAAAACACAAATATGAAAGCATTGCTGTGAGTGTATAGTTACTGCCTGTCAAAAGATATGTCTTGCACTAATTCTTTGCACATTACAAAGAAAATGGAGCCATTATTCTGCACATTTTAATAAAATCAGTAGAAGGGTTCAGGTAAAATTTACAAAGTGATATTAAACTGGAGTGTTTGAACATCTTTCTCTGAATAACAGACTAGAAAATACTCTTGACTTAAATCTTAATTCAGGTACAGCAGGAGGATCATCTAAAATCTAAAAATCCAAAAACAAATGAATAAATTAAACCTAAACCCAGACACCAATATTTACAGGTGCATATATAGGGAAAGCAAATTTAAGCTAATTTTGGGTAAAAGAAATAGAATAGCATTATAATTTTTATTATTAAAATCATTTACTAAATGCATGATTTTCTTTCCTAGTTAACAAGTCTCAATGTAGAGCATTTTGAAACATTAATAAATGGCATGCCATGGTACATGTTTCTCACAGTTATGTAGGAGTTGGATGGCCCAGTTATCTCCATGTTAATTCTAATCATACTATGTTAGCAGGAACCTTTTAGTGCTGTTAGATACATCTCAATGTTTAGTACAATGGATGTGGAGAATGTGTGATTGCATGATCTGATCAACTGCCTTTGAAATTCTTCCATCCAATAACATTGTAATGATACAAATAAACTTAGCTTTTATGCCATATTTAACTGCATCCCCAAAGCTACTACTGTGGGTTAAATTTCCTGTGAGTTACCAGTGACACTTTTTAGCAGAACATTCTCTAGCATGGAGATCTTGTACTTCAGAAATTTTCTGCGTTGGGGCCACATCTATTTATCAGATTCTTCTTCTGATGCCCCCTGAGGGTTTAAATTCTAATCTTGGAAAATGTAGTTGTTGGCTTGCAGTTTTAGAATAGGTTCACCTCTGTGCTGAGCTCCTCAACTGATTCACACACTTTGTTGGTTCTGTCATAGAATTGCTGCCTCCAGTCCAAAGTCAGATTGTGGTAACCCATTAATTCCCTTTTCTGGCTACTTCTGCAAGCAAAACAAAGCTACACATTGTATGGTTCTTGGATGGAAGGCAACAAAACAAAGACAACCAATGAATAAACATATCATACCTCTACACAGACATGTGCTTATATTTCTTGTTTTCAGTAAGCATTAGTAGTCTAAATATAAAGAAAAATATATGGAAAAGAATTCCATATAAACTTGGTAGTATAATCAATGAGTTAGGATTCTCCTCACACCATATATACATGTCACATGATTTATGTAAGAGTTCCAAACTAAATGTTTTTTCTTGTACCTTGCTCTAGTTTTACCCTCATTGCATGTACATATATTTTCATTTTTTGTTTACATATTTAAAAGATTTTAGTTTTGTTAATTGCAGTTATGTGTATCTCTGTCTCTGTCTCTCTCTGTCTCTCTGTCTCTCTCTGTCTCTCTGTATCTCTGTCTCTCTCTCTCTGTCTCTCTGTCTCTGTCTCTCTCTCTCTTTCTCTGTGTGTGTGTGTGTGTGTGTGTGTGTTGCACTTGAGTGCAGGTGCCTGGATTTGAGTCTTGCACTCTTGTGCTTTTAACTGCTGAGCCATCTATATATTTGCATTACTTATATCTATTCCATTGCATTACCTCCATACTAGTAAGGACTTATTTTTTAATTTCTTCTATATTTTACATGTACATTTATATTATTACACATATATACAATAGATTACCTATAGCAAGAAGAACCATGACACAATCAGGAGTTATATAAATGTTACACTCTTAGTGTTTTGGCTATTTGTACTTGACAGCCTTGAAGAAGACACCTTTCCTATCTTGGTGCATCTAAATTTCTGAATATAAATCTGTCTCCATCACATATTGTCATTATCAGCTTAGAGCATGGTATATACTCACTCATAATAGAACATTAGCTACATAATCCAGGATACATTACAATACAGAGTCAGAAACATCAACCAAGGACCATGTATTATGTGGACCTAGACCCACTGCTCAGATGTGGTAGCACAGTCTCCTAGTGGATCCCACGTGTGGAGAGTAGGGATTACTTCAGACAAGTACTCTGGCCACTGAACTTAGATCACTACCCCCTGGCAAGATGGCCATGCCAGGCTACAGAGGAAGAGGTAAGGACTTATTTTTATTATCTTTTTACATTTATTTGCATGTGTATGTTTGTGTCTATGTTTATGTAAGTACTTATATGTTTGGGCATGCACATTCTACAGCACATGTATGAAGGTCAGAAGACAATTTGTAGGCAACTAATAGTAGTCAGTTCTCTCCTTTAACTATTGCTTCTGTGATTAGAATTTGGCTCCCACAGAACCATTTCTCCAGCCCTAGATGTTTATTATGGTGGTCGAGTTAATAGTTGTAGCAAGAAGAATATGGCCTTCAATCATAAATTTCTTCTTCTAATTTTGACAATCACCATGCCCTAAGCATACACTGTGTGACTGTACAATAAGCTACTGGTCAAAATACTCAGACCATTGAGCAAGGATTTGACAAGGCCAAGCACAAGTGTTAAGCCTTCTCAATAGCTTCCCTTCCTTAAGCTCCTGAAAACAGTTCACAAATTTCTTGAAACTTGACCCCACTTTCTTTTCTATATTTTAGACCCTATGCCTTGAAAGGTAATAGTTACCCAATCAAGCATAACTAACCATGCTCAGCACACAGGCACAGGCACAGAATTTGTTGAAACAACGAACTTGAAATTCTTAACATTGTACGTGCAATCATAATTGTTGATTGACATACCTTAGTAAACAGTTGTGTGAATAAAAGAATAAGGTTATAAAGTAAAGCGTATGTAATAATCTGCTCTGTAATTTACAGGATAGGTTGACTAGGAATCTGGGCTATGATTCACCTCTATATAATTTTTTCATACAAGAGCAGAAGACTCATGTATATAAAGTATAATTCATTAAAAGTATAAATACTGATTCTATATAACCTCAAGTAATGAGCCATTAGTAAAGTTTATTCTTTGAAATATATTCTTTTTCAATGTGTTACATAAGAAAACAGATATACCTGCCAAAAATGCCACTTAAAAGGATTGTTCTTATTTTCTAAAGCATAATAAAAAGCAAAACCAAGAATTTTAAATAAGAAAATAGTTAGGTATACTTTGAAGTAATAAAATAAAACATGTTTTCTTCTCATTAGCATTGACCTCTAAAGTTTACACAGTCAAGTTTAGTCACAATATGTTATAATTTATTCAACCAGCAAACCTATGTTGGTCCTCTATAAAAACAAAAATTTAAATGGTATAGTCTAAATTTTGTTTGTGGATTTATGTTTTGGCATTTATTCTGCAAGACCTTCTTAATCATCACTTATCTGCATTTCAAAGAGAGATGAACAGTGATGTTTTATTCCTTATTTTATTAAGATGAAAACTAAAACTCATAAAATATTGAATAAAACAGCAATATTTTGGCAAAATATGAAAGCTTTAACACCTTCGACATTTAGAAATTAATATTTAAGTCTATACAATTTTGAAACACAGCCTATTTGAATTTTTTAATTTTTAAAAAAATTTTCTCTAAAATATCCTATACCTGACATTTCTTCATCATAACTTGTTTTAGTTGCATTATTGTAATAAATATTTTTGTTCTGAATAACTTTGAGTTATTTTTACTAAAATCAATTACTAAAACACAAAAATCACCCCGACAAAAAAGATAAAAATCTGTGGTCTTTCAATAATAATTAAGTTAAATGTTAGACATTTTTATAATATCTTAGCACTAATCCTGTTAAGTATTACTAATCAAAAAGAACTTAGACACCATTTATAGGAACAGAGTTAGGTACAACTGCTTTGAGAAGATGACAATATATACCAAAGTTTAATATATTCATCTAACTATACTCATGCCTGTCCTATTACCCATCAATGCTTCTAAAGAAAGTCTTTGGGCTAGCATATTCAGTAGTCACACACACACATACATACATACATACATACATACGTACATGCGTACACACATACATACATCATACATACATCACAAGATGTTAAGGATATTCATGAGTAAGTTTATTTTCATGTGGTTATACAAAGCACTCCCATACTTTAATGAGAATAAGTTCCTGCTATGGGTAGGACCATGGATAATCATACAAAGATAATGTTTTGAAAAATGAATCAGAGGCAACTTATTATTTATGTATAGTGATCAGAGTCAAGAAAAACATTTGTGGCATACATTAGGATAGTTGTTACCTTTAGGAAAGGGGATGTCTTTGAAAAAAGATAGAGGTAGTGGTTGGTGTGAACACCTATGTGTTATTAATTTATACTTCTAATTATTCTTTAATCTCTTTACTTTTGTTTGTTCTCTTTATGGGACATTTACCTAAGTTTTATGTAAATGTCTAATATATATATATATATATATATATATATATATATATATTTGATCCAGCACATATAAATGATTTTGGTGTTTGTTTGCTGCTCTTGCCTGTCTGTGTATTGCCCTGGGAAGACTTTGCTAAAGTATGATAATGTTAAAGTAATGATCCTTGTTGTAAAATAGGACTGTAAGTTGCTATAGCTAATGGGCATGAAGTATATATTTCAAATCAGTATCTTCACTTTTTCTTTTCTATTAATACATCACAAGTAGATTTCCTCACTAAAGAATAATTTCCATGAAGACATCATACACATTTTCAGTAAGGTGATCTGTCTCAACTGTGGAAATACTCTTTTGCGGACCATCATGGGGACTAAAAATGTTTATTTTTCATATGTTATTAAACTTTTTGCAGTACAATGATCTACTCTCATATGATTCCAGTTTATGATAAAGTTTCTGATATTTGAAGGTAAAATTTTGACAAAGAATGTATGTATGAAATAAGCTCTTTATTGTGGAAGTCTTTTTCTAAGAATTTATAATTGAATTATCCTTAATTATTCAATGTTATTGAAGGTAATTTATGATTATCAAATTGGTTTTTTTGTAAATTTCAATAAAATAACACAAATCAGAGAATCTAATGATAAATTATGTATCTAGTTACTTTAAAAATATTGTGATGAATTGTCATTATATAAATTTCACCTCATTGGTTAATGTGTCATAATTACTGACCTGAAATACAGGCCAAATAAACATTTCTGTTTTTCTTAAATGTATAGTATCACCTTCAATATTAAACATCATAAATGATTACAGCTAAACTGTCATGTCAAATGACCAGATTCTTGTAACTTGATTTTTGTGCCACTTTCTGTAACATTTTCATGTACATGAAAGATCTATATATTTTTTGTTTGTTTCCTACACATATAATCTCTATAAACTGAAAGTTACAAATATGAGAACATGGTAATTCATGTTTCACCTAATACACTATGATCTAAAATGCTACAAGCCCTCTATTTAGAAGGAAGTCAACATTCGGAGGAAATAAAATTTTCTTCTCAACCATTTCCTATTTCAAAAAGGCATTCCAGAACTTTCTGTAGCGTAGTTCATGAGAGCTACACTTTTTAAGGTAGCCAAAAGATTAAACTTTGATTTATTAGCACATTAAAGAATCCTTACCCCAGAGGGAAACCAGTATGTGATTAACTAATTCAGCGCTCTAGGTATTCAACTTTGGCACTCTTGAAATGGTTGTCAGTCATAAAGTGAAAGTTCAGATAATTGATAGCCTATTGTGAATTAAACATTGCATGAAAGCCAAATTGTTTAAATAGATGTTTTTGTCACACAACTACTGTGGAACTTTCACCTAGCTTCTCCTAGTATATTCTAAATAACTGTACAGAAAAGTAGAAAGCCTAACCGAACATGCCTGAGACATAATAAAAAATGTCATGTCAGAACCATTTTACAAGTTGATAAGCTTTTTATACTGCTTTCTTCCCAAAGATGAGTGTAGGCATAGAACATACCTGATGATTTATTAATGATTTTGCCTTCTTGTGTTGCTGAATTAGGTCATTGTAAAGTAGTTCCCTAAAGTATCTATTTTTACTTAATCTCTGCATATATTAAAATGACAAATTCTCTGATCAATAAATGTTTACGTTCCTTATTTTTCTATGTACTTTAATGATGCTCCATTTCCAATTTCTTAATGTTTTGTAACTTTTTAAAAGAAATTAACATTCAGAACACATATTTCATCATTACAAAGAAAACCTTAAGGGAAATATATAACATGAAAAACTATCTAGTTTTTTTTTCAATCATTAGATTTTAAAGAGTAACGTGGGAATAGTACAGTTACTTAAATACAAACCATCAGAGAAAATAACAGGAATTTATGTTTCTAGAGGTCTCAATAGATAAATTACTAGGCTGTTTTAAGCAGATAAGTATAATTTAAAGGATATTTTCAGTAAATCCGAACACAATCACAGGTTCCTCATTAACAAGTGGTTGCAGCTTAAAGCACTGGCTTATTGAGCTCCCTTAATGAGACTATTAATGCATGCGGACTTACCTCAGTAGCAGTGCAGCTTCCCAGAAGTAAAATCCAGAAACTAGTGTCCGAAAATGCCTCACGTGGGCCATGATACGGAACGGTATTCACGATCCTGAAAAAGGTCTTATCCAAGGCATGGGGGACCAGAAAGGCAGAAGTGAAATCGTGCCATCTAACCCCTTGTGGGGCTGCTGGAGAAAAACGCTTGGGAAGCGTCAGCACCTCAGACAGCTCCCGCAGTACTCTGAATCTTTCAAACACTTGGTATTTTCCGGGACCCTTCCTCTGAACACTAAGCAGAAGGTTCCACAGGGCTACAAAACGTGAGAGTGATTTCACAGTGAAGCCATGGAAAGGAGTAAGACTGAGGTAACGCGTCAGAGTGCCTAGGCTCTGAGCAACAGTTCCCCAAAGCTCTATCAGCAGGAAAGGACTCGCCTGTCTTGGCTCTAACCCAAGCAGGGTTCTAGGAAGAACAGCAACAGTCAAGATTGGGAATGCTGCTCCACCAGCTCCAAGCTCCCGAATCTCGCTGCTCTCTCCACCTTTGCGAAAAAAAACCCACGGAGCGGAGCGCGGCAAAGGCAGGCGGGGGCGGAGCCAGAGGACTTGTCCTTCCCGCCAATCACAGCTGCACAGCGGGACGGAGTGACAGGCTACTTACCACAGCAAGGGAGTGCTCAGCCTTTCACCCCTTAAAAAAGGAGGGGTGGTGTTGAATTGGTGCAGAGCCCGCTAGGCTCCTGAAGGGAGTCAGGGAGATAGCCTCGGGGCTGAAAGGGGGATGGGGATTCAGCGGTTTCCAGGACCAGGGGATTCTCCCTCTCTCACAAAAAAGGCACAATTTCGCAAATCTTTTCGGATATGACTGTCGGTTAGAGCTTACACTGAAACGTTGGAGTGGACAGTGAACGTACACCCTTGAAAGGGGCTTGGGAAGCTGGGAATGCGGTGCACATGCCCAGTGGAATCAGTTGCTTCTTGAGGTATCTCTTGAACAGGGCCAGCTTGCAGCCAGTTAATTGACTTCAGTGCTAATGAGGCTTCTGGAAAGACTAGGGAGGAAGTCTCCTGAGGCTGTTGCTAGAGAGACATCACCTAGATTCCCCCACCTCAGTTTTTCAAACGTTCATGGCGTTTTTAAATTGAAGAACTAGTACTGTTGGTCTTCTTCTTCTTCTTCTTCTTCTTCTTCTTCTTCTTCTTCTTCTTC
>OU015752.1:14087233-14138364 GCA_907169655.1 Acomys percivali
TCTTCTTCTTCTTCTTCTTCTTCTTCTTCTTCTTCTTCTTCTTCTTCTTCTTCTTCTTCTTCTTCTTCTTCTTCTTCTCCTTCTCCTTCTCCTTCTTTCATCATTTCAGAGTTCAGCCTCTCCATTTCTCCCTTGCTCCATTTCTTGTTCCCTCTTTCTTCTTTCCATTCAGTTGGTTCTCCCATCCCAACCCCCCTCTCTGTAAAATCTTTATTTGCTGTTCGCTAGTATCAAATTGTTCATTTCCTCTGGCTTTTTAAAAAGTCCGTTGGGAATTTACTCTGAAAGTATCTCATTTCACTCAACTTTTGCAGCAACTAACCTACATATCAAGAATGTATTCTTAACCTGCCTCATCATCTTTCTCTTAGTTAAACTAAAAAACGCAATCACAATTTTAGTGCAAAATGAAAATTTAACAGGAAGAATACAAGGAACCATGGGCCAACCTGCTGAAAGAAGTTACAGTAAATATTATTTATCTCTCTTATATATAGATCACATTATTCTCATCCAGTGAGAATAAGAGCTTTATAAATTTATTTCTGCATTTTTAGAACACAATTTTCATGTGATTCGTTTCTGACTCAAATCACAAACTTACAGAAGACTCATAAGAAATACTATCAGTTGTAGACCCTCTAGAAGGTTCATAACGCTCTTTTTTATATTTTTATTACATTTGTGGTTTGTGTACATGCACACATGTATGACTTAGTCGGCATTCTTATATTTGGAGGTCATGACATAACTTTTGAAGCATCAATTCTGTTATTTCACATTGTGGGTTAGAAGGATCACACTTAGGTCATCGAGCTTGGCAGCAAATACTTTTACCTTCTTAGCCACCTTACTGTCTCTGAGAAGACATCATTCTCTTTAATGAATCTGTTGAAGGCTTACACGACACAGAAGCTTTTCAGTTAGTTATTCTTTGATTAGCTATCATAGTTTTTAAAGGCACAAATAATAAAAAGATAACTAATTACATTTCTCTTATTTTATTTCTTGTTAAAGAAAACAATTCTTCTTTGAGTTCTCCCATATACTGTTACTTAGACTAAAGAAGAGTCAGGAAACAGGGGAGAAAGTTGCTTTCTAGTTTGCTTCCTATGGCTTGCTCACTCTGCTTTCTTCTTAAAAATTTTTACATTAATTTATTCTTATTACATCTCAATGGTTATCCCATCTCTTGTATCCTCCCATTCCTCCCTGCCTCCCATTTTCCCCTTACTCCCCTCCCTTATGACTGTGACTGAGGGGGACTTCCTCCTCCTGTATATGCTCATAGGCTATCAAGTCTCTTCTTGGTAGCCTGCTCTCCTTCCTCTGAGTGCCACCAGGTCTCCCCATCCTAGGGACGTAGTCAAATATGGGGCATCAGAGTTTGTGTGAAAGTCATACCCTACTCTCCACTCAACTGTGGAGAATGTCCTAGATCTGGGTAGGGGTTTGAAGTTTCCTGCACATATTGTCCTTGGCTGGTGCCTTAGTTTTGAGCAGGACCCCTGGGCCCAAATCTGCCCACCATAATGTTCTTCTTGTAGGTCTCTAGGACCCTCTGGATCCTTCTACTTTGCCATTCTCCCATGCTTCTCTCACCTAGAGTACCAATAGGATGTCCTCCCCTTTGTTCCAGTTTCCTGGTAAGTAAAGACTTTCATGGGACATGCCCCTTGGGCTAGTGTCCAGATATAAGTGAGTATTCAGCCTGCTTTTTTATACTACCCTGACCATACACAATCTGATGCAGTCGTGGAGTTGGAAAACCTAGGGCAAAGAACAGGAACTGCAGGCTCAAGCAACAGCAACAGAATTCAAGAGATGTAAGAGAGAATCTCAAGTGTAGAAGATATGATTGAAGTGATCGATGCATCAGTTGAAGAAAATGTTAAAACTAAAATGTTACTGACACAAAACATCTAAGAAATATGGGACACTATAAAAAAAACCGAATCTAAGAATAATAGGAATAGAAGAAAAGACTCCAGACTCCAAGGCCCAGAGAAAATTTTCAACAAAATCGTGAAAGAAAACTTCCCCAACCTAAAGAAAGAAATGCCATAAACATATAAAAAGCCTACAGAACTCCAAATAGACTGCACCAGAATAGAAAATTCTCCTAGCACATAATAATCAAAATGCAAAATGTACAGAACAAAGAAATAATATTAAATAAAAGCTGCAAAAGAAAAGGGCCAAATCACATATAAAAGCAAACTCATCAGAATTACACTTGACATCTGACCAGGGAATAGAAAAGCCAGAAGGGTCTGAACCAGTGTCATGTAAACACTAAGAGATGACAGGTGCCAAACTAGATTACTATACCCAGAAAAACTTTCAATACCACAAATGGTGAAAACAAGACAGTCCACTACAAAACCAAGTGTAATAGTACCTAACCACAAATTCCAACCCACAGAAGATACTAGAAAGAAAACTCCAACCCAAGAAGCCTACCACACCCAGGAAACCATAGGAAATAAATAAACCACATCCCCAAAACCAAAAGAAAGGAAGGAAATACACACAAAAAAAACACTCTACCATAATTAACAGTAAAAGAGTAAAAAATAACAGCCACTTGTCATCAATATTTCTCAGCATCACTGACCCCAACTCCCCAATAAAAAGAAACAGGTTAACAGAATGGATATGAAAACAGGATCCATCACTATTCTGCATAAAAGAAATACACCTCAGTGATAGCGATTACCTCAGAACAAAGGGCTGGAAAATGGTATTCCAAGCAAACAGACCCAAGACGTAAGCTAGAGTAGCCATTCTAATATCTGCTAAAATAGACTTTCAACCAAAACTATTCAAAAGAGATGAAGAAGGACATACTCATCAAAGGAAAAATGCACCAAGATGACATCTCAGTCTTGAACATCCATTCCCCAAAGTCAGGAGCACCCATATTGATAAAAGAAACATTGCAAAAGCTTAAATCACCCATGTAACCCCATGCATTAATAGTAAAAGATATCTACATCCCATTATACCATCTGACAGATCAAGACAGAAACTAAATGGAGAAATAATAAAACTGATAGCCATCATGAATCAAATGGACCTAACAGAACATTTCATACAAACACAAAAGAATATGCCTTCTTCTCATCACCTCTTGGAACCTTCACCAAAATTGACAACATATACTTGGTTACAAAGCAAACATCAACAGATACAAAATAACTCATTGCATCTTATAAGACCACGATGGATTAAAGCTGGAACTCAACAACAACATAAATAACAGAACGCCTATAGTCTCATGGAAACTGAACAATTCACTACTCAGTGACTTCTAGGTCAGGGATGAAATACAAAATGAAATTAAAGACTTTCTAGAATCCAATAAAATGGAGGCAAAATACACTCAAATTTATCGGACACAATGAATGCAGTGCTATGAGGAAAGTTCGTAGAACTAAGCATTTTACTAAATAAATTGAGGAGATTCCATACTAGAAACTTAACAGCACACCTGAAAGCTCTAGAACAAAAATAAGCCAACACATGCTAGAGGAATAAAAGGCTGGAAATAATCAAACTCAAGACTGAAGTAAATAAGTTAGAAACAAAGAAAACAGTTCAAAGTATCAATGAAACCAAGAGCTGCTTCTTTGAGGAAATCAACAAGATAGACAAACCTTTGGCCAAACTAACTAACTAAAAGTCAGTATTCAGATCAACAAAGTCAGAAATGAAAGAGAGTCATGAGGACAAATAGTGAGGGAGTCTAAAGACTCATTAGGTCTTACATCAAAAGCCTATATGCCACACAATTTTAAAATCTAAATAAAATTTACAATTTTCTTGAGAGCTACCAATAAACAAAATTGAATAAAGCTCAGATAAACAAATTAAATAGTCCTATATCTCCTAAGGAAATAGAAGCAGACATCGAACGTCTGCCAACCAATAAAAGCCTAGGGCTGGATGGATTCAGTGCATAATTCTACCAGATCTTCAAAGAAGAGCTAATATGAATTCTCTTCAAACTATTCCACAAAAGAGAAACAGAAGGAACATTACCAAACCCATTCCCCAAGTCCAGATTCCCCTTAATACCTAAGCTACACAAAGACCCAACAAAGATAGAGAACTTCAGACCAATTTCCCTCATGAACATTGATGCAAAATAATCAATGAAATACTCCCAAACTGAACCCAAGAACACATCAAAAATATCATTCACCATGACCAAGTAGGCTTCATCTCAGGCATGTAAGTGTGGTTCAATATATATATATTGTATATGTATATATATCAATGTAATTAATTATATTAAAAACTGAAAGAAAAAAAAACACATGATCATCTCCTTAAATGCTGAAAAAAAATTTGACAAAATCTAAAACCAACTCATGTTAAAAGACTTGTAGAGATCAGAGATACAAGGCACATACACAAACATAGAAAAGGCAAATATAGTAAGCCTATAGCCATCATCAAACTAAATGGACAGAAAAATAAATCATTTCCACTTATGTCAGGGACACAACAAGGCTGTCTATTTCATCTTTATCTCTTCAATATGGTACTTGAAGCCCTATCTAGAGTAATACAGCAACCAAAGGAGATCAAAGGGATACAAATTAGAAAAGAAAAAGTCAAAGTATCCCTATTCTCAGATGATATGATAGTATACATATTGACCCCAAAAATTCTACCAAGGAACTCCTATAGCTGATAAACACCTTCAACAAAGTGACTTAATAAAAAAATCAACTGGAAAAAAATCAGTAGCCCTCATTTATACAAAGGTAAAACAGGCTGAGAAAGAAATTAGGGAAACAACTCCCTTTACAATATTGAAAAAAACTATCTTGGGGTATCTTGGTGGAATTCTAACCAAACAAGTGAAAGACTTGTATGAAAAACACTTTCAATTCTCTGAACAAAGAAATTGAAAAAGATATCAGAAGACAGAAAGATCTCCTATGCTTATGGATCTGGAGAATCAACATAGTAAAAATGATCATCTTACCAAAAGCAATATACAGATTCAGTGCAATCCCTAAAGAAATATCTACACAATTTTTAAAGACCTTGAAAGATAAATTCTCAACTTCTTGTGAAAATACAACGTCAAAAAATGAGAATAGCCAAAACAATACTGTACAATAAAATATCTTCCAGAGGAATCTCCATCCCTGATCTCAAGCTGTACTATAAAGCAACAGTAATAATAATAAAAAAACATTGCTCTGGCATAGAAATAGGCTGGTTGATCAATAGAATTGAATCGAAGACCCAGAAAAAACACCACACACCTATGGACACTTGATTTTTGACAAAGAAGCCAAAGCCATACAATAGAAACAAGATAAAATCTTCAAAAAGCAGTGCTGGTCTAACTGAATATTGACTTGTAGAAAAATTCATAGACCTTTATTTATCACCCTGCACAAAATTAAAGTCCAAGTGAACTAAAGATCTCAATATAAAACCAGACACACTAAATCTGTTAGACGAAAAAGTGGGAAAGAGCCTTAAGCTCACTGGCACAGGAGACACCTTCCTGAACAAAACAGCAACAGCTCAGGCTCTAAGTTCAACAATTAATCAATGCGACCTCATGAAACTGAGAAGCTTCTTTAAGGCAAAGGACACTGTGAAAACTATAAAACGATAGCCTACAGACTGGGAAAAGATTTTCACCAACCATACATCTGACAGAGGGCTAAATATCTAAAATATATAAAGAACTCAAGAAATTAAACAGCAACAAACCAAATAATCCAACTAAAAAAAATGGATACTGAACTAAATGGAGAATTCTCAACAAAGGAATATTGAATGGCTGAGAAACACTTAAAGAAATTCTCAGCTTCCCTAGTCATCAGGAAAATGCAAATCAAAACAACTCTGAGTTTACACTTTACACCCATCAGAATGGATAAGATTAAAAACTCAAGTGACAGCACGGGATAGCAATGATGGGGGTCGGGGAAGGGGAACACTCCTACATTGCTGATGGAAGTAAAAAAACTTACATAGTTACTTAGAAAATCAATCCAGTGCTTTCTCAGAAAATTGGGAATAGTACTACCTCAAGACTCAGCTATACCACTCCTGGGCATGTACCCAAAGTATGCTCCACCATAAAAACACTTGCTCAACTATGTTCACAAAAGCTTTATTCATAATAGTCAGAATCTTTAAAGAACTGAAGAATGGATTTAAAAAAAACTATCATACATTTACATAATGGAATACTTCTCATCTACTAAAAACAAAGAAATCTTGGAATTTTCTGGCAAATGGATGGAATTAGAAACCATCATCCTGAGTGAGATAACCAAGACCAAGGAAAACATGCATGGTATATACTCACTTAGAAGCAGATTTTAGCCACATAATCCAGTATAACCACACTGTAATACACAGACATAAAGAAGCTAAAAATCAAGAAGGACTCTAGGGAGAATGCTTAATTCTCATTCAGAAGGGAAAATAGAAGAGAGACTGGAAGTGCTTGAAGAGAAGGAACAGGATGGGAGCCTACTATTAAGGTCCTCTGAACGGACTCCACACAGTGAGGCATCAAAGCAGATCCCATAGCCAAACTTCAGGGTAGAGCACAGAGTGTCTTATGGGAGTGGAGTGGACAAGAGCTCTGCAAGGAGACCAGTGGTGTCAACAAATCTGTGTCAGGTGTGTGTGGGGGTGCTACAGAGACTGATGCACCAACCAACGACCATGCATGGTAAGGACCTAGACTCTGCTCAGATGTGATAGGCAACACAGTCTCCTTGTGGCTCCCACTATATTGGGAGTAGGGACTACCTCTAAGCTGGACTCTGGTACACACTCATTGATCACTTCCCCCTGGCAGGTCAGCCTTGCCAGGTCTCAGAGGAAGAGGATATAGGCAGTCCAGACCAGACTTGATATGTCATGTGAGATGCTAAGGGAAGAAGGATTGCCTTTCTGAGAAGGAGTGCAGGAGTGAGGGAGAATGAGGAAATGAGTGTGGGACCAAGAGGTGAGGAGGGAGTGGGTTATAATTGGTATGTATGGTGAACAAACTAAAATTAAAAATTTAAAAATTAGGTAAAAGAATTTAGGAACTTAAAGGAAAAAAGGAATTTTATTATGAAATGGGCTCATATCAAGAAGAAGGAGCTTTTTCAGTGTGAAGAAACCTGCCAGCTCTCGCATGGTGTATGCAGTAGTCCAAGCACTTGAAAACCTTGGGGCTAAAGAAGACAAACCTGATCTATGTAAATTTCCAAGCCCCCCCCCAGGGCTGTGTATTGGCACCCTGTATCAAAGAGCAACCAAACAACCAAACAAAAACACAAAATAAGAAACAAACAGCAATGAAAAATAAATTCACTGAAATGCTATTAAAATTTAGTACATAAGGAAAGAATTATTTATTCTCTTTAGTAAGCACATAAAAATGTAAAGTTCCAAGTAAATCAGACAAATGCAACTTTGAATGTGATGAATACTGTCAAATGGCCAAATAGATTATTATGATTAAATTAAGGTTCTAAACTATTTCAATCAGATACTCAGTTATTAATATTACAGTGTCTTAGAGGTAGGTTGTACAAAACAATGTAAGGTATGGAAAATAATGAATAGTCCTTTATTTTATTTTTTTAAATTTTTTTTATTAATTTATTCTTGTTACATCTCTATGGTTATCCCATCCCTTGTATCCTCCCATTCTCCCCTCCCTCCCATTTTCCCCTTATTCCCCTCCCCTATGACTGTTCCTCAGAGGGATTACCTCCCTCTGTATATGCTCATAGGGTATCAAGTCTCTTCTCAGTGACCTGCTGTCCTTCCTCTGAGTGCCACTAGGTCTCCCCCGCCAGGGGACATAGTCAAATGTGAGGCACCAGAGTACATGAGAAAGTCAAATCCCTCTCTCTACTCAAGTGTGGAGACTGTCCTGTCCATGGGCTAGATCAGGGTAGAGGTTTAAATTTTACTGCCTGTATTGTCCTTGGCTAGGGCCTTAGTTTGAGCGGGACCTCATGACCAAAATCTGCCTATCATAATGTTCTATTTGTAGGTTTCTAGGACCCACTGGATCCTTCTACATTGCTATTCTCCCATTGTTCTCTCATCTAGAGTCCCAATAGGATGTCCTCCCCTCGGTCCAGCCCTCCCTTACTAGTCCTTTATTTTTAAAGAAGGCAAAATAATAAAATATTGTATAGGAATGAGAATATGTTGTCGTTTAGCTAATTCAAAGAAAGACCGTTTTATAGCAAATAAAGTAAAATGGTTTGACACTGAACTGAGGACAGTAAAGAGTATTATCCTTCATAAAGTACAAAATTCATTAATACCTTATTAATATATCTAATCTTAAACAAGGTTGGACCCATGGATATCTCTCTTTTCCTTTATCTTCCAATCTTAGGTTTGGAGATAGGGCTTGAAAAGAAAGAAGGGGGAATATAAAATCCATAGGGAAGATAGAACAAAAAGTACATTAGTGAATCTACTCCTCAACTTAATGCCTTAATTGTCACTCACAAGGTTATTTTAAATCACTGGCATAGAATTTTGCATAAGTTTAAATTTAGATATAGTGGTATAGAATTCAAATGTAAAATTATTCTTCACACATTATATATATATATATATTTCTATTCTTATATGAGGTATTATACCTATATAACTAAATTATAATACAAGGTTTACTGCCAATACTTTGAAAATGCTATTGCAGGCTGTTTAGGATAAATAACTTATATAAGTTAATTGTTAGTTGATCAAATCATGGTCATATCCATTACTAGTCTATTTTTATCACAAGAATATACATCCTAGGTACAACAGATAGATATGATTCTATAGAAAGATGAGGTAAAATAGTTAGATAAGGTCTTTTAAAACCTCAGAACATATAAAATGTGGCATTTTAAAATGTTTTTATTTTAAAGATTCACTGACAATGAGACAGGTGAACTGCCAACACTAAGCCTACCTCAAAGAGGATGATGAGCATCAAAGAACCTCCTTATGGAGATGGCTTCAAATGTGGCAAACAAGCCACTGGGCAAAGTGTCCTCATTTCTACCACAGACAAAATTATGGCTAAAAAAGCAGGCAGAATCAATGGTCAAACTCTGTCAAGGCAGGGTAAGGAATTCCTCAGTAGTTCCTGCCTCACAAATATGTCTGTAAGATATATTGGACCAGAAGACTGAAGAAGATGCTCCATCATAATAGAGAGGTTTGGGTGACTATTGAGGTAGAAAACTGTCTCTGTCATCTTCTCATTTGGAAAGCTACTAACCTACACTCCTAGTATACTCAGGAAATCAATTTTATTCCTTCTGAAGTTTCTGATTGGTTTGAAGACCATATAGTTTCATCTTACAATGAGGCTTGGTTGTTCAGGGGTTAAGATATTTTTAGGTATTGATAGATGTTTTAAGTTGATAATGACAAGATAGGATAGATATTGATTTACATTCAGAACTTTAGATGCACCAAGATAGGTGCATCTTCTTTAAGGATGCCAAATACAAATAGCCAAAACACTAAGAATGTAACATTTAAAATATTCCTAATTGTGTCATGGTTCTTTTTGCTGAAGGTGGTTTATTGTATATATATGTAATAATATAAATGTATAGGTAAAAATAAAAAATAAGTAATAAAATAAGTCTAATCTTGAGATCACACTTGTGGACTTTTATATGATCGTATATTATGCCAATGTAAATTAAATTTTTTTTGTGTTGTCAACAATTGCCATTGTTTGGAATTCTCATTACCCATGTTTTCCAAATGGCTTTGAATAACTAATTGAATTACATTGGAGAATTTTTTCTTTCAGTTACTAATAGAAAGTTATATTTATTTTCTTCCAGCTAAAGTAGAAATGTGGAAGTCAGCTGTTCAAGGAAGATTTTGCTAGTACAGACAGAATTTTGTCAGAAATTTACCTTTGTGATTTTTGTTGTTTGCAAAGTTTAACACATTCTGTACTATGCACCACAAACAATATTTATGATATAATATGTAGTAATATGATATAAATATTGTTGCTAGAAATGTATTTTCTTTTTCTTACATTGCTATTAGAAAATTTCAATGTTCATAAATTTTTGATGCATTTCCTATGAATTGAAACATTTCATGTAGGAAGACACAGAAGTAAAGAAAAAATTTAGAAGGTTCAAAAGCTATTTATTTCACAAGTGTCAGGAAGCCCCTAAAGCATACAAGATTCACAGGGTCCCTCGGCAAATATATATATTAATAGTAACTGGGCAGAGAAGACTCGAACCTGCATTGTTGTCTGCTACTCACACTGGGAATTCTAGGGATGCAGTTTTCTTGAGTTCTCACTTATAATGTGTTCAACTTTCTCTTAATTGAGCTGTTTTTGAGACATCTATGCCCCTGAAAGAAACTCCAATAAATACATTGATTCACTCATCTATACTTGGGTAGAATCATTTGCTGAATCTATTAGTGTTTTATGTGGGGTAAATGGACATTACTTTATATCTCTCCAAGAAAAGTCATACAATATGACCAAACCTCATTCTGTGTAAATATGTAATACAATAAAAAATGGTTATAGGTTTAAAATTCTAATTACTCAAGTGTATCATTTTATTCTTGAATGTAAGACCTATATTTCTTATTTTTTCCTATATTTGACTTATCCTTAAATATTTTGTAATTAGCCCTAGCAACACTAATATCAAGCAGATAATATTATTTAAATATATTATGAAAATACCATTTACATATTTTTCTATTTTACTGTGGAATAGCTTTTTAATTTTTAAAATAATTTTGAGAATTTCACACATGAGTACTGTACTCATACCAATTATACCCTCTTGCTTATATATCTTCCTATGTCTCTCCAACTCATTTTCAAATTTATTGATTTTTTTCTTTAATTACTATTGTTACATGTTTGTCTAAATGCAAGCTACTGCATTCATTTAGCTAATCTTTCTTCCTGTTTGTACATTATGCCTTATTTTAACCTTGCACATTTTAATGTATTTCCTTTTATGTTAGATATGAAATACATTTGTTGAATAATATTTTCCAGTTGATATTATATTAACTTTAATATTTATGTTTTATAATAGAATTTTTCTACATACTTTTTAGTGTTCTATTTATTATTCACCCCCACTGTATGTATGTATGTATGTATGTATGTATGCGCATGTGTGTTAGTGTAGGTGTGGTAGTTAAAGTGTATGTGTGTGTGTTTGTGTGTGTGTGTGTGTTTCAAAATTTCAGGAGTGCATGTGCTACAACCTGCCTTTGGAGATTAAAGAACAATTTTTCCAGAGTTAGATCTCCCCTTTTATCTTGTTTGAGGCATGGTGTCTTTCTTATTTCTGCCGCTCTCTTGAGTATTTGGGTAGCTGGACCATGAGCTTCTGGGCAATTCTCTTGTTTCTGTTTCCCATCTTTAATGTCACCACCTCTAACTTAGGAAAAAAATATATTTAAACACAGTTTATTGTTCTTGTGAAATTTCAAGTCGGTAATTTTGGGGTAGTTTGTTACACAGCGGAAGCTAAAAGGTACACTACCAATTGTTAAGTTTAATTTCATTTTCTAACTCCCAGGTCTTTATATCCACTCATAATTGCTCTATTGGACCCCTTTAGAAACATCGTTTTAGAAAACTTGAAGATACAGATTTCAGAACAAACTTAATATGAATTTGAATACTAATCCTGCTCTTCATTTTGAAATTTGAAGTCATCTCATCTGTACTTTATTTTCTTCATCAAAAAATCTGTGTTAAAAAGCCAGAACAAAACAAAAACAAAACACCAAAAAATACCCATTTTATTTATTTTTGGATGTTAAATTATTTTGATTTTTAATTTATTGAATAATTAGATCACACCTATAGGTTATTTCCTCCTGCAAGGTTTCCACAATGATGCTTTTTATCACATCTGTCTTTTTATTTGAGATCCGGGGACTCACTCTATTAGGCTTGTGTGGTAAGTGCTTTTACTTGTTGGGCAATCTCCATGGCTCCTGTTGTGTATCACCTAAGAGGTATTTGTAAATGTGTTAATTAAAATCTACTATGATATCGACCCTTCAAATGTATCTGTGCTCATCCTTCAAAGTCTCTGTTATGCACTGTAAAATAGATAGCAAATGACCTCAAGGACAATATAATTACTTAAGCAAATGAGTAATGTGTGGTCATATTTTGTAAAGTGACACCAACTTCATTTTGGCATGTGCCACATTCAAGTGGTTATGAATGGAAATTGTTTTTACCCGAAGTTTGCGAGTGTAGCAGGGTAAACAATACCAACTTGTTAACTGTAAATATGAAAGGAAAATTATAAATTATTATTAAACACCATGTGCAGTGCTTACTAAACAGGTTTAGAGTGTCTTTTTCTACACTGTATACTTATTTTATTTATAGATTTTTTCATGTAGACATTAGAGATTTTACTTTATATTCTGTTCTGACACTAAGATAAGAGATTCACTTTTCAGAACAAGATTCTTTCTAAATGTATATCACAGGCTTCAAACATACTGGAGGACTTAACAAAGAATGTTAGAAAAATAAGTATATAGATATGGAGAAAGCAAATAGTTCTTAATGTGTATGTTCAAAAACATTTAGTAGGTTACTTTTTTTTAAATGTTACAACTTCTATCTAGGAAGACTGGATTACCTAAATAAAATAGTGATAAAGTTAACAAATAGCCTGTATACTAATTTAGCCTGTTTTGATAGCAAAGGATATATTCTCTCTTTTTTTTGAACTTATTATAAATTATCCAGATTACACTGAATTGTTATCCCTTCACTTGAATCTTTCATTTCCCACCTTCTCTCTCTCATTTGTCACATTCCTCCTCCCCCAAGACCTGTGACAGAAGGGGACCTCCTCCCCCACCATATGACCACAGCCTATCAGATTTTATCTGTATAGCCTGCTTCTCTCCTCCTTGGGTCCCCACAGGGCCTGCCCACCAAGGGGAAGTGACCAAATTGAGGGCACCAGAGTTCATGTCAAAGGCAGTCCTGCTCACCCCACAACCGTGGAGAATGTGCTGTCCGTTGGCTACATCTGAACAGAGGGTCTAGGTTTACTGTATTCATTTTCCTTGGTTGGTTCATCAGTTTGTGCAGAACCCCCCTGGGTCCATATCCTCCAGCCTTGATGGTCTCTTTGTGGGGCTCCTTGTAGGCTCAATATTCTTAACCAATATATTTTATTAACAACTTAGTGACCAAGCATACGTCACGTAAAACCTGGCTAACCAAAATAATAGGAAATGAGGACTAATGGACACAATAACAAAACTGTAAGGATATCAGTTCCGAGGAACGATTCTCCTGGCACAATCTGCAGGATTTCTTCTGCTGGAACCTACAGTAACCAGAACCCGGAACCTCAGCAGAAGCCGGAGCCCTGAAGCCTTACCTTGAATGGTTCTCTCTAGGAGCATCTCGAAGTGCATCGATGAACAGCCAAAACTATCCCAAGTCTCCAAAAAGCCCCGCCTTCAGTTCTGGGCTCATTTATATACCTCCTCTCAGAGACTGTTCACGGGATCTTTTCAGCTGTCAACAATCAAGCTCCCGCATGAGGTGGTCAGTCTTCTAGTGTATTAACCTCACCTGTTCTCTCACAAGACCATTCCAATCCTGCACTTGGGATCCTAAAAAACAGGTTTATTTCTCCTTCACTCCTGAAACTTGTGACATGATGTTCCTGAGCTAGGTGCCCAAAGCAAGTCTGTCAAGATTCTAATTGTACATTTGTTAAAGTAGGTGAATCACAGAGGCAGATAGAAATTTATGGTCACAGTAGTTAGGATTTAAGTTATTCCCAGAGTATTATTATAAGTAGTTTTCTGAGTGGTTTTGAATATGTAGTCTCCTGGAATGTATAATACACATTTTCCTTTTATTGTGGTGACTGATGAATAAAAATGTTAGAAGCATCAATATTTTAAGAGAATATTTTACCTTTTATTTTTATTTGTATCCTAGAAGTAATAATATGAGAATAATATTTGTTGTTGAGATACCTGAGTTTTTAGGAGAACTTTAAGAGCCATAGCAGGATTTGTAATACTGTCTGTGCTGGCTTGAGGTCAACTTCCAATACTGGCCCCTGCTTTCCCGTTACCTTGATCTAAGTTATGTTGTAAGTGAGCTATCGTGTCATTTGTGTAAAAATGTTTTCATCTGTTTTATATTGTCATGTATTTTTTATGATTCTCAGTTCCATTAAAATTTTGTGTCTGTAAAATTACTTAAATTTTCATTATGATTTTTTATACCAGTAACTCTATTTTATTTTATTATAGTTTATTCACATTACATCCTAATTGTAATTCCATCACTCTTATCTTCCTGTGTCTACTCTTCCTTCCTCCTCTGCCCCTCCCCTAGATCTCTAACAGGTTGGGTCCTCCTCCCCACCATGTGACCACAGCCTATCAGGTCTCATCTGGATAGTCTGCATCCTTTTCCTCTGTGTTCCCACAGGGCCTCTCTGCCAAGTAGCAGTGATCAAATCATAGGTACCAGAGTTCATGTTAGAGGCACTCCCCTGCTCTCCCCACTCCCATCTCCACGTGGAGAATGAGCGGTCCATAGGGTAATTTGAACCAATAATACATCAAAACTATCATTCACTATGACCAAGTAGGCTTCACCCCAGGCAGGTAGAGGTGGTTCAATACATGCAAATCCATTAATGCAGTCCATCATATAAACAAACTGAAAGAAAAAAGACAGTCATCTCAGACGCAGAAAAAGCATTTGACAAACTCCAAAACCCATTTATGTTAGAAGTCTTGGAGAAAGGAGGTATACAAAGCATATACCTAAACATAGTATAGGTAGTAAGAGCAAGCAAGTAGCCAACGTCAAATTAAGTGGAGAGAAACTTCCATGAATTCCACTGAAACCAGTGACAAGACAAGGCTGTCCACTCTCTCTGTATCTCTTCAATATAGTACTTCGAGTGCTAGCCAAAGCAATAAGACAACTAAAGGGGATACAAATTGGACAGGAAGAGGTCTAAGTATCACTATTCGCAGATGATGTACTAGTATACATAAGTGACTCATAAAATTCTACCAAGGCTATCAGTAACTCTTACTTTACATTTATCCATGAAAAGTAATAACAATTTAATAACTAAAGAGGATATTTTCTTATTGATACACTTTTTAAAATACAGCTTCATTATAAAAAAAAGTCTATTATTTTACATTAGTTACTCTTTTGAGTTCACAATTCAGCAGTTCTTAAGTATTTCCATATACTTTTGTTAGTGAATTTGTAACATTTAAGCTCTTTAACAATGAGCCTCACACCCTTGGGCAGTCATTTTAATTCCTTTCCATCTCTAGCCTCTGACAAGCTCTAAAGCTATTTTTGCCTCCATAAATTGTCCTATTGTGCATATTTCTTATGATTGGACCATGCAAAATGTGATCAGTTTCTTTCATGTACTTTAATATTTTTCAGATTGACTAAAAATACTTTCATTCTTCAAATGTTATGCCTGTCTGATAAAATGTTTATGGATCTAGTTGTTTGTGTTTTTGTGTGTGCGTGTGAGTCAGTGCGCGCATGCGCACGCATGTGCAGCCAAGTGTTATTACATGTGTGTGCTCATAGACAAGTGTAATATGTACACATACACATGCATATTCATGCCAGATTTACCTTACTTTTTGAGACGGGAACATGTGTTTTACTGATTAGGCTAAGAAGGCTGGCAAGTAATCACTCACAGGGACCTGCTTGTCTTTACTAGCCCAGCACTGTGGTTACAAGGGTATATAATTTCACATTTTATTTATTTATTTATTTATTTATTTATTTGATTGAATCCAAATATTTATTCTTGTTTGGTGAGCACATCTACAGGTGATCTACTAAATATAATAGTAAACATTATTATAGAGGAAATACAGATAAGCTCAAAGCAAAATGAGTGGCATGCCTAGAGATGGCATAAGTACTAGTGCAATAAATGCATAATGTGCCCTATAATTGACATACCATAGTACAATGATATATTTGATTAAAATGATAAAAATACACTAGACTATCATTATCACACAAGTACCATAGTTTACATTGGGGTTTATTATTCTTTTGTACATTATCTGTGTGTGCACAGTTATACAGTACATGCATCTCCTATTATAGTGACAGTGTGCTTGCATAAGACCACAGTCCTTCATTTTTTCACATATTCATACTTTAATTATTGTATGTTTTGCCTCTCTGTAATTCTATGCATGAGTCTCTCTATTCACTTCTATACATGTATTTAGGACTTCTTTATGCCTTTCCATGGTTAATAACCGCCTTTATACTTAAAATTAAATAGTATTCCAATTTTGGGCACAACACAACTATTTGTTTATTAGTGTATAGAAGGCTATCCTGTCTATTTCTCTATAAATATAGATACTTTCATGTATTTTACAAATATAAATGTTTTCAACTCTATCATGTAAATATTAATCATGACTACTGAATTTTGTGGGTGAAATATTTTGGGAATTTTAAAGGAAATTTTCTGTGTGATTTCTAAAACAAGCATGTCTCTTTTCATTTCTACCAGCAAAGAATGGAGGTTCTTCTTTTTTCACAGCTTGCTAGCTTTATGAAAGATTTTGGGAGTTCTCAACATAATATAATGATATCCATGGCTGTATTATATCCTGATGGTATGATGTAGAACATCTTTGTGAATGATTATTTTCCACACCCTCTCCCCCCTTTTTGGGAAATGTTCATTGAGGCCTTTGGATGATATTTAAATTGGGTAGTCATCTCCCGGCTGAGCTTTGAGATCTTTGTGTGTACATTTTGTACTAGCATCTGGTGAGTTGCATATTGTGTAAATAATTTTGCCCACTATAGGATTTGTTTTTATTCTATTCAGTGTCTTTCACAAAGCAGAATTTATTACATTTAGATCTACAATATGTTTTGACTTAACTGCTGCAAAGAGATTTCAAAGTCTGTGTCCAGCTACATTTCTCTGCATGTGAACTCCAGCTGTTTAACCACTGTACTGGTAAAGGTAATTCAGAAGGTTATCAATAGATAGAATAACAGCAAGTGGGTTAGTAGGTAGATGTGTTGATAAAAGAAGATTGGTTAGATTTGGCTTCTACAATGTTGAAAGTTATAAAATCGCAACCTGCTCTGGGGACCTTAATATTACAGAAGTTTGGGTTCTTCCATGTGTCAAGGCTACTGATATCAACCTCAGTCTGAGGCCTGAGAATCTAAAGGTGGCGAAAGACATTTAAGCCCCCAGGGCAAAGGCAAGAGAAACTGGAATATGATGTTTAAGGGAAGAAGAAAAATGTATTCCATCTACCAAAAAGGCAAAACAATTAGCACATTTGGTCCCCAAACCAAGTCAACTGAGTGGTTCAAGCATCCTCATAGTGGATCTTATTCACTCAGTCCGCCACACACCATGATAGTTTTTAAGTAATGCCCTCAACAAAATGTCAAAATAACCTTTTACTAATATTCTTGGAATCCCTTAGTCTTGTCAACTTGACCCCTAAAATAATTACTTCAAGATTTATATGTTGAAAATACTGTATCTTCTTAACTGCGTTCCTTATGCTTTAAAAAATGATTTCTTTATGTATTATTCTCAAAATCAATATTTCATTAACCTGTTGTCTGTCATTTTTCCAGTACAACACTTTTCATAACCATGGTATTTAGACATTGTTCTCACTAACTATTTGCTGCTTTGATGCTTTTAAAATTCATACATGTTCCTGATTATTATTTTTAGTAAAGAACTGATTTCTTATTATTAGTGATTTCTATCATCCCTAGTCAATTTACTTGTCTGAAATGTGCCTGCTTTCCAAAATAGTGTTGCTATGACACACACACACACACACACACACACACACACACACACACACACACACACACACACACCACCCTTGGGGCTTTCAGGCCAGTTGGTCTAGTCAATCAGATTCAGTGAGATAACAAGTTTAAGAATGATGAAGGAAGACACATTGACCTCTAGACTCCATACCCTATGCAAACATGTGCAAGTGTCCCTATACACACATGCACATGCATAAGTACACACACACTCGTTGAGGTTAAAAATGGTCATTAATATAGATGTAGTTAAATTAATTCATGAGTACTTTTCAAGTTCAGTTTGTTTCATGTGCTCTTTGTTCCTGCTTTTGTTTGTTTGTTTTTTGTTTTGTTTTGTTTTTTCTTCCATTGAATTTTACCTTTGTAGGGATTTTTTTAAGCATTTTTATGTGAGTCAATACTTTTACCATTCAGAAAACACTGGTTATACTTGTTTTATTTCTTATGTCTACATTTTTCCACATTTGCTGAAGAGTTGGAAATAATGCTTACAGTGAGTGAAATTCTACTTCATGTGAGATATTCCTATTTATGAGCCTTTTGAGCATCTCAGAATAATATGTTCCAATTCCTCTCTCCCTTCCCTTACACAGAGTGTTACTTTACTTTTACATAAGCATGTCTAAGCCTATATTTATTATGATTACATAATTAGCAAGAATTAAGAATATGAATATTAAACTTTCTATTTTGTCCTAATTTACTATTCCTCTAGTGTTCTTTCAACTTTAATATCAATCTGTATTACTGGGCATTGCCACTCTCCTTTTGAAAACACTTCTTTCAAGGTAGCACCCCTCAGAAGGCTACAGTTTTATTTTCTGTCCCTTGAGAAATCTGTTTTCTTGTACATTTTAAGCACAATTTCTGGGATGTGAAGACTCTAGATTACTGAATTGCTTTTCTTCAACAACTTAGTGTTTCTTTGCACTCTACCATGCATGGATTCTGAGCAGCCAGATGTAATTTCTATTTTGTTTCTCTTTATTATCCTTTAACTATGGCTCCTTTCAGAATATTTCTTCTTTGTTTTTGATATTCTTCATTTAAATATTATGTGTCTGTGTATAGTTGTTTTGGCATTTGTTCTGTTTGGTGTTCTCTGAGCTTCCTGGAGCTGTTGTTTAGTGTCTGATATTGATTTTGGAAAATCTGGGTCATTATTCTCTCAAATGTTTCTACAATATTTTAACTCTCTTAATCCCATCACTCAGGAGGAAGAAACAGGCAGAATACTGTGAGTTCAAGGCTCACCTGTTATATGTAG
The DNA here is from genome assembly GCA_907169655.1 of Acomys percivali. Taxonomy (NCBI): domain Eukaryota; kingdom Metazoa; phylum Chordata; class Mammalia; order Rodentia; family Muridae; genus Acomys; species Acomys percivali. The sequence continues at coordinate 14,106,427 of OU015752.1, forward strand.
TGAGACAGGCTAGCCAGGCAATATAATTAGACATTGTCTTTAAAAAAATCAACCAAAAGAGCTTATTTTTCTGTTATACTTTGTTATCATTAAGATATTTTATTTCTCACAATTACTATATCTCACAATTACTTATATTACTTGCCTATTTTCTGCATGCAATCTAATTTATCTATTATAGCCCTCATCATATTAGTCATTTTATATTGCCACTTTGATAATTCTAATCTCTGTCATACATGAATCTGATTTCCATGGCTCTTGAAACTATTTTCTCAAAATATTTTATTAGTTAGTGGGCATGGCAAAAAACAATGAAATTTCTATAAAAAATGTTAGTGTTGCTGTGGTAAAGTGTGTGACTATGGAAGGGTTTATAGTCCTCTGATTAGGCTTCAGTGCTTTATGAATGCGTGTCCTGAACTGTGAAGTTGACAAACACTTTTGATCATTGCTGCACTGGATGAAAAATCTTTCAACATACGAGCTTTGTAGGAGCAATTCACAACAAAATCATAGCAGTTAGACTCTGCTAAAAATCCCAGCATGCTTAGATCTGGCTAAGTTATCAGTGTAGAGAACAACTTTTTAAGAAAACATGTTTTAGCCTGAGAAAAATGGTTTGTTTTCCCCTTGCCTTGTCACAAATGTGAGGGGACTTTGTTCCAGTGACCACTGTGATGACTGGAGAGAGCTAAGAGCTTGAGAATCTGCAGGACTCAAACAGCTGAGTTCCTCATGTGTTTTTAGATTCTCAGACTCGTACATGCAAACTCTATAACAGTTTCTCAGTTCCTCCTTCACTTTTCAAATCAGATAATGGTTCCTGTGGCAGTTTCAACTGACAAGTCCTGTCTGTCATCTCCAAGCTGTCTTTCCTATCTTGAGGTGTGACTGACCTGCTTGTCAAGTCTTGTGATCCTACTTGCTCTGTCACTTTTCAGACTGTTCACTGTTTCAGTTGCTGCAAGGACACAATGGCAGCTTCCAAACCATGTACGTGTGCTACGCAAGATGAAAACTGCTTATTGGTCTATTTAATGGAACCTCACATGTTAGTTAAGGTATTTTAAAACAATAAGGTGATAGTAGACATTTTAGGTATCTTTGGGAGTTTTCTTTTTAAAATTCCAGCTTTAAATATATTAGTTTTAAACTTCAAGCGTGTTTTAAGGTATTTATAGGAAAAAAGTGGTACATGTATATGTATAAATATAAAAATAATCATAGATTTGGTTTATGTATAATAATAAATTAGTTTCTTCTAAGTTTCTCAAAACACTTAGTTAATTTTCTTCTTTTAATTAAACATTTTTTTATTTTTTACATATACATTTATATCATTGAACATATAAACTACCTATAGCAAGAAGAACTATGACACAATCAGGAATAATATAAGTGTTACATTCTTAGTGTTTTGGCTATTTGTGTTTGACAGCCTTGAAGAAAACATCTTTCCTATCTTATCTTTCTTGGTGAATCTAAAATTCTGAATATAAATCAATCTCTATCACATCTTGTCATTATCAGCTTAACACATTTATTTAGACCTAAAAGCATCTTAACCCCTAAACAACTAAGCTTTATTGTAAAACTAAGCTACCTGGTCTTCAGCCCCGTTAGATTTGAGAAGGAATAAACTTGATTACATGAGTATGCTGTAAGTGCAGGTTAGTAGCTTTCCAAATGAGATGACAGAGACATTTTTTTTACCTGAATAGTCACCCAAACTCTCTATAATGTTGGAGCATCTTCTTCAGCTTTCTGGCCCAATATATGTGACAGACAGATTTGTGAGGTAGGAACTACAGAGGACTTGCTTACCCTGTCTTGGCAGAATTTGGCTGTCGACTCTGCCTGCAATTGTGCTTTGCTCTACGCGTGATGTTTAACTGTCTGCAAGGATAGTTCCTCCCCTTCCTACCATTTGGGCTTAAACAATCCTGGCAGCAGGTGTTCGTGGGTGTCCTCTACAAAGTGCACACGTTCTTCTACTTTCTTTGTGAGGTCCTGAGTAGTGACCTCTGTTAACCTCTTTTCTATCCCACTTCTAAGCTTCTTGAGCTATTATCCCCCTTTATAGGCTAAATACTCCTTTGCCTTTTCTGTTGCCTATAATAATAACATAGCATATGTATTAAAATGATATTTAAATTCCAATAGAAAGAGTTTAAATCATCTTATGATGAGGACATTTTGTGAAATAATACAGTATATTTAGTTAGGACCAGTGATCTAGGGACATTGGTCAGTGTGGGATATTCGTCTAAATTAGATATAGCCTGGATCTTATTCCAAGCACTTCAAACAATGACAATAATGATATTTAAGACTGGAGATATAGCTCACTTGGCAAGTGTCAGCCTAGCATCTATCTATCTGTCTATCTATCTATCATCTATCTATCTATCTATCTATCTATCTATCTATCTATTATCTATCTATATCATTTATCTCTCTCTTTCTATCTATGTCATCATATTTATTTATTTCTCTATATATTATATATGTGTGTGTCAAGAGAGGACATAATATATGATTGAATGATTGGTATTCATTTTCTGTTATTCAAAATTCCTGAATTTGAGAGAGATTGAGAGAGATTTTTCTGATAAACATTCAGACATAGGACAGAGAATACATTGTTCTGATTGATGGAGATAAGGCTGGCAATTTGGCAGCATTCCTGGCATAGTCAGTAGGGTCTTCAACCTTGGTAGTACACAATAATTCATGCAGACATTATCACCAAGGTCAGCCTCAGGGACAGACATTGAATCTGTGGCAGTGGCAGCTGCAGTTGTCTCGAGTGGGTGTTGGTAACATAGTTGACATTTCTGAGAAACAATATACTGAGTTGCACAGTAAACAAAAGAAGACAGAAATGTCCTAAAAAATCATGCTGTAACCATGGAGACAGGTAACTTTGGGGGGGCATTAGGTATGGTACTTTCATAGACCTCTCAGTATCTTCTATTAAGAAACTGAAGGTTGCTTGATATCCTGAAAAATAAATAGGTACATGCTGAGATATAAGAAATAAATGTTTTATTACAAATTAGTCTTATTGATATGTCCATTTAAGAAAGGAATTATGAAGGGCTGAAAAAGTAGCTTGGTTACTAATAGCATGTACTGCTGGTTTTCCAGAGTCCCCAAGCTCTGTTCCTAGTAGCCATACCAGATGACTGTAACTGCTGGGTCTCAACTCCAGGGTATGTGAAACCTTTAGCCGCCATGGGTACATGTTCTCTTGTGCACAGACCCACAAGGACACATGCATATCATTAAAAGATAAGTATTTTAAAGAGAAGAGAATCTATGAAATAAGACCAAAGCCAAAATAACCCTAAAAGATTTTCTGTATACAGGAAAATACAAAAACATAAAGTAAATATTTGCACCTTCCTGCATGTACGTGGTTGAGAATGCAGAAAAATATCTTTGTTTAGGATAGATAAATTCTTTTCCCAAGTTTCCTGAATTGAAAGCCAAAGCCTCTGTGGCTTAATATTAAAAAATGGTGAAATATCACTTGTCACAATTTTAAATATTTTCACGGGCTACATATTTACCCTCTATAAAAGGCATATTCAAATTTCTATTTAGTATTTAAGAATTTTTAATTATAATGTGAAATGTTAAGCAATTCTTATTCACTCTGCTATCTGAATGCTAACAGTGTCTCCCATCAGCTAGGCAAAGGGGTTTCCAGTGTTTACTCATGTTTCCCAGTGCATTTTGTGATCCTTTCAAGAGAAAGAGTCCACCTGAAAGACATACTTTTACAAGTATTAGGGGAGGAAATCCCCCTCAGGAACAGTCATAGGGGAAGGGAATAAGGGGAAAATGGGAGGGAGGGAAGAATGGGAGGATACAAGGGATGGGATAACCATTGAGATGTAACAATAATAAATTAATAAAAAATTAAAAAAAGAAAATAGTATTAGATATTGCTCTGTTTGATTTTTCTCTTGATGTTATTTTTTTTTTTTTTCTGATTTGCGGCATGGAAAAGATACTTTACCTCCATATCATTTTAATGATACCACTCTGCATTAAGAAGGTGTCTTACAACATATATTGTATAAGATTTAGTTTAGAAGCTTGGAGAAAGAAAGAAGGGGTGGGTGATGCAGGGTGACAGAGAGAAAGGCAGAGAGAGAGAGAGAGGGAGGGAGGGAGAAAGAGAGAGAGAGAAGAGGGAGGAAAATAGAGGAAGAGAAGCAAAAGAGGTAAAAGAGGAAGAGGGGCAAGAGATAGTGAAGACATGGGTTTGCCCATTTTATATCCTGGCCAGGTGGCCCACTTAGTGGCAGGCAGGTAATGGCATCATAGGTTGCCAGGCAGATGGGAGGGAGAAGTATGCTAACAGTATGAACTATCACTTCAACCTACAGATAAATACTGCTATAGTGTTCAATATTTATATTCATTTTGAAAGCTTAGAATCTCAATATAGAATTTAAAAATTTTGATCTGCTTACATATCATGGACCTACATTGGTTAAAACTGCAATTTACCCTCAGAGTACTTAAAGGCTGATAAAACCTTAAAGTAGCTTTAAGTAAAATTACAAGTGTACATTTAAAATCAGATTTATATTAAATAGTGATCTTTGAAAAAATTCAATTTGTAATCAATTCAAGAGCTGATGATTGGCATTTTTAGATTCTTTCTTTTTACTGTTCTAAGAGTGTAGTACATCTGTGTCTATGTAGCCTATGTGTGTGTTTAAGCACACCATGGTTATTGCATTCTCTTCAATCTATTATATTTAATATTATTATAAAATTGTATCTAGTAATACATTTTGTTTAACTAGAAAATAGTAATGATATTTATAAACTGAAGAACAATACATAAGCTAGTATTTCTTGTGTGTGAGATTTTGCAAATGATCACTTGCTTTCTTGCCTTCAATTTCACATAAATTAAAATATGAAGTTTTAACTTTCTTTAGCTTTTCCCTCAAAAATTTTTGGTATAGAATATTAGCATATAAATGTTCTTACATTTTACAACAAATGTACTTTCATAATATTAATCAAAATATATGTATCAAAATAAAATGTGAGAATTAATATTGTTATATATTGACATATATTTCAGGATAATACACCATGAAATATATTTAAACATTATTTTACATAACACTTTGTAATAGTTAACATGGAAACTATGATATGTTATCAACCATTGGAACAAATGATCCTCAACAATTTGAAAGAAAATGTTACACTTTCCTCTTCAACCAAAAGGAAGTGATGAATTGAAGTGGTCCATGTTCTACAAATTGGCAGCTACTATCATGACTTGACCCTGAGAGTAAGAAGTTGGTAGAAACTATACTTTCATAAGATTACTGTTCTCCTGGGAGCACTTTGGCGCACAGGAAACTTTCCATGCACCCAATCTTTGAATTTAAATGAAGACTGAGAAGAAGCAAGATTTTCTCCCTCTTCATGATAGAAGTCCACCATTCCCTGAACACTGAGATAAATTTAGCTCTGAAAAATTACATGTAAGCGTTAAATGTTAGCTTTTAGTTTTATTTGTCCCATAAAAGAGTTATATGTTGAAGGCTTGGTTGACAGCTAATGGAATCTCATAAAGTGACTGGATAATTAGAGCTCAAATGTGCAATTCACTAGGTACATTGATGGAATCAATATTTTTAGAATTATTTGGAGGTGGAAAAAGCTAGGATTCATTCCTGACTGGGGTGCCAACCCGGCACTCTTTACCGAGGCTGTACCTTGTGCTGTGATTCTCTTGTTTATGTATCCACCTTAGGGTGAGTGCCTACTCTTCCATCATATTCCATCATATGGCCACAGGATCATAGTTCTGGGGCCAGCCAACCATGGACCAAAACTTCTGAGATCCTGTGTGAAAAACAAGCAAACACGCACACACGCTCACACACGCTCACACACACACACACACACACACACACACACACACACAAAAGCTTCTTTTAAGTTGTTTATGTCACCTGTATATCACCATGACATGATATAACTAACACAATGCATAAATTTATCCAATATTAATAGGACAATAGGTTGAGCCAGCTCTATAGCTCTGCAGTAAAGGGCTATCCTAGCATGCTCTAGGCCCTGTGTTCCATTTCTAACTACTTAGAAGTACAAAAGATGATAAAACTCAGACATCATATCTATAATACTGGCCCAGGGGAAGAAAAAAAAAGCCCAAAAGGTGACTGGGTTAATTTTTGTTAAATTTTAGCACAAAAAGCCCCCAGATCGAGTATTCAATAACACCAAGGCCTTTTGAATCATTTAAAAGTATTCCTTCCAGATCTTTTTAATTGATCTATATGACTTCTGGAGTTCCTAAGCCTGTTGACCCTCATCCCTCTCAGCAAGAGACCAAGAGAAGAGGTTATTTAGAAAATGTCTGTTAAAATGGATTTTTGTCAAATGGAATAAACTTCACTGAAATCTGTGAAAGATCTATAGAAGTTTGGATACGCTGCTAAAAATAAAAGGAAAATACAGATAATTGGACTGAAAGTGACAGCAACTGTGCGAAGTAAAAGAGAGTTGTCAGATCTCGAAAATTCTACTAGAAGAGGCAGTCTGATGAACTACTCAGCTGCAAAGAAATGTGTTAACCTTCCACAAAAAAAAGGAAAAAACGTTGAGAGGGAAGCTGACTGCCACTGAAGGTTACCCCCAGAGTGTGAAAAGTAATCAAGCAATGCCAAACATTTGACCATGTGTGTTTCCAATCTGTCTACCCAGGGACCACTCCTGATCTCCCATTTTTACTTAGTTTTCCACTAGCCCTGCTTACATTTATTAGTCTCTGCTTATCTGACTGTTTTATATTGCTGGTCTAGGGGCTGATAACTTTTCCTTTTACTCTCTCATGGCTACAGATGGGGAATTATGCTCTAAAAACAGTCCTTGGCAGATTATGACAAGAAGCCACAATTGTAGCTGGGTCTGGTTTAGTCCAGGAGATTTGAAACCTGGGGGTTGATAATGTAATGAAGGAGACGGATGAGAACTCTGGGAGGTTATGAGTGCATTGCTCATAAAAGGGATACAAGTCTGAACTCCAAAAGGCAGACTCCGGAGAAAAGACCACAGGATGGTCTGCCTGCATCCTTTCTAGTATTTACATACCCCTAAAGGACTCATAACTTGCTTATAATAATGAAATTCAGCAAAAGTGATGAGATGCCAATTGTGTTGTAGTCTTCAGCATTTCAGCACACTCAATGCAGGAGCTTCCTCCTGGATGATATATTTGAAGCAAGATACTATATGATGAACAAGAGTGGCTTCTAGATCAGTGAATGGTCTCTAGTTCCTGAGTGAGTCCCTGGCACAGAAGACCATCAAACAAAAGAAATCACTCTACCATGTCCCCTGGATGGGGAGACCTGATGGCACACAGAAGAAGGACAGCAGGCTACCGAGAAGAGACTTGATACCCTATGAGCATACACAGGGGGGAGGAAATACCCCTCAGGAACAGTCATAGGGGAGGGGCATAACGGGAAAATGGGAGGGAGGGAAGAATGGGAGGATACAAGGGCTGGGATAACCATTGAGATGTAACAAGAATAAATTAATAATAATAATAAAAAAGAAATCACTCTAGGGACAGTGGGGGCCTATTTTCTTCCAGGGAATAATCTGACGAGATCACCACCATATCTAATGCGTGCTTATCCACAAACAGAAAACCTAGTTAAGCCATTCTGACACTTGATGTGCAGTCATGTGTAAATACATGAAAGTTATTTTAAAGATGAGAGCGTTTGGTAATCTGTTATACAACAGAGAAATCTTACACCACAAGGAAGAAGGTAGACAGTCTCAGCAACAGGGAAAGGGAACACGAGACTCTAAAATGTATGAAGAAAAGGAGGAATGGGGAAGGGCTTGTGGGTTTTTGTTGTTGTTGTTTGTTTGTTTGTTCTTGTTTTTGATTACCCAATTAACATTCTCATAGAAATGATATTTATTCAATCCAAATATGGTACCCTTTTTATATCCACCTTTTTGAGCATGACTCCTCCCCTGCAACTCCACCCACCTTTAACTTTGTTTTCAATTTTTTTTACATGTTTATTCTGTTTTTAATGCTCAAAAGCTCTGTACAAAAACAAAAACAACCTCCCCCAAAATCAAAGAATTCCTCACAACACCCTTGTGAGGTAGGTAGGCAAGTATTATTCTCCCATTTTACAGATGGAGAAACTGAGGCAGAGAGGTACAGTGATCTGCCACTGGTTCCAGCATATCTCTAAGTCAGTGTCAAACCATGAGAGTGTGAAGGGTTTCCCTCTGGTCTCTTTGTTTTCTAACCTTAATATTTTATTTTTCTTCAGAAATTCCTAGTGTCAATGTTTACACTTCTGTTAGACTCAAGCATTTTTGTAATAGCTAATAAGTTCTTAAATTGTCCTTTCTTCCATAGATGTGAATTATTTCTGTTGCTGTTAGATTTGTAGCTGTCTTTTTCTTGCCTCTGCCTCTAGGCTTCATCTTCTCCAGTGCAGCTCTACTTTATTTTCCAACGGCTCTTGATCTAGGACATAAACCGAAAATTATTTACATCACTGAGATTAATTTACATTAAGTTATGTCACAGACCTCTGTGGATCCTGTCATGAACTTGAAAGTGTTTGGCAAGGCGTTAAGTGGCCTTGTGAGAAGTTGGTTGCCTTGCCTTTGCTGTCTCTGCTACTTAAAGAACTGAGAGGAGAGGGAGAACGGGCTTTTCATCTCAGGAAAATCTCAGTTCAGGCGCTGCCAAGTTCTTTGAGCCCTCAGTGAGTTCCTAGGGCTAACTCTTAATTTTGTACTACTATCATGCATTTCCTAGTTTGTTTTTTTTCCCAGTAAGTTCAATGACACCAAAACTGTGCCTTATTAGCTTCAGATCCCTTATGTCCATAGGACTTATAGTGAATGATAAAGATAATTTACAAAACTATAAAACTAAAATTTTCATTAATGTTTCAACTTAATTTACCATAGAAGAATCTTCTTATCCTGAGGATGCAATTACAACTAGTATCTTTGTATGAAAGATTAGATTTTTTTTTTACAGTTTCTTACATACAGTGTATTGTGACTATATTCCCCTCTGCCATTGCCTTCTCCCACCCCAGATGCCAGCCATCTTCTTCCGTCTCCAATTGTCACACCTTTATTTTTTTGGAATCAGACCCTGAAATTACTGTGTGATCATGATTGCAGCAGCCATGTCATATCTAGGATAACATTTTATGCTCTTTCTAAGTCTACCAACTCTTACAGTCTTCCCAGATCTTCTTCCACAGTATCCTCTGGGACTCAGAGTGGTTAAATATCTATATTTTCAATTAAAATTGAGCCTTCAGCAGTCCCCCTTTCTCAGCAGAAGCTAAGAGGTTTTATTTTCAACTGTTATCCATTGCTAAAAGGTGAGACTTATCAGTCTAAAGGTATAATTATAAGTACTTAGAAACAGTTTAGCTACTTTTAGTAAACCCCATTTATCAAAATGTGCATAAGCGATTCAAAGAGGGTCCATGAGCCCCAGCCATATTCCTTTGACCAGGTTTGCAGTGCAAGGCATGTATTTCTTCCTGTGCAGAAAACTAGGAAGCAATTAGTTGCCTATAACAGGCATGCCACCATTGCATCTGTATTCATATATTGGCTTCCATCATATATGTATGGAGTATATAAGTAAGCAGAAGCAACTAACACCTTCTTGTTTGATCCTGGACTAATCATTTCTTTAGCAAAACCATCCTTGTGCTTTGTTCGCTGTGATTACACTACTTGGAAACAGATGAGCCTTATCTTAGCACAAGTTAAGATTAGATGTGGTTGGGGAGGCAGTACAGTGTGTCCCACATGGCATTAGATGTTGAAATTTGATCTGTGTTACAGGGAGAGCTGGAATATGGTTGAATTGCCTATGCTATTTGAATGTGGAGTCTCGAGGAATTGATAAGAATTTTATAAGATCATTGAGGTGGAACAACCTAGATTGATGATTGGCTCTGTGAGGAAAGACTAAACGGAAACAGAGAGTTTTTATGTGTGTAAACTCACTGATTTTCTCATTATTTATTGCTGGTGACTTGGAGCTCTGGCATCCAGAAGGTCACTCACCACTAGGTGTACTTCCTTACCCTTGGGCTAGAACTGTGATCCCTACACAGCCAGTTAATAAGAACAGAAAAGACTAGTATGTGATGCCATAACATAAGACCATGACCTAAATAGCTAAACAAGAAAACGTCCTTCTTCCTTATATCTCTGAAAGTTGGGTGTCTAAGAGGGAAATGCTGGTATGGTCATCTGTAAGGATGCTCTTTCTGTTTCAAACAGACCACCTATCTGTGGTGTCCTCAAAAGACAGAAACAAATACAAGGAATCTGAATTTTACATAATTCAAGTTTGTAATTCTTTCTGCATGTTTCCATTTGGAATACTTATGCAATTAAAATGTATTTCACTTAAATTGCACTTGCCTGAAAACAGAAAAATCTGTTTTATTTATTATAGGATATCATATGCACTCAAATTTTATCCAGGTAATACTCAAGAATGGATTTCAAAATAGAGTGGACAGGACAGTCTCCTCAGCTGAGTGGATGGTGGGGTCTGACTTTCTCACGTACTCTGGTGCCTCACATTTGACCACGTCCCCTGGAGGGGGAGACCTGGTGGCAATCAGAGGAAGGACAGCAGGTCACCGAGAAGAGACTTGATACCCTATGAGCATATACAGGGGGGAGGTAATCCCTCTGAGGAACAGTCATAGGGGAGGGGAATAAGGGGAAAATGGGAGGGAGGGAAGAATGGGAGGATACAAGGGATGGGATAACCATTGAGATGTAACAAGAATAAATTAATAATAAAAAATTAAAAAAATAAATAAAGAAACTTGAGTAAAAAAAAATAGAGATAAAGAAGAATTAGTAACAGGCAAATGCCACATAACAAGGTAGCATTTTCTTTATGTCCTATGTTAGTGATTTTGCATTATTGTGATATAATAAACATTGGAATAAAGAAGAAAGATTTATTATGTCTCATGGCTTCAGAGTTTTCTTCATGGCAACTTGGCCAAACTATGTTTAGACAAAAGGCAGTCCATCCTAATGTGTGTTAGAAGAATGTTGCTCATCTTCCAGTGCCAGAAAGCAAAGAGAAAGAGTTTGTTTTTAGCACTAAAGGCCATTAATCTGTGATTCCATTGACACACTAATACATTGATAAGGTCAGTAATACCAGCATCCAATCAGCTCCCTAAGATACAATCTCTGACTCCTGCTATATTACGACAAAGCTTGGAGCACATGAGATCTAATCGGCTCCCTAAGATATAATCTCTGACTCCTGGCCTGGAACACAGAAGATCTTGTAGGGGAAGGCACTTAATATCCAGAGTGTGGCTTCAAAATTTTCTTTTCCACTTGTGACTTCTTTTCACCTGAGATTTTTAAAAGACTTCTTATCTAAGTATGTACATATATAAAGCATGCACAAAAATCACACATTTACTGACAATAACCCTAAAGAAATTAATTTAGTTATGCTAAATAGTGTACCAGACTTGTTAGTACCAATGGGGCCTCCCGAGGGTTGGAGGAATCTAGGGAGGAGTGTGAGTGTGGGAGTGTGAGAGAAGAGGAGGGAAGGGCTTGCGATCAGGCTGTAAAATGACTAAATAAATAAATTAATGAAAACAGAAATTTGTTTTAAACTATTATTATAAAATTATTAAAATTTTATCATTTGTGAAAGATGAAAGCAAATTTTTCTACTAATGAAATGGATATACTTGTTTATTTTTACAGAGAAAATTAAATCATGGCTGAATATTTAATACTACAGGACATCAAATGTCTTCAACAATTTCCACTATATATATATATATATATATATATATATATATATATATATATTTTGAAATCATCAATATTGGGAATGTCCTATCACATAAATACATAATCTAAAATGTCTGGAGTGTGTTTATGGATCTTTCAAAACTTACTTTAAGGACTGAAACAAAAAATTCAAAATCAAATGTTCTGACACAGTACAGCCTAGAGATAAATTAATTTGGTATTTGTATGTTGAAGAATGGAAATATTAAAAGTTAACTCTTTTCTGTATTTAACCTTTTATGTTTCTGTAAGGTCAGAGGAAAATCATCACTGAAATACATCAGAAAATTCTTCTTTTAAACTGAGTCTCACCTCCTCTGTTCATTTCCCTTCCACATTGTCCTTTACTAGCTCTCTTTTTTCTTCTTTTTTTCCTCATATAGAGTGGCCATAGGGACCTCATGCAGGGCCAGATATTTTGAAATAGATATAAAAATAAGGTAACAGGGAGGTCTGATCATCTGTTTATATAATTGGTTTATTTTTATCTAGCTCTGTTTGGGGCTAGTTCTCAGATAAGCCGCCTTCTACTTATTCTATTCATTGTTATATGTATACAACTTATGACTCAGCAGGTCTGCCAGTGACTAGTGTATGAATCACATAACCATTTTGTTCTGCATGACCATTATTTTTTTTGCCATGCCTCCAAATGTAAAGATCGTGTTACAAAATAAAAATATCTCATCCTAGAATCTATTTGGTCTATGGCTTAACTCTATAGGAATGTTTTAAAGAGTCTCTCTACAATGTTATTTTTCTATATCATGGATGATTATAATGTGCAGGACGACAATATATTACTCTGGGCCATTTGTAAAGTTCTACTGGAATATAGTCATGTCTGCTTGATTATGTTTATATATTGAATTTTCATTTATTCTTTGAGAATTTCATTTATGAGTATATTGTATTATGATCATATCCAATTCATATTCCCCTCTTCTAACTCCCCCTGGATGCCTCCAATATGTCTCATCCTTTGACTTTCTCTTTTAAAAAATAATATATCCTAGTAAATCTAATTACTGCTCCCCATATACACATAGGCAGGGGGCATTCAGTTGGAACATGACCAGCCTATCATTAACTATAACATCAAGGAGAGATGACTGTCTGCCCCATCTACCATCAACTGCCAATATCTCCTCAGCTTCCAGTGGAACACTATGAGTCTCTCCTCCATCCAGGAGGGATTTTTTTTACTGTTTGCTTAGAACTTTAGGACTTTCCCAAGGCTTTAAGAGCTGTGTGCAATATGAGTGCAACGTGTATGGCATGTTCTAAAGATGGAATTTTACAGCAATCTTCCCTATTTTTCATATCTTACAGTCTCTCTGCTTCCTTTTCCATGATATTTTCTATACCCAGGGAGTTGACATGGATGCTCTATTAAGGGTTGAGCACTCACAGTCACTCTCAGCACTCTGACGAGTTATGAATCTGTACATTAACCATGACCCACTGAGGAAAGAAGCTTCTCTGACCAATGCTGACAGCATCGGAGAGCTAAGGCTATAAAAATAAGTACTTAGAAGTAAATTTGATAGCATGACCACTTGGCAGAAATAATAGCAGGGCTGCATTTGCACTCCAATATTATGATGGTAGAACTTTATACTTGTGGTACATCAAAAAGCATTTGATATTTACAAGAGAATCCCAGGGGTCTCAAAGCCTAAACTATTCACATGCCAGTTATTTGTAGAAGAGATTTGTTGACTTCAACTCAATAGTATCTTTTGATTAATAGAATCTTTTGATCTACACATTATGTAGTTTAAGTAGCATAGCAAATACAATGGCCACTTCGTGTTCGGAGCCTCATTGTAAATTAGCAGATTTATGTCACTTTGTATATGAATCCCCAAATTTGGTACATATTTTTCAATAACCCAAAATGTATTCCAAGAACTGGCTTCATTTTTATGTAAAGGAGTTTGTGTGTCCCAGAAAATACTAGATGTTTAGATCATTAAGAATTTCACCAAAAGCTGTGTGGTAATGCATAACTGTCATCCCAACACTTTGAAGACTGAAGCAGGAAAATTACAAACCAGGTATGCCTGGCAAGACTTCTTCTAAAAAATAATAAAGCAAACAAAACCCAAACAGTAAAATTGTCATGAGTATTGCAGTGCCCTTGATTTAGCAAATATTCAATAATATAGAGAGAGTATTTCCTAGTGTTTGCTTCTTGTGGTCTCCACAGAGCATCAGAAGCGATGGTCCTCAAAATAGCAAAGCAACCAGAATCCGTTGCAAAATACTGTGACAGAATTGGGCAGACTAGATTTAGACCTGGGGCAAGATCATGTGTTATGTATTTTCCACTTCAATGAATGCTTTTGATTTTCATTCCTGATGGTCCATAAAATGAAATTCATGTACTAGGTTAATATCTACTGCATTATTTTTTCCTGTTAGGGCAGCTAAGTTAGGGGCTTAAAACACAAGTTTGTCATCTTACAATCCTGTGGCTCCAAAGTCTAACATACATCTTATAAAGATAAGATTTAAAAAACATTAACAGGTTGTATTCCTTTCTGTAGATTTTCAGGAAGAGTGGCCTATGTCACTATTTCCACCTTCCTTGGCTACCCACTTCGCTTAACACTTGACAACTAAAGGTAGCAATGTTGGTTCATGTTCTTCTCCCAGTGATTTTTCTTTTTTCTTTTTTCTTTTTTTTTTTTTTTGTTTCCCTCAGGTTCATACTCCCCTATTCCATCCAACACATCAGGATAAATAAAAGTAATTGTCCTATAGTAATAAGATTCATAATTAGTGATCTTGCTTCTCTTTTCTCTCATAACTTTCTGTATGCACTGCTTTAGGGACTCAGGGCATGGTCTTCTTTATGGGATCATTATTGTTGCTACTATAGCTGCATGTTGACTAAGACCTTGTGTAGCATTCTTTGAGGAAAATGTATCACAGTCAAGCATACCTTCATATATGTTACTTAGGTAGATATTATAACAACTTGCACTGTCATATGCAGTAGCTTACTGAACTTTGTTCTATAAGTCACTTTTGATGAATTAATTAAAAGTGTGAATTGAAAGAAAAATGAAATTTTAATTATTTTAACCTGGTTTCAATCAAGCACCTGACATAGAAGTCAGTATTGTGAACTTCTCTTCTTGCTAGGAAGGCAAGTAGGTATTGGACAGCCATGCTTGTTCTTTTCTATCATGGTGTTCTCACTCCACAACAGAGAAGACTGGATGTTCCCTTAGCAGCTGGGTATGTCACCATGAGCACAACTGGGGACTTTGAAATAACAGCAGAGGAGTATTAGACTTGTGGAATTTGTAATGGCAGATGCTGTATGAATATCTCATATACCATCTATACCTAACGCCAACACTTAATTTGTTATGGTATTTCTTTTTCTATGCCAAGCCTAGTTCAGATTGTATTTCCAAAGCTGTAAACACATTGCAATGTCCCCTTTTAAAAAAGCAATTACTTTGACTAATGGATGCAGATCACTTGGAAGAAATAAAGCAATAGTTCCTGTATATATTGTGATACCATTAGAATATTTCAAAACAAAAGCCTGATTTAACTTTTTAATTTTTTTACATATACATTTATATTATAATGTGTGGGGGTTGTCTATGAGACTCACTGGTTGACAAGAAGTCTAATACATGTAAAATAATATGATTCTATATTTCTTCCAGAATGTAAAAATTTGAAATACCTTTTTCTACTCATTTATTTTAACAACAGCTTTTTGTTTTTTGTTGTGTTGTGTTGTGTTTTTGTTTTTGTTTTTGTTTTTGTTTTTGCATTCTGGGTTCACTCAAGTATTTAAGTTTTATCCCTTCTTGTGTCTCTGATGGGTTTGAAGACCAGACAGTTTAGTCTTTCAGTTAAGTTTGGTAGGTTAGGGATTAAGATGTTTTTAGGTCAAGGTTGATGTTTTAAGTTAATAGCGATGAGATATGATAGATATTAATCTCCATTCAGAAAGTTAGACCCAACAAGATAGGAAAGATGTTTATTTCAAGTTTGCCAAATACAAATGGCCAAATCACTATGAATGTAACATTTTTATAATTCCTGATTGTCTTGTGGTTCTTCTTGCTGCATGTAGTTTATTTTACCCTTGTATAATAATATAAATGTATATGTTGAAAATGAAACATAAAAATATATTTTAAGATTTACCTATTATTTAGACAGTATTCCACCCACATGTGAGAGAGCACACCAGAAGAGGGCACCAAATCTCATTGTAGGTAGTTGGGAGCCACCATATGGTTGCTGGGAATTGAACTCATGACCTTTGGAAGAACAGTGTTCTTAACCTCTGAGTCATCTCACCAGCCCCTGATTTAACTTTTTAAAAAAATTAATGTAAAACAGTTGTGTCTGTTTGTCCTAGGGATACATTTTTAAATAAAAAACTAATGTTCAATTAAAAAATTCTACACTATATGTACAAGAAGTAGCTTATAGTACTCCTTCCCATAAATACCAGAATAAAATTATAAGCAATAAATAAATTCATGTAAAAATGTGACAAAATATACATTAAGAGCTAAAGGGTCTAGAAAGTGCTAACCTATGTCTTCCTATAATTTAAAGCACATTGATAATTCAAATAAATACAATGACTTTACTATAAATGAACTGAAAAATATATTTGTGGTTGGAATATTTCTCATTATTAAAGAATACACTTACTACACAAAATAAACAAAATGGATTTTGTACTCAGAGTTAATTCAAACAGACCAATCAATTCACTGGAATAAAAGCTGATTGTTTGGTGTATACCACAGTAAACAGTTCCATTGTTGATATATGAGCACATGACATTTCAACTATGTTCTATTTATAGGAAATCCACTTAATTATGTTGGCCTCAATCAATACAATCACAGCATCTCTATGAGCATAGGAGATGTTTGGTTTCCACTTTATACATTTCATTACAAATCTTATTTATCCAACATAATGTTTTATGATCTATTTTCCTTAATGATTATCATAGTGTTTTAGAAATATTGCTTATATCTTATTTCAAGGAAAATATTTTCCCTTCTTAATTGTTGCAGGTATAGTTCAAAAATGCACAGTTGTTCTTTGTTCTTTTTTCAGAAGATATTTAATATTTTGCTTATATCAATTTAAACATGTAGTTTTACATTTCATGTTATTTATATGTAGTTGTCTTTGCCATTTTTTTGCTTAATTTTACATAAAACTGCTTTGAAATGTTTGTTTTTGTCTTTCAATATTTTTTAGTCACTGATATGAAAGAAACTGAAGCATCCATTGTGTTTATTGACTTCATGTCTTACTTTTTCCTTTTGGCAGCAATATCATTAATTACTAAACACATCTAGTCAGTAGGGAATACATTATTTTGGTACAATACATAGATTTTATACTGCATTGATGACTTCTGTTTCACATACTTATAAAATGTGTAGGTGTTTATGAAAGTAATACCAGTGACAGAGAAGAACCAACTTACTGCCCCTGAAAGCTAGCATATTATAGAGAGAAAAACATTTCCAGAAATAGCAAACAAAACAAAACAAAAGGAATTTTGAGTGTTCAGGTGAATTCAATCATTCAGATTGTACAAATTAAGGCATTCTTTTTAAAAGTTAAATATTTATTACATGTATTGATCTTTATAGTCTCTGATGTATCAAGTCTGCTGATTGCTTAAATCCCCATAGTTCTTACTTCATCCATGTTAGAATTAGTGTGCTTAATTCTGTAGAATTCAACCAAAAATACAGACAAAAGGAAGAAATTTACACATAGATTAGCTCTTTACTTATTTACTTTAGTGTTGTTCATACATATATGCTTCTGGTGCTGACCACTTAGCATTGCATAACCAATGTAGATGCATTTGGAAAAGACTCTCTGACTCTCAGCTGCCATTAAGTGTCTGTAGCTCTTCATCTAGGGAGGAGGCTTTGTGAGATTTCCCTAAAGCTCGGTGTCAAGTCAACCGGTATTATCACTGGTCAGGTCTAGTTTAGGTAGACATACTGTTGTGATATCCTGGGTGGAATTTCCCTGTCTTATGCAGGAGACTGTCTCTTTTTAATTTTGACTTGTTCCATTGGATGGTAATAATATATCAACTACCCAGAAAAGAAGATGCATCTCCTAGCTTCCCATGGTCATAATATTTGCAATACTTCACTATGATATCCTACAAATATGTTTGCAAACTGTGCTATAACCAGCATAGACATTGGCAAATTTTAAAGTAGATACTGTAAAACAAGAAAATATACTGTTAGTAGTTTAGCCTGGTGGAAATAGTCAGATAACATAACTTTTTCTCTTCTAATTATTACAAATTTAGATAGTGATAAAGACAATGATCTGATTTGTATTGGCTAAAGAAATATACAATAACTCTACATAACTGATAAAATAAAATACAGTAAGACAGGGTGCTTATATACTTACTTAATCATATTCTAGATACACAGATAGTATTAACACCTTTAAATGTTTATGCTACATTATTGACAAAGTAGAAGACATGGATGGTCTGTAAGTTTATGGGAATTTTTTAAAGCTAAGCTAACAGTTTCTGACGGATTTTCCTACTGTTTAGTAATAATGTAACCCTCAGCACTAAACTATACTCAGTGAAAAATATTTAATCACAGCTCAAGACTAGGATCTTCATTAGAATTACACTAATGGGGAATTGCTGAGGCAATAGTTCATGCTGAAAAGAGGAGAGACAGGTTCACATTTAATCACATTTTCATGCTAATTTGAGCTAATTTAAGTGTATCATGTAAGCATAAAGTTAATCATTATCATTGTTGTGGTGATTACTGTGTGCCATTTAGCGAGCAATCATTGTACGTTTGAGTTTAGGAAATACGATATCCTTAGTTCTACAGATTTCTACCACATTTTTTTTCTGTAATACCAAGCACAATTTGTGGCAAATACTCAGGCTAACAAGATTGTCAGCACCCATGCAGCCACAGTGATCTCAGGCTGATGCTATTTGAGAGCAACCTGAGTGGAGGGAGGCAGGGTGTGAGCTGAGAATGTCTCTGGAGTAATATAGTGCTGTTGGCTTGTTGGCAAATCCCTGAGATCTCTCCATGTGAGTGACATAGGAGTCTACCATGCTGTGCATGATAAGGGAAACAAAGAAAAATCCTGTTGTTTCAAAGGTGTTTCTGTCTCTTACATATAGAGAATTGATATATTTTTCAACAAAGCAGAATTGAGGAGCTTATTCTCTTCTTTATTTGACATTCCATATAGACTAATACACCAGTCACATCTCTTTTGTAAACTAGTGTTCTCCCTCAAATATTATAGCTGAAGCGTAGTTGTTTATTTTTGTATTGATCTTGTTTTGTGTATGAGACTAACCAAATCATGCATCTCTATTTATTTATTTATTGGAAGTGAATAAAATTGTAAATTTAAATTTGTACATTTTATATGTGTCTTTTAATATAATGTTACTTTGTTTTTATCTGATAAACAATGTTTATGTTTATCATTTCAATAAAGATACCAATTTTGAAGAGGAACAACATAAAAGACATTACATACTAAAAAACAAACAATTGAATATTAAATAGGAACCAGAGAAAAATAAACTAGTACCATATTATGAAAAGATGATTTTTGGAACATACAAAAACCTATAATAAGAACTTTAAAATGATTATGAAATATTTACTCACCTGTCTTAAGATTCTTCAATTTCTAAATATACTAAATATTGAATATTTAAATAAATATAAATGGGCATTAAAATATAAGAGTATAGAATCCTGTCAAGTCAATTATAATCACAGCCATTAGATAATTACTAATGTTAACATAAAATTCAACTTGAACTATTTTTGGAAGAATATAAAAGTAATCTTACATGAAATTTGATGGCATAAGATAAAAACTTACATGTTGCAGTTTCTGTCTAAGGTATAGGTAATATATATTATTTATTTTTCACTTAAAATTTCTTTTTAATTTAACTTTTAAAATTAAAATATCATTTCCTTTTTCTCTTTCCTCTCTTGAGCTCTTTCATGTGTTTCCTTTTTCTTCTCAAATTCATGATCTTTCTTTGTTCTAAATACATATTAAAAACACATAATATTTAATTTCATATATTTATATAATTAAACTTAAATAAATTTAGATAATTATATATTAAATATATTATATATGAAAACATTTTATAAATTAAATAAATGCAATATATTGTGAACTATGAAATATATTTTAAATATATAGAATATATTTTAAATATATGGAATATATTATATGCACACATAATATACATACATATATACATAAATAATATACATACAAATAAATTTAAATGGACTGAGCTTGCTGTACATACTTTTAGGAATATTCCATATATTTAATACATATGTATACAACCTGCTTGGTTCATTTAAAGTTACTTGTATGTATATTATTTCAGTGCTGACAATTTCATATGGGATAACTAATTTGAGGATTCTACAGGGGTGGGACTATTTCTCCAACTTGGTTTTCTATACTATTTACTCTGTGTATATGATTTGAAAGAGAATGGATAAAGAAACTGTGGAACATTTACACTATGGAATACTACTCAGCTATTAAAAGCAAGGAATTCCCCATATTTGTGGACAAATGGATTGAACTAGAAATGATCATAATGAGTGAGTTAACTCAGAAGCAGAAAGACTCAAATAGTATATACTCACTTATAATTGGACAATAGCCCAAGAAGCATGTCCCATGAAAGTCTTCACTTAGGAAAGTGGGATAGTGAAGAGGACTTCCTATTGGGACTCTAGGTGAAAGAAGTATGGGAGAATGGGGAAATAGAAGGATCCAGAGGGTCCTAGAAACCTACAAGAAGAACATTATAATGGGCAGATCTGGGCTCAGGGGTTATGATCAAATTATGGCACCAACAAAAGGACAATACGTGCAGTAAACTTCGAACTCCTACCCAGATCTAGCCAATGGACAAGACATTCTCCAAAGTTGAGTGGAGAGTGGGGACTGACTTTCACACGAACTCTGGTGCCCCATATTTGACCACGTCCCCTGGATGGGGAGGCCTGGTGGCACTCAGAGGAAGGATAACAGGCTACCAAGAAGAGACTCTATATCCTATGATCATATACAGGGAAAGGAGGTCTCCCTCAGTCACAGTCATAGGGGAGGGGAGTAAGGGGAAACTGGGAGGGAGGGAGGAATGGGAGGGTACAAGTGATGGGATAATAATTGAGATGTAATATGAATGAATTAATAAAAAAGAAAAGCTTAAAAAAGAGAATGGTATAAAATTTTAGAAATAGCATTTTCATATTCAATGAATTATAAAATATTTTCCACAATTAGAGTTTCAAAATAAAGTACTTTATTGAACTGGTTCCCCATTTGTGATGTAACATATTGCAACATAATGTAAATTGCAACAATAAACACTAATGTATTCTAGCAGATTAAATGGTGATCTTTCAAAAATATAGCAAGATTCTGATCCTTGCAATCTCAAATGTTGCCCTCCATGGAAACATGGAAACACTCTAAAGATTGAGTTGCAGGTCTTGAGATACAGATATTCTACAGCTGTGAGATAAGGAATTACGACAATCTACAGAAAATGGACAAGGGAAGGCCCAAGTCTTCCATAAAGTCGTGATGATGGATAAGATCCTGGTACCCACTGAATCCAGAGTTTGAAGTGCTAGACACACAAGAATGTATTTATACTTTTAGATACTAATTATAGCGACTGGCCACAATAGCCACAGTAACTAATATACCTACCCATTATCTTTTAATTTATGTATTTTCATTAATTGCCCTTTCAGAGATATTATAGAAATTATAATTATTTTTAAGTTTTGTATTCATGGGTTAATATAATTGATACAGGTAACATTTTTTCATTTCATCTAAAACTATATATAAGTTCAGTCGAATAGTTTTAAAATATCAATGTCATTCTTCGTAGAAGTACTTTAGAAAAACCGGAATTAGGGTAGGATGATAATATAACTTTCTATAGTTAAACCTAGACTGTCCCTTCATTTTTCCTTTTTGCAAGATAGTACTAACATAGGCATGGAAGTGACTTGGATTTCTTTTTAAGCATTAGTTTTGCAATCTATATATGTAAATCAACAATTTTACTTATTTATTTTTTATTAATTTATTCACATTACATACCAATTGTTAGCCCATCCCTTGTATCCTCCCATTCCTCCCTCCCTCCCGCTTCCCCCCCTACTCCCCGCCCCTATGTCTATGACTGAGGGGGACCTCCTCCCCCTGTATATGCTCCTAGGGTATCGAGTCTCTTCTTGGTGACTTATTATCTTTCCTCTGAGTGCCACCAGGCCTCCCCATACAAGGGACATGGTCCAGTATGGGGCACCAGAGTTTGTGTGAAAGTCAGATCTCCTTCTCCACTTAACAGTGGAGAATGTCCTGTCCATCGGCTAGACTGGGTAGGGGTTCGAAGTTTACTGTCTATATTTTCCTTGGCTGGTGCCATAGTTTGAGGAGGACCCCAGGGCCCAGACCCGCCTGTAGTTTTCCAGGACCCTCTGGATCCTTCTATTTCCTCATTCTCCCAGGCTTCTCACCCCTAAAGTCTCAATAGGATTTCCTCCCCTCTGACCCACTTTCCTGGTAGGTAAAGTTTTTCATGGGGGCATACCCCTTGGACTAGTGTCTCGATATAAGTGAGTATATACCATTTGTCTCTTTCTCTTTTTGCTTCTGGGTGAACTCACTCATTATGATAATTTCTAGTTCAATCCATTTGTCCACAAATTTCGGAAATTTCTTGTTTTTAATAGCTGAGTAGTATTTCATAGTGTAAATATACCACAGTTTCTTTATCCATTCTTCTACTGAGGGACATTTAGGCTGTTTCCATGATCTGGCTATTATGAATAAGGCTGCTATGAACATGGTTGAGCAAATTTTCTTGTTGTGTGTTGGAGCATCTTCTGGGTATATTCCAAGGAGTTGAATAGCTGGGTCTTGAGGAAGCCCTATTCCCAGTTTTCTGAGAAAGCACCAGATAGATTTCCAAAGTGGTTGTACTAGTTTGCATTCCCACCAGCAATGAAGGAGTGTTCCTCTCTCTCCACATCCTCGCTAGCATGTGGTGTCAGTTGAGCTATTGATCTTAGCCATTCTGATGGGTGTAAGATGGAATCTCAGAGTTGTTTTGATTTGCATTTCCCTGATGACTAAGGAGGTTGAGCATTTCTTTAAGTGTCTCACAGCCATTTGATATTCCTCTGTTGAGAATTCTCTGTTTAGTTCTGAGCCCCATTTCTCTATTGGGTTATTTGGTTTGGTAGTGTTTAATTTCTTGAGTTTTTTATATATTTTGGATATTAGACCTTTGTCAGATGAAGGGTTGGTGAAGATCTTTTCCCAGTCTGTAGGCTGTCGCTTTGTTCTCTTGACAGTGTCACCTGCCTTACGGAAACTTCTCAGCCTCATAAGGTCCCATTTATTAATTGTTGACGTTAAGGCCTGGGCTGTTGGTGTTCTGTTCAGGAAGTTGTCTCCTGTACCTATGTGTTCCAGACTCTTCCCCACTTTTTAGTCTAATTGGGTTAATGTCTCTGGTTTTAGGTTGAGGTCTTTAATCCACTTGGGCTTGATTTTTGTGCATCGTGACAAATTGGGGTCTAATTGCATTTTTCTAAATGTAGACATCCAGTTAGACCAGCACCACTTGTTGAAGATGCTGTCTTTTTCCATTGAATGGATTTGGCTTCTTTGTCAAAAATCAAGTGACCAAATGTGTGTGAATTCATCTCTGGGTCTTCAGTTCGATTCCATTGATCCACTAGCCTATTGCTATGCCAGTACCATGCTGTTTTAATTACTGTTGCTCTATAGTACAGCTTGAGATCAGGTATGGAGATTCCTCCAGAGGATTTTTTATTGTATAGGATTGTTTTTGCTATTCTGGGCTTTTTGTTTCTCCATATGAAGTTGAGAATTGTTTTTTCAATTTCTTCAAAATATTTTGTAGGTATTCTGATAGGAATTGCATTGAATCTGTAAATTGCTTTTGGTAAAATGGCCAACACCCATTTATGTTTAAAGTTCTGGAGAGATCGAGAATACAAGGCACTTTTCTAAACATCATAAAGGCTATATACAGCAAACCAATAGCCAACATTAAATTAAATGGAGAGATACCCAAGGAAATCCCTCTAAAATCGGGGACCAGACAAGGCTGCCCACTTTCCCCATATCTCTTCATTAAAGTTCTTGAAGTTCTAGCCAGAGCAATAAGACATCAAAAGGAGATCAAGGGGATCCAAATGGGAAAGGAAGAAGTCAAATTATCCCTATTTGCAGATGATATAATAGTGTATATAAGTGACCCCCAAAATTCCACCAGAGAACTCCTACAGCTGATAAACACCTTCAGCAAATTGGCAGGATACAAAAAAAACTCATAAAAGTCAGTAGCTTTCCTATATACAAATGACAAACAGGCAGAGGAAGAAATTAGGAAAATTACTCCCTTCACGATAGCCACAAGCAATATAAAATATCTAGGAATAACCCTAACCAAGCAAGTGAAGGACTTATTTGAAAAAAACTTTAAATCTCTGAAGAAAGAGATTGAAAATGACATCAGAAGATGGTGGGATCTACCTTGTTCGTGGATCGGGAGAATTAACATAGTAAAAATCAACAATTTTTTTTGCATCCAACTAAGACCTAATGAACACTTCTCTCTCTAAGTTCCTATGAAGTTAGACCCAGAGACAGCATACTATTTAAAGTCCCATTTGTACCAAGCTTAAGTGTTTCTTAGATAGACTTAGGTCTAACTACTTTTGTGTTGAGTTCTCAAATGCTGAATATTATTTGTTTCCTTGCATTCATATTGGTATCTTGTAATCATATTACTATATGAAATATTCTATCCTTGATGGAAGCCTGTTTCATTCCTAAGACACTACTGTCTTCCTGTTCATTGCTTATGTCCTTTTTTCTTACAAATATTTAAGAACAAGTTTCTAGGGAAAATAGAAACACAATCCCTATAATCTTATTACTTGAGGATGCT
Organism: Acomys percivali; assembly: GCA_907169655.1. Taxonomy (NCBI): domain Eukaryota; kingdom Metazoa; phylum Chordata; class Mammalia; order Rodentia; family Muridae; genus Acomys; species Acomys percivali. The sequence continues at coordinate 14,131,469 of OU015752.1, forward strand.
TTTAATTTTTTTGTATAAGAATCTTTCAAACAAAATTTTTATTAACAAACAACTCCCTGGTGAATATCTGGAAAAAATGTCTTTTGACAATAGGAGAATGAGTTTCAGAGTAAATTGATGGTTCAAAAATAATATGACATGATGTTTTTATCTATGTCAGTAGACAGCACAATACTATTCAAAGGGATTTTTTTCACATTAAGCAGAAGACTTGTTGGAAAAATAATTACACTACTATAATTAATAAATAAATGTGAACAAAAAAGAGTCAGGTCATCATGAAGTTTCTGTAATGAAGAATTAAAAGCCCACCATTCCATTAAATTATAAAGGTAGATTTGTCTAAATAAATAGTTTACAAAATTTTGCTGGTAGGCTTTAACATATCTTTCCTATACCCTGACACTTTTAGCCATTTTTATCATGAGATCCAAGACTGTAATACTCTAGTACAAGTGTAATCGTAAAATATTTATCATTTCTGGTGACTCAGCCCTGCCAACCTTAGACCTTTACTTGCAAAACATTCTTTCCTCTATTATGACATCACATCTGTTAAGTACATGGATGGTGTAAGGATCCAGTGTAAAAGCAGCTCTCCTTATGGTCTGTTCCTGGACATCTTGGAGAACACCATTCATCATAAGCAGACCATAGTTAATTTAACACTCACATACCTGTACAGTTATCAGAGGCCAAAGGTAAAAGAATAACCATTCTTCTGGGTATAAGTCATAGGAGTTTTGCAATATTACTTGGTATTAAGTTATTATCCTCAAACTATGCCTTGAGAAAAATTAAAAAGATGGTCATATAAATTTGGCCAAGTTTCAGGAATCTAGGTCTACCTCAACTACTTGTTTATAGTGCTAAATTTAAAAGTACTTTTATCTTTAAGTATACAATGAAGAAACATTTTAAAGATATATATTTTAGAACTATGAACATTTTTGTGTTATTTTGGCATATTTTAGCTAAAAGAGTTACTTTTTTCTCATGGAAAATGAGTGATACTCATAATTATAACCCTAAATTTTATTGAGACACTATGATTTTGAAGAAAATATCAACTAGAACCCCAAGAACTTTAAACTTTCACCTATTTTGCTGCATAATGATTTGACCATGCCTCGAATTACTCTATATATAGGTTCGCGCTAAGACTGACATGTTTTATCTACTTATATCTAATTTCTATATGTTTTCTGTGAAGAAAAGTTTTGCAAAGTAAAGGGCATTATTTGTAATAGTTTATTGGAAGGTGGTATATTTTTCTACCCTGATGACCTATTATTGCAAGGAGATAAATTTTTTTATAATTAGATTATAAGTATGAGTAGTAGTAACCAAACATATATTAGAAGTGTTTCCTTGAGTCTCACTAGGAGTTCCAGGCAATAGGTTCCCAGACACATTCATTTTTCCATTGTGGTGTAGAAAATTAGAACAGATCTAACAGCATAATAGATGACGGCAAGTCATGACTTAGCTTGGTTCTCTGTTTGATCTCACAAGTCAAATCCAAGATGTAACCACCTTGAAGCAATTCCGTCTGGTGCCTTATATTGATTGCAATCTTGTTAATACTGATATAATTTAGTTCTATGTGCTGTGGCACAAAGTTTCTTAGCATTTCTTCTATACTGATATTTTCAGTACTGCCTCTTGCGTCCCCTTGATGTCACCTGGATACTCTTTTGCGTTTATGACTTTCATAAGATTAAGTCAGTCTCACTTAAAATATTTTTAAAATTTTTATATGACAAGGTTTCTCTGTATAGCCTTGGCTGTCCTGGACTCACTTTGTAGACCAGGCTGGCTTTGTATGCACAGAGATGCACCTGCCTCTGCCTTCCAAGTGCTGGGATTAGAGGTGTGTGCCACCACCACCCGGTGTAATAATTTATCTTTTAAATAATTTGAGGTCAACTACTTTTAATCAGTTAATTTTACAAAATAAGACTACCAATATGAAACATAATCTGACATTCAAAGACCATGACCACAAGTGTGATGAAGAATTTGAAAGGGCATTCACACTATGGAATTCTAATGGTTCATTTTAGCATTTTCAGGAATGGATGCAACAAAGTACTTAGAAAAGTCTTTGATAAACAAGTCTATCAAATTTAAGCCATTTTAAAATTTAACTGTTTTAAAAAAATGTTTATATGTGTGGCTTTTGGTATTAGAAGTAGATTGAAATTAGAAATGGTTGGGATTCACCTGATATGATGCTGGAAAGTGATCTATGAATTTCTGTCCTCTGCAAGAACAACCTATGTTCTTAACTCTTCAGCCATCTCCCCAGCTCTGGCATAAATGTAGGTCCATGACCTGGGAAGCAATCCCTTCTTTATGAATGCTGTTATCATTCACATGGAAGACATTAAAACAAACCAAATCTACATTGTAACTCCTTTATGGAATTACCACAGATGAAAATCATTAAAGAGATGGCTTTTTGCAGTAGGTCAAAATAAAATTCTTATTTAAAGTGAAAAGTAAATCCTTATTTGCAGGAGCAAAAATAAACTTCTATTAACATGGCTGGCATGGTACTACAGTCTAATTCAACTAGTTTCTTAGCTTGCTAATACTCATTTCAGTGTGTCCCAACAAAGCTAAATGTAAAACTTCTGGTGTTTCATTTTCCCTGCCTTTCACTCATCATTGTGTTCTTTTCATATTGCAATTTATTTTTTCACTGGGATCGTGTAGCTCATATCTCCCTAACTGGTGTTTCTTAATTGTATCGTTGATCTATGAAAATACACCAAAGTATTATACACTTAAATTGTATTTTATCATTTATGATTGTAGATCACATATACTAAAAAACCAACAAATTTAAAAAATGAAAACAATATATAACACCACTTGACAACCCATAAGGGCATTTTGACACAGACCAGATTATTAGGTTGTCTTTACCAACCAACCTCCAGAAAGCACATACTATTTAATATGATTTAACTCCTTTCAACAGGTAAAAATAGATCAATTTTAAGGTGATAGAATTCATTGTGTTCCTAATAGCTTGCTTTGTGAATACTGGAAAGGTTACTTCAAAACTAGTCGTAGAAAGGCTTTGAAATAGTCTGTGATTTTTTAAAAAGCTTTATACAGAATATACTTAATCAAAATAAGAGTACTAAATACAAATGGTTAGTCAATTACATTTATCTTTAATTTTTGATTGATAAGTTTTCTATTAATGCAGATATAAGGTGATTTTTTTGGTTTATCATTACACCATGAAACAATTCCATCAAAATGATTAATACATCAAACACTTTGTTGATTTTTAACAAAGAGAACCCTAAGGGATAGAGAGATATTGATCAAAGGCTCCAACATTTCAGTTAGACTAGAGGAATAACTTTTATTGGTCTATTGATCTATGGTAAGTAGTTTATAATAGTATATTGAATAATTAAGAAAATTTAAAGGCTTTTTGGAGGGAAAGTCTCTCTACGTAGTTTAGCAGTCTTAGTAGTTGCTCTGGAGGCTAGGCCAACTTCAAACTTACAGAGATTCTCCTGCTTTTGCCTCCAGAGTGATGAAATAAAAAGTGTGCACTACCACAGTTGGCCAAAATAGCAAACTGTTAATATTAAAGGCATGTTAATAATTCCAATGGATCCATAGAAGTTGACTATTGAGAAGGAAAGATAGCCATACAAAAAGAGACAACATAAAGATCATGTTGCAGCTAATTATTACAGCAAGCAAACTGTTCTGTCTCAAGTCTCAGAACTTTAAATATTGCAAAAGACCCTATCTTTAAAGAAAGTCTTATACAAAGCTGTTAAAATACTCTACAATACCAAACTTTGCTTTTAAAGGCAGAAATTGTTTTCATTCTGTGGAAATACAAGGATGCTTGCTGGCTTAAAGACATTTGATGATACTTTACTAGCCATACACGCAGACCAAATTGGCCAGTTTTCAACTATTAGTGAGGAAACACATTTATTTGCCTGTTGTGGCACTACTTTTGATAAGTGGTGCCAAAGAATTTGATCCCATTTGATAATCCTGGTCTCAGGCTATGTTGACCCAGAGCAGATCATTAGATGATCTCTAACAACCAATTTCTATTAGACACACAAAAGACAAGCATCTGTTACCTAAACTTGGCAATGGGGAATATTCCTTTTTAGAGTGACTCATGCCTGAGTGAGGAGATCACATCATTTCTTGACACACACTTTTACCCATTATTCTGCATTCTTAGTAAAGGAGACTGAATATATTTCCTGAGTAAATCTTATGAGCTTTAACTTATTTGTATAACTTTAGTAAACATGTACATCTAAGATATATTATTAAATGCAGTTGGAAATATACACAAGAATAAACTATGTATATAAGTGCATATATTATATTTGCATATGTGTAAAAAGTTGAATTTTAAAACATTTTCCAAGTTGTTGTCTGTTTTTCTGGAGTATCAGAGCAACATAAAATTTCCATGGTATTAATTTTTGAATAAACTCCTAAATGTTCTGTGAAAACAGAAATAACATTGTTTTAAATTATCTGTGAGGCCTTATAACTGTTTATTATCAAGTCTATAAATTATCTGTTTTATTAGTATACCCAGCTAGCAATCAATCAAGACACTGACACTTGCTATGTTTTAAAATAGCCTTAGTTAACCTGGGGGCAGGGCAAATATCAATCCTCTAAACTATTTCCCATAGTCGGCAGGCATGGGATCCCTGCTGCCATTTGCTTCTAATAATTTCTATCAAGCTACCTCCCATCCATAATCCCAAATACATGCCAATGTTTTTCATCTGAGCCAAATCTTCCATCCACGTTGGCCATGAGCTTCTCCTCCATGTAACCCATGGCTGCCTTCTTCTCTTCCTTCTCAGGACCCTCTTTCTTCTCCTTCTTCCCAGGATCCTCTCTCTCTCTAATCCAGGGAACCTTAGCCACACCTGTCTCACTTGCCCTGCCCAGGTGGGATGGCTTTTTATTAATTAGCACCATCCTCCAACAATAACTAAATGTACTAAGAAGACTGACACATAGGTTTTTTAACTAACAATTTCAGGGCCATTCTCATTTGGAATATTAAAATCCAACAATTACATTTACATATGATTGTTTTGGAAGTTAGAGAGTCAAAACTTTGGTAGAAGTAAATATAGGCATCAAAATTTCTTAACTAGGAAGGCAAGCTCTAAGAATACATTAACAACTAAAGGATTAATATATGTCACAGCAGAACACCAATAACATCAGGAAAAACACTTACAGTATTTATTTACAGCTGTAACAATGGCAGTGGACCATCAAGTAGAATTTTTTTGCATGACCCATTACATAATAGAAACTGAACAGCAAATTTGCTTCTTAAAATACGAGGAAGATATGCTAATGGAATGTAATAGCTTTGTTCACATTATATGAAGCAGAAGTTGCTGAATCCACAAACTTTTAGGGATAGAATAATCCCGATGAAATGCTAGAGGCTATATATAGACTCCTATGAGAACAAGAAACTCCTGAGGGTGGATGAGAACTAAGGAGTGTTACCTCTGATTTGTTGATTTTATTTCTATGAACCACACCACATTATCTTGATAAGGAGTTTGAAACAGGTGCATGAAGAAGGAAAAACATTTTACATATTTCGCCTATGATGGCATCTCCACTTCCTAGCTCACGTAAGAGAATGAGTGAGGTAAGCAGCACCAGTAAACGGCACTGGAAGTGCTCAAAGGGTCAGTAAATAATTAAATTTCATCTTCAAATTACAGTTCCATTTGCCCTTTTACTTAACAATATGGTGATAGGATTTCGGTATAACAGTCGAATAAATTGAATCATTAAAATAATTAGATTTCATTTGGGGAAGATTTCCCAGGAAAAGCCTAAGGGAAAAAAGGGAGAAAAAAGTTAAGAATGATAAAAGAATTAAAAGTCTATACGCAGCTGTACCCAAAATAGACACAATTGACTCCACAGATAAAGATATGTGTGTATTGCTTCATGAAAGAATCCAGTCTGAAAACGTTGCAAGCTATGTAATTTTATATGAGATTCTTGAAAAGGCATAAAAAAGTGGGGTGTGAGATATTATAAATCTTGGGGGAAAAAGGAACCATAATTCTCCAATTCCTCCTATGTGAGCCATGTAACATGACATCCTTACAAAGAGCACAGCATAGAAAAACTGTGTAATATTATGGTTCAGATTCTGAAGAAACACTATCAAATTTAAGTGCTCAAGCTCAGGTAGTGCTAGGCATATTGACAATAGAAATACAGTTGATATATTAAGAACAAGCCATTTCCTGCTTGTGGCCTTCTTTTAAGAACTCATATCTCAATGAAATTATGAAATGAATTAGAATCAGAAAAAAAAACAGTAATTGAAAGACTTTCTTACAAACTGTTTGTGCTGTGGTCATCAGAATTCTCAGTGGCATGAAAAACAAGGGTGAAAGGAGCCAAAAGAGTCTGGAAAGAGTAAATAACTGATTGGAACTTGGTGTACTGTGCCTCTTGGACCCCAAACCAGGCATTGTGTAAAACTTAAGGAACCTTGAAAATATTTTATTTGGTATATATTAGTACTGCTCCTTTAATCATGCCAAAAGTATGAATATGAGAATATGAGAGCTCTTCTGTATGAATATTTTTATTAAGTCTAAACTGTTTTTGATAAACATAGTGTAAATAAAATTATTGAAAAGTCATAACAATTCTCTTTCTTATAATCATGCCTCTACAGCTAAGAAAGCTGGTTTAAAGTCCGTTTTTTATTAAATGAAGCACGAAGTGCCTCATAATGATATAAAGTATGTGCACATGTGTGTGTGTGTGTGTGAGAGAGAGAGAGAGAGAGAGAGAGAGAGAGAGAGAGAGAGAGAGAG
>OU015752.1:14138374-14184129 GCA_907169655.1 Acomys percivali
GAGAGAGAGAGAGAGAGAGAGAGAGAGAGAGAGAGAGAGAGAGAGAAGAGGAGAGGAGGGGCAGAGGCAGAGACAGAGACAGAGAGACAGAGATAGGAGAGAAATCTAAGCCGTGTCCTCTTTTAGAACAGTCCAATTCAAATGATCACTAACAGAATTCATTTTACATGATTAAATCTGAAAGAATTTTCATACCTCTTTTTCTTGTGCCAAAATCAAGATGCCAGGAAAAAGTATCCATTTCAAAGGAAAAGGGAAGTAGCTATCCAGATTGTTACATAAAGACCTGTGCTTCTGAGAAACAGAGAGCAAACCAGATAGAAGATAAAATGTTAGATGAAAACTAGGCACAATAGCTGCTTTAAAGGCCTTAACAAGTGTCTAGATATTTAGGGTGGGTATTTTTTTCTCTCCTAGTTAGCTTTGGTTGCCACCTAGACATAGCTCAGACTTATTTGAGGGAGACTCAGTTGAGAGACTACTTTGATTAAATTGCCTATGGGCATGCCTGTGAGACATTTCCTTGATTACTAATTAATGTAGGCGGATGCAACCCACCGTGGGCGGTATCACTCCCTAGGCAAGTACCAAAAGCCTGGCAGGCATAAGAAAGCTACCTGCCCATGGTATGGGGAGCATAACCATTTTGGCTTCAGGTTCCTGCTCTGAGTTCCAGCTTTGGTTTCTCAGTAATGGACTCCAACCTGCAAACTAAAATATATCCTTTCCTCCACAAGTTGCTTTTGACCAGTGTTTTATCACAGAAGAAGGCAAACTAGAATTCTGCCCTTCCATCTTGCTGAATGAGAAACTGAATCAGAATACCAGGAAAAATGTTTCTAGGAATATAAAACTACAATAGAAAAGCTTCATATGCTTTTCAACAAAAATCTGCTTTCTTTCAAATCAGTTTTTTCCCCCAGAAAATAATTTACTCTTCATTGTAATATAAACAGTCAAAAGTATTTGAATGTAACCTTTCTAGGACATGAAAGTATAACTCATAGGTCTTTGTATAGACAAAAAGAGCTGTAAATTTTAGAACACGTTTGTTACTCTCTCAATAAGAGTATTTTATTATCCAGCACCCAGGAAGTTTGAAGCCAGCTTGGTCTACAAAGTGAGTCCAGGACAAACAAGGCTACACAGAGAACCCTGCCTTGAAAAACCAAAAAATAAAACAAAAGAAAACAAAAAACAAACTGAAACAACAAAACAGTATTTTATCAAGTATATGGTATTCTAGTATATAGTATCCATTGTCCTAAATATTTAATGTAAATCATTTTGTTTAATTTCCAGAACCATCCACTTCTTAACATAAATTTCTACTCATAAATAAACAGAACCACATTGCCAGGGATACTTTTTTCTATATATCAATAGGGCTGCACTGCAGATATTTTCTCAAGCTACATTAAATAACAATTTTAAACTTCTATACAGAGGCTACAAAATTGCATACTAATATTGTGTCAACAAAATTGTCTTTTTCAATTTTGGCAATATAAATATCCTCAAAGTTATGTAGATCTATAACTTATATTGTATATAGTTGGCTTTTCTGTTGCTCTGACCAAAAGGAAGTTGGAAAACGAAAGGTTTATTTGGCCTGTAGGTTAAAATTATCATGACTTAAAGCCAGATAATACCTTAAGAAAGAGTATGGGGCAAAGAAGTGAAGCAGAAATTATAGAATAATGCTTTTTATCTTAGATGCTCAGCTACATTTCCTCTATAGCCCAGACCATTTGCCAAAGGATGGAGCACCTACATTGGCCTGGCCCATATATATCAATCATTAATGAAGAAATTGCATCACAGAGATGGCAACAGGCCAACTTCATGACAATTCATTTGAGGTTCACTTGTTCCAAGTGATTCTAGGTTTGTATCAAATTGACAGTTAAAGCTAGTATATTATATGTGGCTATAACTTTTTTATCCAGTAGTTTTATTTTCTCATTAATAATGACCTCTGATTTATATGTATGTGTATATATCTCCATATATATATATGGAGAGAGACAGAGAGAGAGTACTTTTAATATTTTATTAAGAAAAATGCCAATTAAAATATGGAAATATTTCAGCAGATAAGGCACTAAAGAATAAACATAAATACCAACAATGTACGTGAAAGGCACTCATTCATTCATTTGCAAAATGCAACTTAAATCAAAACTAGGGGTATATTTTAACTTTACCTTAATTTTAATAATTTTATATGAGTGCTCCATTTGCATCATCCTCCTTCCATATCTCAAGTCCTCTGTGCCTCTTCTGATCGAATTTATGATATCTATTTCTTTATAATTATTTTATATATGCTTATAAATATATAAATACAATCTTCTGAGACCATTTAGTGTCTCTCTCTCTCTCTCTCTCTCTCTCTCTCTCTCTCTCTCTCTCACACACACACACACACACACACACACACACACACACACACAGTAGTGACTGTATAGTACTGGATATCCAATAAGAGTGTTTCACTTTGGAGAAAACGGATTCTCCTATGCTCAGAAATCAGTAAATAGTCCGTAACTCTTCACCTACATTTGGATCTCCTGTGGTTTCCCCAATCCACATTGGCATGACAGCTGATGTTGCCAGTGTTCAGGCCTCATTTAGGCTAGCACATTGTTGACATGTTATAGCTGCAGTTTACTTGACATATATAGGAAACACAATCTCAATACAAATCTCCTGGCTTTCTGTCTCTTCTAATCTTTCCTTCGGCTATGTTACCTGATCCTTGGGTGTAGGATTTTTGTTGTAGGTGTGTTAAGTGGTAGGAGGCACCCCATGGTCAGTTGTCTGCATTTTGGCCTGTTTCATCTTTCTGTTGATCTCTGCTACTGAAAGCATAAGCTTCATTGATTGGGAAGGACAGCTATACTTATCAGTCTGGACCAACATAGATGATCCAAACTAGAAACCTTTATTTTCTTCAAAACTTAAAAAAAATATTCTCTTATACAAAATATCCCAACTGCAGGCCCCTTCTGTCCACTCCTTCCCAGCTCTCCCTCACCTCAATTTCCCTCCAGAGAAGAGCAGGTTCACAAGTGATATCAACAACACACAACATAGCAAGATCCAATAAGGCTAGTCACAAAGCCTCATATCAAGGATGGTTGAGGTAGCTTAGGAGGAGAAAAAGGGTCCCAAGAGCAGGCAAGAAGAGTCACGATAATAAATCTTAATAAACCATTTAGAGCTGTTAAACATCAACAACAATAAAGAAAAAACGGAACCATTCGTTTATTATTGGTAGAATGCAAAATACACAGACCTGATACACATGGAACAAAGAAGAAAAACTTCAGTTTTAACAATTTCTTTCCTAGAATCAGCAATTTCTGTTCTCTTTTTCTTTAGTTTTGGGTACCCTAGAATTTTTTCTTGTTTGTTTGTTTGCTCGTTTGTTTTAAAATAATGCTTCTAGAATAATCAGTCACTGGATGCATTTGACAAATAGGTTATTGTCTAAAATTGCCCAATACAATGAAGTCTTTTTCCCATGATTCTGTTCCATGTATCAGCAATTAAAAGTGACTTGTACTTACCTGAACTAATATAAACTTGGAAGTAAGAGAAAATATCTAAGATGATAACAGCTGAAATTATTCATTCTTCATTATTTCGGAGATATTTTACTTTCCCTTTCTCCCTCTAATTCCTCCCATATACCCAACCTTGCTATTTTTAAAATTCATGTCATCTTGTTTCATTAATTGTTGTATTCATACATATATATGTATATATATATATGTGTGTGTGTGTGTGTGTGTGTGTATCCAATGAAAACCAACTCTGTATGTACAATGTTAATTTTATGTATATTATTTCAGGGCTGACCATTTGAAATGATTCTTAAAGACTATTAAAATCAGGGTCCCAAAATCTCACTTCCAATGGTTTTAATATCTTTTTAGCTTTTCTATGGTTAGGAATAAGACCTAAAAACAGATATACTGATCAAAAGAATAGAAGAAAGAGCTCATTTTATGTGTGATAAGTCACATTTATGATGAATGCATTTTTAATCATATTTGTAACATCAGGTTGAAATCCTACTTGTTCAATAATACTGATAAATTAAGAAAGGTACAGGATACAGAGTTATGCACACATATCAGTAACTTTTCTGTTAATTACAAGAAACTATTTATGAGGAAAAAATTTATTTATACCATCTACAAAAATAAAATAAGTACAGGTTTTGACTTTTGTTCAGTTTACTAATTGATGTGCATATAGTGGTAGTACCTCTTATATTGGGAAAAAGTGTTTGTTAGTTTTAAACATTCTGCTGAGGATGACTGACAATTTAACTTTGATTTCTCACAAGATGTATTAAAATTTTAAAAAAGTGTTGCATAGAGATCTTAGGCAACTATTGGAATATAAGAATCTACAATAAATACTTACCAAATTATTGATTCACCAAAGAAGTTAGAGTTTGTTATATTAAATAAACTAAATTTTATATGCAAAAATTCCAAAATGTAATTCAGCACATCTTAAACATCATTGTTCCATACACCACAACACTTTGCAATCTATAGCCAACATAAAGCAGTTCGTAATGTTTGAATATCTGCTGAACATATTTGCTCCTTTATTTACATGATTATAAGGTTGCAAACAATAAGTAGTAACATGCAACAATAATGAGACTTAAAGATATTTATAAGATAACAGTGGCTTCCTATGTAACAATTAATTTAATATGTGTTTACTTCATGATTTGTTGAAGGACCTTTTTTTTCCTGAAAAAGAAGTTTGCTGTAAAAAAGTTTATTTCAGTTATATTTGATTCACTTGTGATCTGAATATACTTTGATAATAAGTTGTTAACATGTATTGGGTACCCACACTATAATGAGTGTGATGCCCTTTATTACTTTTAGACAAATCATATTTACTATTTTACTAGTTCCTATTCCCTTTACCCATCATCCTCCATCTTAACTAAATGATCTAGATATTTTTCTCTTTTTTTTTATCTTTTTCCATACCATCCCCTTCTTTCTGTCTTCTTTTCCCCCTTCTTCCTTCCTCTCATTTCCTTTTAAGTTTTACTTCTAAGAGTTGAACTCGGGGACTTACACATGCTGAACACTATACCTGATGCCCTGATACCTCCATTTTTCAAGGTGCACTTGATTCCTATGTCTACATTATTAGAGGTGCTCAAATCCCTTATTCTTACCATTTTGGAAACAAAACATTAACAAACTCGATGTTCAAATGTTTGTCTAGTAGATAAAACAGAAACAGACCTTAAAATCTTATTTTCTGTCTTCTCCTGATTCACTGGAGAGAATTACAAAGGAGAAGGCGAGCACCTTATTCATGGGTCCATAGATATTAAGCTTTAAGAAGGTTCTGGGACAAGTGTTGTTAACCTTTTATAACAAGCAGCTAAAATTTCATTTTCCTTAGATTGCAATCCATGCACTAGTCAGAACTGCAAGAAAGTACTGAATTGCAATAATAGGAGGTCTATTGCTGGGAAACAGAACTGTGCCCTTCATAACTCATAGGTTAATGTCCCTCTGCCCAGGGCAATGAGTCTCTCGTAGGTAATTAGATTTAAAAGAAATCTTGTTGGAGGGACCCTTGTGATTACTGTGCCTCTGGAGGAGCTCCTAGGGACCTTGTTTTGATTCTCTTTCTTCCCCTCTTCTTTTCTAGTTCCCTTCTTTTCCTCCTTCCCTTACTTCTGCTCTCATTTCCAGCTCTTTGGCATGTGAAGATACAGGTCAAAGGTAGCTTCTCTGAGCCAGGAAGAACACTCTGACCGCAGCCCGGCTACACTGGTGCCTTCATCTCATAATCTCCCATTTCTACAATTGTGAAAAAAAATTTTTTTTAGTTTAAGTAGCATATTCTATGGCATTTTGTCAGAGATGCCCATGCTATCCATGGGATTTCAGCTCTAAAAACTGGTGTCCTCTCCTAAGCAAGTATGGAATGAATTTGAAACTCAGTGATCCTTAGAAACTGTGTCTGTAACAATAATGATTTAGTGATGATGGAGAAAGACAAAAGGGGGCTTATATGGAAAACTTCATTTCTATGAGAAGATAAAATGTAAGCACAAATAAAATTGGGGAAAATGATTAAACAAGGCAGGAATATAATTTGTGGTCCAGTTTCCAAATACTGGGAACTTTCAGGCTTAATAAAGTTCTCAAGTCTCTGATGGGGTTGAAGACCAAATAGTTGAGTTTCACAAGTAAGACTAGTTGTTTAGTGGTTAAGATGGTTTTAGGTCTAGATAGATGTCTTAAGTTGATTGAGATGAGATATAATAGATAGTGAACTACATTCAGTATTTTAGATTCATTGAGATAGGAAAATGTTTTCTTTAAGGTTGACAAATACAAATAGCCAAAACACTATGAACGTAACATGAATATAATTCCTGAATGTTCTATGGTTCTTTTGCTGTATGTAGTTCATTTTATAAAGGTGTATTAATATAAATATATATGTAAAAAGATAAAAGACTTAATAAAATGCAAGCACACACAGAGTTGTTGATAAAGATATGGCCTTTTAAAGGAATTTTGGCAGCTGTAGATTGGAAACTACAATTCTTGTAATGAAGATTCTTGAAAATCTTCCTGAAATCTTGTGTTCTAATGGATCTAGTGTCTTGTGATGTGACTGAATAATTATATGAGGATATTTTTAAGTGATATTTCAAAGGAACATCATGTTTCCTACAGACTGCTTATAGTAAATAAAACAACTGATAGATTTATTGAGGAAGGGCTTACTATGATAAAAAAGAATCAGAGCTTGAATTATTTGGAAAATAATCAGCCTATACACCGTAGAAGAGGACAGTGACTTCAAAAACAATTCTGAAATTATCACTTATGTCTGCTCTCTAACTCTGCCTTATCTCTCTGTTTCTGTGTGTATCTGTCTCCATCTTTTTGTTTGTCTGTCTCTCTCCCTCTCCTTTTCTCTATCTCTCTGTCTCTCTGTCTCTCTCTGTCTCTGTGTCTGTCTGTCTGTCTCTCTCTCTGTGTGTGTGTGTGTGTGTGTGTGTGAGAGAGAGAGAGAGAGAGAGAGACAGAGAGACAGAGAGAGAGACAGAGAGAGAGACAGAGAGAGACACACACAGACAGAGACAGACAGAGAGAGAGACAGACAGACAGACAATAGACAGACAGAAACAGATAATGAGAGAGAATCTTGGCTTCAAAAGGCCAAAGAGGAGTATCTTTTCATCTTTGAGGGTGTAGCTTATATGAGACTTAGAAACAGTAATAACCAAGACTGTTCGGAAAGATACGAAACAAGATATTCTAAAGTGTCCTTCCTATGTCTTGAAATGTATTGGAATCCATCATACCTCTCTTTAGATTCTCTCCTGTTGGAACACAATTTCACTTTATACCTATGCAACCATTACAATTTGCAAGCACATACTATATAGTTTAATAGGTTCATAGTTTGGGAATAAATTTGCTCTCAGGTGAGACATATTTATATTTCTACCAAGAGATAATTTGAAGAAACCAGGATGAAACTTTTTCTTTTAGACATCAGAGTTACTGCTGGGATGAAGTAAGACTCTTGGGCATATTGGAATTAATACATTTTACTTAAATAAAGTATATGAACTAGGGGAAACATGAGTAATTATGGATTAAATTGTTCACCTAAAAACTTATATTTGATGTAATGATATTTGGAGGTGGGCCTGTGGACATAGATTAATTAAGTCTTGGTGAATAAACAGAAGGTAAAGCACTTATAATAGAATCAGGGCTATTAAATAGAGACCAAGGATCTTCTTCTGTATTATGTGAATATAAAGAAAGATGGTATTTGTCTGCAAACCAGAATGAAGTTTTTCATGAGCTATCCTATCTGGTGGTACTTTCTTCATGTCTTTCCAAGCATCCATGATTATCAAAACTGGTTTCTTGCAATAAATCAAATATTTGTTTTTACATGAAGAAATAAATTATGATAATATGTGATGTTTTATTTTTGTGTTGAGCAATGATGATTTATACAAAAATTCTTGTCATGAGTAAATAGCTAATAATTTGCAGACTTGATTCCATATTCTATTTCTTTCATTTGCATGAAATGCCATCTCGCCACTTCAAAGAAAGCCTCAATGTGGCATGCACTTAGTAGAATGTGGAATTATCAAAATGCAAATGAAATTTCATAAATCATTTTTTAAATTATGAGGTACACATATACTTATCAGGAGCTTTAGCTTGTCATGCTTATGTTTAATATTTCATTATATTTCTTAGTTTGCTTAACCAGTTTCAACACCATGCATTATTAGACTAATATACTTCAAACTACATCCTTGAGAATGAAATACCTAGTCAAGCAATATTAGGATTCTATTCTAGAATATTGTCC
The DNA here is from genome assembly GCA_907169655.1 of Acomys percivali. Classification (NCBI taxonomy): domain Eukaryota; kingdom Metazoa; phylum Chordata; class Mammalia; order Rodentia; family Muridae; genus Acomys; species Acomys percivali. The sequence goes on from OU015752.1 coordinate 14,146,796, forward strand.
AGTGTAACAGATAGCCATGTTTTAGGAAGAATCTTCATGAGTTTCCTTCAAAACTATTGTTTATTTAGTATTATCTCTGTACTTCTTTACTCCATACAAACCTGTATTATTTTGTATGGCTGCCATTGTCTGGAAAACGTAAATATCAAAAACGTTTTTATAGTTATGACCCCTATAAGATATACATAAAAAGGGTTAGTGGGATTAATTTCCTCCAGGACTTCTCCTCTTGTCCTGTGGATAGTTATTTTCTGGGTATTATCATATAGCTACTTGCTTCTCTGATATATCTTTATTAGAAACAAACAAACACACAAACAGTAATGAGACTGGATTAGAACAGACCGTGATTACCTAATTTGAATCCTATTTCTCTTCTAACACTCTGTCACAAAATATAATCAAATACTGGGGTATTGTATCACTTCATTACATCAAATGAGAGAGGCATAATTCAGTATGCACTGTGATTTTCACTATTAAGCATAGATTTTAAAAATAAAACACCAAATATGTTATTATTTAAACAAACTTATCAAGATATTTGTACTGTATTTATCTCTGATGCTTTAGTTAGACCATTTGTTTATGTTAACCAGGAGCCATAAAAGCCCAGAGCTATATAAACTTGCTTTTTCTATATTCTTTCCCTCTAAATGTGTACTGCCATCTCTCTTTTTGTTGTCTTTGTTAATGTCATTGACCTACTTAATAAAAAACAAGCTAGGTATCTAGGAAAAAGTACTGTATCATGATGAATCCATTTTATTCTTAGAATATTTAATTTTCTATTATTTCTTTTTCCAATATAAATAGAAATTAAGTCTCAAAATTTGATTAGATAAGAGTTTATTTAGTCTTTTATCAGGGATAATTTATAAGTGATTCTACATTCCTCATATTTATTTTAAGCACAGAAACTTGGACTCTCACTTTTTGACAGGCTAACATTCACTAGTGGATTCAGGGGTTAATAGTATTTTTCCCTATTGGGACTCTAGATGAGAGAACCATGTGAGAATAACAATGTAGAAGGATCCAGTAGGTCCTAGAAACTTACAAGAAGAACATTATGATAGGCAGATTTGGACAAGGGGTCCCGCTCAAACTAAGGCACCAGCCAAGGACAATACAGGCGGTAAAATTTAAACCCCTACCCAGATCTAGCCAATGGTCAGAACAGTCTCCACACTTGAGTGGAGAGTGGGATATGACTTTATCACATACTCTGGTGCCTCACATTTGACCATGTCCCCTGGAGGGGGAGACCTGGTGGCACTTAGAGGAAGGACAGCAGGTCACCGAGAAGAGACTTGATACCCTATGAGCATATACAGGGGGAGGTAATCCCCCTCAGGAACAGTCATAGGGGAGGGGAATAAGGGGAAAATGGGAGGGAGGGAAGAATGGAAGGATACAAGGGATGGGATAACCATTGAGATGTCACAAGAATAAATTAATAAAAAAATAAATAAAAATAGTATTTTTCCTCTTGTAAGGTATTCTAAATGAATTTTTTAATTGAAAAAAGTCTCAGGTGCTTTTTTTGTTTGTTTTTGTTGTTTTGAGAATATATTTTAATTTCTTTTTTTGAAAAAAAATTCTATTATGTTTCTTTTTAACATATACATTTATATTATTACACATGAGTAAAATAAACTACCTACAGCAGGAAGAACCACGAGGCAATCGGGAATTATATAAATGTTACATTCATAGTGATTTGGCCATTTTCATTTGGCAAACTTGAAGTAAACATCTTTCCTATCTTGCTGGGTCTAAATTTCTGAATGGAGATATATATCTATCATAGCTCATCTCTTATCTTAAAACATCTATGTTGATCTAAAAATATCTTAACCCCTAACCTACTAAGCTTAATTGACAGACTAAACTATCTGGTCTTCAAACCCATCAGAGACTTGAGAAGGAATAAAACTTAAATACCTGAGTGAACATGGAGTGTGGGTTAGCAGCTTCCAAAATGGAAAAAAAAAGGACTGAAACAAACACTCTCTATAAATGAATTTTTGTGTCATGTCCCTCATAATCGGGCCTTAATTAGACATTAATACTAATCTGTATTATCTTAGAAAATAATGATTAACTGGTAAAAATATGGAGAAAAGTAATTCAATGATATTGTTTCTATCAAATATATTTTAAATTGACATATAATTTATTTACCATCCTATACATGATGTTTTGAAATTGTTTTTGTTTTTCCATAGTTTTTTTTTTATTATGCTGGGTGTTGTTGTCAAATCACTGAAATTATCATTATGCAAAAATATAAAATAAAATAAACTAGCTAAAATCAAAAGCAATCATTTAATCAAAAAAAGAACAGTACATATGTGCCCGAGTTCCTGGCAAGGAACTGAAGTACCCACTAAGTCTTTGTTGAAATTGTTAGTTCTCAGTCATTTGAAAAGAAAAACAATTCTTCCATTTTCCTGTTTTTTTGTCTGATGTTTGGGAGGTTTTATGTTAAGCCTTGCTCAGCACTTAGTTTCAGATAGACATTATGCTTGTTTATTTTATTAGTGTGTGTGTGTGTGTGTGTGTGTGTGTGTGTGTAACAAATGTTATATTTCACTGTCTTCAATTTTGATGAGAATAATGAAAAGAGGAAGTTATAGAAGAAAAGGAATATTAAATCTTATGCCGTAGAGAGATTTATCAGGTAACGTTAAATACACTTTTAAATGACAAAGAGTAGTGTAAATATATTTTGTGTAGTGTTGATGCCTCTTCTATTTAAGGTTTATTTATTTTATTTATTTATGTCAACACTAGATAAGTGTATATGGACATGTGTAGAGAAGTCCATAGAGACCAGAAGAGGGCACCAGATCCTCTAGAAGAGGAGAAAAAGGTAGTTGTGAACTTACATATGGGTGCTCAAAGTGGGAGTAAGCAGGGTTCTCTGTAGGAGCAGTTAGTGCTCTTAACTGCTGAGCCATCATCTCTTCAGGCCTTTCTCTCAATATTTAAGTACAAATGCCAATCAAACTCTTCCCTCCCTCCCTCCTTCCCTCCCTCTCTCCCTCCCTCCCTCCCTCCCTCCCTCCCTCCCTCCCTCCCTCCCTCCCTCCCTTCTTGTCTCCTTCCCTCCTTCCTTCCCTCAGTTACCTCTTGCCTATCTGCCTCCCTGCCTCCCTTTTCTTTTCTCTTTTCTTTTCCTTATTTGTGCTGCTGAAAACCGAAACCAGAGCCTTAAAAATTCTAGGCAATCCTCTTGTATCCAAAATCTAAAGCAATCTTCTATATGCTTAAGTTGTAAATATGTGCTAATAATAATTTATAATTCATTTTCGAATGCATATAACATCTAATGTATAATGTAATAAATGTTTCTCAATATAAAAAAAAAATTCTGGGCAAGTCCTCTAGCACTGATCTAGATTCACAAACTTTGGTTTTTGATTCAAGGTCTTTCTATGTATCTTAAGCCATCTTTGAACTTACCTTTCTCCTTCCTCCTCTTCTCAAAGTGTTGAGATTATTGGCACATGCCATCCAAAATATCTTCTCTCATTCCTTGACCATACTAACAAACTATTTTTGCTCCTTGTCTCCTTGCTGCCTTCCTTCCCTTCTTTCTCCCTCCTTCCCTCCCTCCCTCCCTCCCTCCCTCCCTCCCTTCCTTCTTTGTTTTCTTTTTTTGTCTTTCCTTCCTTCCTTTTTCCCTTTCTTTATCCCAACCATGCTTTCATAACCACTCTTATCCATTTTGAGTCTTATTTTATTTTATTTACAGGAATACAGACCTAATGATTTGACCTTTGCAGAGGACAGATGTCTAATTATTAACACTGCACACTGGCCAGCCTAAAAGGATTCACAGTAGCTATGACTCCCAGACCTTATTTCTTCTCTTAACCAACGTTTCTATGGGCATGCGTTCATGATGACTGTGACTGAAACAGTGCTATGCATGAGGATCTTGTTCCTGACAAAATTATGTGGGATTTTTTTTTTATCTTTCCCCAGATTCATTCAGGCTGGACATCATCATTACCATAGTCCCACAGAAGTGGTTATTCTTATGACGGTAACTGAGAAAGTCAGAGGCACGGACTCTCTGGATTGGATCTCCTATAACTTTAAACTTGAAGGCCAGAGACACATCATCCTCCTGAAGATCAAGAATCATTTTCTATTTTTTTTTTTACAATATTAGATTTTCTTTTTTTTTTAATTAATTTATTCTTGTTACATCTCAATGGTTATCCCATCCCTTGTATCCTCCCATTCTTCCCTCCCTCCCATTTCCCCCTTATTCCCCTCCCCTATGACTGTTCCTGAGGGGGATTACCTCCCCCTGTATGGAGGTATGCTGTGAAAAAGGCAAAATGTTTGATGGAAAACATGTACACACATGATATCTTTCATGTGAGGCGCTGTGGAAATGGTATTGTTGAAGGTGAAGAGCGGTGTGACTGTGGATCTTTAAGGCATTGTGCAAGAGATCTCTGCTGTATGCCAGACTGCAATTTGAGTGATGGGTCTTCCTGTGCCTTTGGACTTTGTTGTAAAAACTGCCAGCTTTTACCATCAGGAGAGGTGTGTAGAAAAGAGGCTAACATATGCGATCTTCCCGAGTGGTGCAATGGAACATCCCATGAGTGCCCACATGATGTATATGTGGAAGATGGAATTCCCTGCAATGTTTCTGCCTACTGCTATGAAAAGCAATGCAATGACCGCAATGAACAATGTAGGCAGATTTTTGGCCAGAATGCAAAGGCAGCAAATACAAATTGCTACGTAGAAGTAAACACCAAAGGTGATCGTTTTGGCCACTGTGGTCTTCAGGGACCTGGGTACATAAAATGTGAAACCAACGATGCCCTTTGTGGGAGACTTCAGTGTGATAACGTGACAGAACTTCCCCGTTTGAAAAATCACAGTACTGTGCACTTTGCTGTTGTCAAAAACTTACCCTGCTGGGGCATCGATTACCATGCTGGGACACGCCTAACTGACACAGGTGATGTGAAAGATGGCACAGAGTGCGGTCAAGATCATATCTGCATCCATAGGCATTGTGTACATATATCTGCCCTGGACAGCAATTGCTCACCTAAGTTCTGTAATAAGCGAGGCATCTGCAACAGTAAGCATCACTGCCACTGCAGCTATTTGTGGAATCCTCCTAACTGTGAGATACAGGGCTATGGAGGTAGTATAGACAGTGGCCCACCTCCCAAGACAGAGAGAAAGAAAAAGGGTTGCTACCTGTGTCTAATACTGGTCACCATTTTGTTTGCTTTATTATGTTGTCTTTGTTGCCTACTTCCTAGAAAAGAAAGTAAACAAAGGTCCCAAATTCAGCCTACATCTGTCAAAATAGAAAATGTTCCAAGCAAACCACCTAGTTCAGAGGATTTCCAGAGTCCACCTCGGTCAAGAATGCCATCAGTACCAGCTTCATTAACTTTATCTTTAAAAAGGACCAATTAAATATTATGGCTCTCTTTATTCTTCACAACTTTAAGTAATTTGAAAATTGATTTCTGTAGTTTTGTTCTTTACATTTACAGAAAAATATAACGTTTGAATTATGTAGGCATTTTTCAGGTTATTGCCTATCAAATCTATAATATCATTTTATTTGCTTTGATTGACAATGCACTATTTCTGCTATAGCAAGCCTCCTCCTATGGGGAAATAGGGATGTGTATTTGAGTAGAAATATGGGAGATGTATTTTCTCAATATGTTGGAGTTTCCAGAATATCATATTATACATTGATAGTGATACGTGCTTTAAACACTCCAATTCCTTTTTGTATAAATCCACCAGAGGAATGTAATTTTGGATTTCAGACATACCAGGATAATTGTGTGATATTATAGGATGCCCACAAATTTGAGCATTTCCTCAAGTAGCTAATGAATAATGCTAGAGTTCTGAGTCTAAGATCATAGAGACAATGGCAATATTTTGAAAGTTGAAATAACCTCAATTTATTTCTTATGCTCCTTAGCTTTATATGAAATTATGCTTCAATAATTAGTTACTCATAATTAATGGCACAGTATCTTTCTTAATTTGTGTGTGTGTGTGTGTGTGTGTGTGTGTGTGTTTATGTGTGTGAACAATTAATGAACAGAGAGGCCGTGAATTTTAAAGAGAATAAGGAAGAGTATGTGGTACAGTTTGGAATGAGGAAAGAGAAAAAGGAAATGATGTAATAATGTAATTTAAATAAATTCCTATTTTTTTCAAATTCAAATTCCACACACACACACACACATTCCTAAATACGTAAGTACCATTTATTCAGTCTGTATAATATCTGTATAATGTTATTTCTATTTGTGGATGACCATTTGGTATCGGATAATCAATTTGTGTGCTCTTCCTTGATGAAAACATCTTTTTCTTCCATTCAGCATTCCTCAGTTGCCCATAGTTCTTCTTGAAGGGCTGAGGCCTCTTAGGCTTCCTCTGCCTACATGGTCATGTTTTTTGTTATTGTTCTTACTCAGCTCATATTTAGGCAATCAAGTTGGTGGGATCTTATTTGTGTAGCTTTTGCTATTCCTAGGAAACAAAACCTCACAGCAAACACCCTGTTCTTCTGGCTTTTACAATCTTTTTGCTCACTTTTGAACCTTTAGTCTTAGGTGTGGAATTTGAACTATAGCTCTCTCTGTTAGGACTCTTCATTTGGATTGGCTATGTTTTTTAGCTGTTGCAACATAAATTTTCGTTTTTATGTAATTTTATTTTGTATTTTTAAATATATTTTATTAACTTATTTATATTACATCTCAATTGTTAACCTATCCCTTGTATCCTCCCATTATTCCCTCCCTCCCACTTTCCTCTTACTCCCCTCCCCTATGACTGTGACTAAGGGGGATTTCTTCCCCCTATATATGCTCATAGGGTATCAAGTCTCTTCTTGGTAGCCTGCTATCCTTCCTCTGAGTGCCACCAGGCCTCCCCCTCCAGGGGACATGGTCAAATATGAGGCACCAGAGTTCGTGTGAAAGTCATTCCCCACTCTCCACTCAACTGTGGAGAATGTCCTGTCCATTGGCTAGATCTGGGTAGGGGTTCAAAGTTTACTGCATGTATTGTCCTTGGCTAGTCCCATAGTTTGAGCAGGACCCCAGGGCCCAGATTTGCCCTTCATAATGTTCTTCTTGTAGGTTTCTAGGACCCCTGGATCCTTGATGAAGGGTGAAAACTATATTTACCTTTGGCTTTCAAAATTAATACTTAAAATAGAGATAGGGGCTATTCTGGTGTAGTGATGTGATAGCTATTTGTTCACCTCCAAGATTCATGCCTTCACTCTTCCTCATTAGTAGTCTAGGTTCACAATGCCGGAATGATTTACCTCTTCTTGTTCAGGTCTTAAGTTCAATTAGAGAGCTATTGGTTACTGCCAAGTTATACATGCTACTACTAAACCCTTAATGTTATCCTGCCATGGTAGTTATTGCTGTGGTACATAAAAGGCACAGTTTGTTAGGACTGTTGGACACCTTCCTTCTTGGTAAACTTGTATGACACAATTTGGTACCATGAAATCTAATTCTCAAGAAAGAGACATTTGGGTCAGTTGTAGCTCAAGAGTCTTTGAGGCCTTTGGAAATACTAAATACCTTCAGCAATAAAGATTTTCTTTCCACCTCTAGGGGGCAACCAAGGACGACAGCAATAGTGTCTCTTGCTGTGAGTGGGACTCTGAGCAAATGTGATCAACAGCTCAAAAGAGATCTCATGACTGCTATCTGGTTTTTCAGTTAGGTGGTCTTTCAAACTTAGAGGAAGCGTTGTCAGTCCTTTAAATGTATCAGAGTGGTATGAAATGTTTAGACATGACTTCAACTTACAAAAGTGGAGATGAATTCTGAATTTTTAATATTTGTTTCCCCCTTGCACACTTGATGATTTTGAATATTAATTAGAAGTTAACTTTTGAGAACCCAGAGAGCCTCTATTGAGTGCTTAGCGAAGACAAAATTGATACATTTAAAATGATTTGGCATCATATTTCAAAATCAATTTTCCTCATGTCATCTTTGTAAAGTTGAACTCTTCTATTGGAGGCTGAAGACACAGATTGAGGCTTCTAAAGGCAGAAACATCTGCAATCCTCTTGGATTTAAGAAGCAATTGGGAGGGAGTGTACTTGAAGTGCATGTACTACTTCCCTTATTTAAGATTTACATTGTTTTGTCAGATGGTGGTATTTATGTGAGCATACTGATGCCATTGAAAGTTCTGAGCATCAGAACTCACTATCTGCCTTTGCCCAGTTGAATCATTGGAGCCAAATCTCAACAGAAATTCTATGAGATATGTCTTCCAGAAAGATACATATAGTATATACTCACTTATAAGTAAATATTAACCCAACATAGATGTCCTCTGAGACACAAATGCTGGGACTCACTTCTGGACTCCATGTGGAGCATGGGAGAGTAGCATGCAAGAATGAATGGATGGAAGGACCCAGAGGATTCAGGAGCCTAACAAGGAGATGAGGAAGGCCAGTGGATCTGGACCCAGAGCGCCTGCACAAACTGTTTTACCAACGAAGGACAAAGCATGCAATAAACCTAGACCCACTCTTCAGATGTAGCCAGTAAACAGCTCATTCTCGATGGTTGTGGGGATAGTGGAGATTGTCTCTGGAATAAACTCTTGTTCCCCCAATTTGATCAGCTCTAGTTGGTAGGGAAGCCCAGTGGGTTCACAAAAGAAAAGAAGCAGGCTATCTTGATGAGACCTGATAGACTGTGCTCTTATAGTGGGGGAGGAGGGTCTCTTCTGTCAGAGGTCTAGGGGAGGGGATTAGGGTAGAAGTGGGAGGAAGAGTGGGAAAGAGAAGATACAAGCAAGGGGATAGCAAATTTAAAAAATGTGTAAAAGACATGTGAGTCTTAAGTCATCAGTTGTTCTGCTTATCTTTCAAACAGAAGCTGCAAAGTTGGTAAAGAATGTAATATCACTCAGATCTATTATTCTTTTTTTTTCAAGACAGGGTTTTTCTGTGTAACTGCTCTAGCCGTCCCTGAACTCATTCTGTTAGACCAGGCTGGCCTTGAACTCACAGAGATCCTCCTGTCTCTGCCTCCCAAGTGTTGGGATTAAATGCATGTGCTACCACCACCTGGCTTATTTTTCTTTTATTTTAACTTCTAGCAAGATCTAAAGAAGTTCTCCCATTGACAAAATAAATCATGGCTAATGGATAATACAGTAAATAAAGAGACTAAACTACCTTAGAGATGATATGATGGAGAAAACATTACGACAATTCCTAATGAATTTAGCTGCTGATGAAAATTTCTTTTGTTTATACAAACAGACTATAAGCAGAGGGAAAAAACTTTCTTTGAAAGAAAAATCATAACCCACAGGATAGTATTCAAAGAAATAATAGTGTTATTTCTTTTGGAAAAACTTGAAGACATCAAGAAATGCAGACACAGAGGTGTGTGTGAAAAACACAAAAATGTTTTTAAAATAATTTAAAATTTGTCTTTAAAGGCCAAAATTAGTGCAGGTTGATCAACCTTACCCTGAAAACTTCATGTCTGAAATGCAACAAATCTGAAACTTTTGAACACTAACCCAAAATCTTAACACCTAACTTCATGTGATAGGCTTCATTTAAGACCCTGATATGCATAGAGAAATGATACCTCCAAGCCTCTCACACTGTGATATACCTTTTCCATGGTAAGACAGATGACCCATTGCAAGCACACCAACAAATGATCATTATTCCAGCTTGAGATATCAATGGCTATTCTTCAAAAAGTTTCTTTTTCCATATTTTTATTTTATAATTTATTCACATTACATCCCAATTGTAATCCCCTCACTCTTATCTTCCAATTCCCACCTTGCCTCCCTCTTCTGCCCTATTCCCCTCCCCTAAATCTCTGACAGGTGGTGTCCTCTTCCCCTACTGTATGACCACAGCCTAGCAGGTCTCATCTGGATAGCCTGCGGTCCCCTCCTCTGTGTCCCCACAGGGCCTCTCTTGTAAACCCAAACTTATCTGCCTTACACAGTTTTTTTGTTCCTAATTTGGTGTGTTTATTGTTTTACTCTATAATGTAAATTTGTTGATGAAAATCCCCTGAAAGACTTTAGAAACTGAAGTGGAAAACAGGGATCAGAAAATGAGAAGGGAACATGAAGAGTTGGCTCCTGAGTTAGCTATTTGCTGCACAATCACAACAGCACAGTGTCTAATACCAGAACTAGGGAATGGAGGCAAGTGGATCTCAGGACTTTCTGGTGATTGAGGATGCTGTTCTGTGTAGACAGAGAGTGCAAGGTGAAATGTACAAGATGCTCACATCTTGTGAGAACTCAGGCAGGGGTTGAAAGAGCAAGGTTAACAATTGTCAGGAGAAAAAAGGTAGGTATGCATAGTTGGCATAGGAAAAGTATATATTTCTTTATGCTGAGGGATATCAGACAAAGTTCACACTCCAAGTCCTAACTGTGGTCTTAAGCTATCATCACAAGGCTGCTCTAGAACATATTTTAGCTGAAGGTTGGGTCCAGTCTCTCAAGCTAGTCTCTAATCCAAAGGTCAGAATCCCAGAAGAGACACTCTAGTCACAAGGTAGACGCAGATATCTCCAGCTGTCCTGAAGGGACAAAAAGATTGACGTATTTCTCTTGATCTCTGCTTATATACTGTCATGTGAGTGTCTTAGAGTCCTCTGCTTATGCAGTTCTGTGTCTGGTTATCATGAACAAGTGATGTCACTAGGTTTTGGTGTTCAGGTACAGCTTTTGGTGTAGTGGGGTCCCTGACTAAGCTAGTTTATATGTCTTAAAGGTATTTTTTTGATTATGCTCATCACAACAAAGAAAAGTCTAGAACACAAAAAAAGATAAGAGTTCAATGCAGACAGAAGATGGACAAGTATCTTAGTTAGGGTTTCCTTTGCTGTGAAGAGACAGTGTGATCATGGCAATTTTTTTTTTTTGTTTTTGTTTTGGGATTTTTTATTTTTTGTTTTATGAGACAGTTCCTCTGTATAATATACCTGGCTACCCTGGAAGTCTTTGTGTAAACCATACTGGCCTTGAACTCACAGAGATGCACCTGCTCCTATCTCCTAAGTGTTGGGATTAAAGATGTGCATCACCACACCTGGCTTAGACAGCAGTTCTAATAAAGGAGAAGACTTAATTGGGACTAGCTTAGTTTCAGGGGTTCAGTCTATTATCTTCATGGCATCCAGGCATACATGGTGCTGTAGAGGGAGCTGGAAGTTCTACATTTTGATCAGCAGGCAGTTAGGAGACTGTGTGCCACACTGGACAGAGCTTAAGTATGGGAGACCTCTACAGAGACAAGCTTCCTCCAACAAGGCCGCTCCTCCTAATACTGTGATTCCCTATGGGCCAAGCATTCACACAAAGGAGTTTATAAATTTATTCGCTTTCCATCCCCATTGCAGGCCCGTCCATTGTCTCCTCTGAGTCCCACCTTTCTTTCTTCTTTCCCCTCTCTCCCCTCCCCTAGTCCTCAGAAGGGAAAGAGACCTTACCCACCATCTGACCCAGCCCATAAAGTCTCATCTGGACTGCCTGCTCCCTTTTTTTCTGTGGCCTATCAAGGAGCCCCACCAGAAGGAAGTGATCAATTAGTGGCCAAAAGTCCATGTCAAAGGTAGCCCCTACTCCCCATATTATGGGACCCACATGGAGACTATGCTGCCTATCTACTACATCCTCTATATGTGTGGTCCTTGTTTGGTGTATCAGACTCTGCCAGGCCTACTGTGTCCAGATTTGTTGGCTCCTGTCCCCTCTGGGTACTGCTATGTCCCATTCATGCATAGGACTCCCTGGACTCTGTCCAAAATTTGACTGTGAGACACAGCTTCTGCTTTGATCCCCTGCTGGGTGGAATCTTCCAGAGAACAACTATTTTAGGATCCATCCTGTTCCATTTCTTCAACTGTGTCCAATGACTATTCTACTTGCCCTTCTGAATGAGAGTTAAGCATCCCGACTAGGATCCTTCTTGTTACGTAGCTTCTTTAGGTTTGTGGATTGTAATATGGTTATCATGTATTATATGGCTAATATTTGTTTATCAGTGAGTATATACCATGTGTTTCCTGCTGCTCTGAGTTATTTGACTCAGGATGATCTTTTCCAGTTCCATCCATTCACCTACAAATTTCATGGTGCCCTTGATTTTGATAGCTGGATAGTATTCCATTGTGTAGATGAACCACAGTTTATCATTTCTTAAGTTGAGGGCCATCTTGGTTATTTCCAATTTCTGGTATTACAAATAATGCTGTTATGAATATAGGTGAGCAAATATCTTATGTGTATGCTGGAGCATCTTTGGGTATGTGTCCAGAAATGGTATATCTAGGTCTATGGAGAGCTGTTCTGAATTTTTTGAGAAAGTGTCGATTGATTTCCAAAGTGGTTTTACAAGTTTGCACTCCATCAACAATGGAGAAGTGTTCCCCTTTCTCCACATCCTTGCCAGCATGTGGTATCACTTGAGTTTTTGGTCTTAGCAATCCTGATAGGTGTACATTGGAATCTCAGAGTCATTTTGAATTTCCCCAGAAAGGGGGTACCCTCTCTACTAACATCTGGTCTGAGCCTACCAAGTCTCATCTGGACTATTTGCATCCTCTTCCTCTGTAGCCTGGCAAGGCCACCTCACAAGAAGGAATTGACACATGAGTGGGCACCAGACTCCATGTCAGAAGTAGTCCCTATTCCCCATATTACGAGACCTACAAGGAAACTGTGCTGCCTATCTACTACATCTGAGCAGAGGGTCTATGTCTTCACCATACATGGTCATTTGTTACATCAGTCTTCTGGCACTTTCTCAGAAAATTGGGATTGTTTGGAGAACCAGCCATACCACTCAAAGGCATATACTCCAAAGGGGAACACTTGTCCATTGCTGGTGGAAGTGCAAACTTGTACAACCACTTGGGAAATTAATCTGGCATGCTTTTGAGAAAATTGGGAGCATCTCTCTGTAGACTTAGCTATTACCACTCCTGGGTATATATTCAAAAGATGCTCCACCATACAACAAAGACATTTGCTCAACTATGTTCATAGCAGTTTTGTTCATAATAGTCATAATCTAGCAACAACCTAGATGTCCCTCAACCAAAGAACGGAGAAAGAAACTTTGGTACATTTACACAATGGAATACTACTCAGCCACAGAGGTCCTCTGGCAGACTCCACCCAGCAGAGGATCGAAGCAGATGCTGAGACTCACAGCCAAACTTTTGGAAGGAGTCTTATGGAAGAGGGGAATAGAGGGACCTGGAGGGGACAGGAGCTCTACAAGGAGACTAGTTGAGCCAATAAATCTGGGTGGAGAATGATCTGTCCATTAGATAGATCTGAAGAAGGGGTCTAGGTTTACTCCATATATTGTCCTTGGTTGGTGCAATTGTTTATGCATGCCCTGCTGGGTGCAGATCCGCCAGTCTTGATGGTTTCCTTGTGGGGCTCCTGAACTCTTGGGGTCCCTCCATTCCCCTATTTTTTCCATACCACTCTCAGTGCCCCACCCAGAGTCCAACAGCAAGTCCCAGGATCTGTCCTAATACCCTGCTGAGTGGAGACACTCGGAGGATATCTACACTGGGATAATATCGACTTATAAGTGAGTACATACCACACATGTCTTTCTGTTACCTCATTTAGGATGATCATTTTTAGTTCCATTCATTTGCCTGAAATTTTGAAGAGCTCCTTGTTTTTAATAGCTGAGTAGTATTCCATTGTGTAAATGTACCACAGTGTCTTCATCCATCTTCAGTTGAGGGACATCTAGGTTGTTTACTGCTATTATGAATAAAGCTGCTATGAACAGTTGAGCAAATGTTCTTGCTGTTGGTCAAGCATCTTTTGGGTATATGCCCATAAGTGGTAGGGCTCATCCTTGAGGTAGAACTATTATCAATTTTTTGAGAAAACACTGGATTGATTTCCAAAGTGGTTGTGCAAGTTTTTACTCGTACTTCCATCAGCAATGGAGGAGTGTTCTCCTTTCTCCACACCCTTGCCAGCATGAGTGGTCACTTGAGATTTTTATCTTAGCCATTTTGATAAGTGTAAGATGAAATCTCAGAGTTGTTTTTATTTTCATTTCCATGATTCATAAAAACATTGAGCATTTCTTGGTTTCTAGCCATTCAATATTCTTCTCTTGAGAATTCTCTGTTTATCAATGTACCCCATTTTTAATTGGATTATTTGGTTTGATGGTGTTTAATTTCTTGAGTTCTTTATATCTTTTGGATGTTAGCCCTTTGTCAGATGTAGGGTTGGTGAAGATATTTTCCCAGTCTGTATGCTGTCATTTAGTTCTGTTGACAGTGTCCTTTGCCTTAAGAAGCTTTTCAGTTTCACGATATACCATTTATTAATTCTTTATCTTAGAGCCTGAGCTATTAGTGTTCTGTTCAAGAAAGAAATTAAGGAAACTACTCCCTTCACAGTGGCAACAAATAATATAAAGTATCTTCATATAACTCTAAGCAAGCAAGTGAAAGACATGCATGAAAACAACCTCAAGTCTCTAAAAAAGGAAATTGAAGAAGTTATCAGAAGACAGAAAGATCTCCCATTCTCATGGAACAAGAGGATCAACATAGTAAAAATGCCGTATTACCAAATGCAATCTACAGATTCAATACAATCTCGATCAATATGTACACATTTTTTTAGAGATCTTGAAAGGCCAGTGCTCAATTTCATATGAAAAAACAGAAAATTTAAAATTACTAAAATGCAGTTCTGTACAATAAAAGTTCTGGAGGAATCTCTATCCCTATTCTCAAGCCATACTATACACCAACAGTAATAAAAACAGGTACTGGCATAGAAATAGACTGGTTGATCAATGGAATCAAATTTAAGTCCTAGGAATAAACCCATACACCCATGAATACCTGATATTTTACAAAGAATCCACAAGCATATTGAAAAAGGATAGCTTCTCCAACAAATTGTGCTGGTCTAACTAGATATGTACATGAGAAAAGTCCCAATAGATTCATTTTTATCACCCTGCACAGCACCAAAGTGCAAGTGGATTAAAGACCTCAACATTAAAACCAGACACACTAAAACTGAAGAGAAAGTGGGGAAGAGCCTAGAACTCATTGGTACTCTTTGGACTTTTTCCCTCCTACTCATCTGTCTTGTCCAGCTCCACCACACAAGGACATCTGCTCAACCATGTTCATAGCAGCCTTATTCATAATAGCCAGATCATGGAAACAGCCTAAGTGTCCCTCAGTTGAAGAATGGATAAAGGAACTGTGGTAAATTTACACTATGGAATACTACTCAGTTATTAAAAATGAGGAAATTCAAAATGGATGGGACTAGAGATGGTCATACTGAGTGAATTAACCCAGAAGTAGAAAGAATCACATGGTATATACTCACTTATAACTGGGCACTAGCCCAAAAGGCATGTCCCACAAAAATTTTCACTTACCAGGAGACTGGGATAGATGTGAGGACATCCTACTGGGACTCTAGGTAAGAGAAATATAGGAAATAGTGAAATAGAAGGACCCAGAGGGTCCTAGAAACCTATAAGAAGAACATCATGATGGTTGGATCGGGAGCAAGGGGGGGTCTGCTAAAACTATTGCACTAACCAAGGACAATACAATAATAAACATCGAATCCCTACTCTGATCTACCCAATGGACAGGACATTCCCACAGTTATGTGGAGAGCGGGGACTGACTTTGACATGAACTCTGGTGCTCCATATTTGACCACCTCCCCTTGGTGGGAAGGCCTGATGGCACTCAAGCAAAGAATAAGCAGGATACAAGATGAGACTTGATAGCCTATGACCATGTAGTGGGGGAGGAGGCCCCCTCGGTCATAGACCTAGGGGAGGGGAATAGGATGAAAGCAGGAGGGAGGAAGGAATGGGAGGATACAAGTGATGGGATGGCAATTGAGTTGTAATCTGAATTGATTAATACAATTTTAAAAATAAAATAAAATACTGAGAAAAAAGGATTGAGCCTAATTTTATTGCATCTTGTTATGCTGTGTTCTATTGATATTGCTAGGAGGCCTGGCATTTTCTGATGGGAAATGGAGGAGCAGTGAATCTGGGAGAGAGTGCAGAAGGGAGCTGGGTAGAGCATAGGGAAGGGGGACAGTGGTCAAGATGTATGGTATAAGAGAAGAATAAAATATGTGTTGTTTTAAAAAGAAATATATGCCTTCATTAAAAATATTATTTTTTGGAAACCCTGCTGTTTGAGGTTGCAGTCTATCATATCTGGAGAGGTTCTTTAAAGCTCTGCACAGAATGGAGGTCTCCCTTTTTCAGTATCGGTTTCTTTGTTTATGCCTGATCTCATCTGAAGAGAGTCTCTGAGCACAAATGCCTCCAACCGTATCTGGAGTATGAATTTTGACATAGTTCTTTGCCAACCTGTTGCTCATAGTATAATTATGTGCTGTGTTCCCATCATATGGTACGGCAATGCTGCCACATAGTAATAAATCATTCCTGGCACTTCAAGCCCCAACCAATAATGTACCTCTATCCTTGGAGCTCTCTACCTACTCGGAAAGCACTATAGAGCCTTCATTCACCCAGAATAAAGATGAGCAGTCTCACTGAAGATGGTTCCAGAAAGTTATGGCTTCATACTCACGGGCCATCTGACCTCCCTTCTTCCTTGCTTCTGCTCCTATTGTCTTTGGTGGCCAAGCATCTCCAGAGGGAGGAAGCCCCACATATTATAAATGAGACTGAACTTTTAATAGAGCTATAAATAATACAAGATGTAGAAGCAATACCTAGAATTAAGATGACAATGTTAACAAAAGTACAGAAGGTAAAATGATTACATGGTAATTAGAGAGCATATCTAATGAGTTAAGAAAACTAGGCTTATGAATATTTAATTAAGAAAGTGAGACAAAATATATAATTTTGATACCTGTCAAATTGCATTAAATATGTATAAAACATGTAATTATTTCTAAACAAATAGAAGTTTTAATTCTTTATTCATTAGAAAGGAAATCTGGTGGAGACAATGAAAATAGAGCAGAGAGGGTACCCTGTTGCTATGTCCCATAGGACTGAAATACTTGTTGCTAGGCAACTAAACATAGACATTAAATAGCAGCCAACTAGAAGAAAGGATTTAAATTCCCTTTGATATTTGCAGGTCTCAAATACAAATGCCCCAATTGATGGTGTTAAAACAACCACAAATAAGACCAAACTAGATATATCATGAAAACCGCAAATTTGTCTCTTGATAAATCATTTATAACATCAGCTGTACAGGACAAAATCTTGCCTGAATGAAAACACATACAAATAAAGTAATATTTTTTCTTATTTGGTTGCTAATTGTTTATTTTGAGGACATGCTATACTCTTTCTTTCTCCTTTAAATTATTTGATAATATGCTCTAAACTCTTATTTTTGTTGTTGTTACTTGAACTTTGAAAATCAATGAGTTTACAGTATAAAGAAGATTGAGAAGCAAGATGACAATGATGCAGTAATAAATAGATGGCAGTCAATTTTAGCCTCAGTAGAATTACAGTACTATGTTACATTATTATTGAAAATGTACAAACTCTTCTCAGGAAGCCTATGGAGTTATGGAATAACATGATATAATGTATAAAATCAATTTGACATAAATATTGTAACTATTTTCTTTTCCATGCTTATAAATTGAAGTTATCAAGATAAATACAGATAGTTTTATATTAGTATAGTCTCACAATGCTGCAATTTTAACAAGCAACCATTTGATATCACACTAACATGTCATACTCCATTGTAATTACAGAATATGTTATGGACAAACATGGAGAGAAACGGACCATCGTTTTACTCCTGAGTAGGAAGCCTTGTCTCAAATGCATGCTTGCTTTTGTGGGCTCTGGGCACTCTGTGAAGCAAGCTTACTACTTACTTATTCACCTAAAGCACTCTTACCTCTTATTTTAAGAAAGTGATTTCTGCAAGAGACAAATTTCCAGCCACCTTTCTATAAAGACAAAGTACAAAGTTAACAGGTACCTTTGAGTCTCTCTGAAACAAGCATTAAACGACATTTTTATTTTTATAATCTTAATAGCTATTACTAAGATTTGACAATAATAACATTTTATGCTGACAGTGCTAAATACTGATGAGAAGACTTAGAAAAAGAAAATTAAAAAACAGTAACTTTTTTTTACTGACAGTGCTATATACTGACTAGAAGACTTAGAAAAAGAATATTAAAAAATGATATGGAAAATATCCACAGAGTATTAACATAAGAGTGTTTGAAATAACTACCTATTCATAACTTCATTCATTAAGATAAAGTCTTGGGTTAGATTATTCTAATTTATTTTGTGATATAACTTTTAACCATTAATTAATATATTATCTTTTTTTTTTAGAAGTGTTATCCCTGTCCTTCATTAGTGATAGAAGCCAATAGAAGCATAAGGATTGGATTGAAGATTTTGGTGAACAGCAACTGAACTGATTTAGTCACAAGCCAGGCTATAATGATGAGAGGTTCAGTTGAATATTGGAAAAGGTGGAGAACACGTAAAATTATGTGAGGCATTAATTAACATGCCAAGTTTTGATTAGCAATAAAACTTGTGATAAACTCTTTTAAATATATGTGTTTGGAAAGTTGCCTGTAATAATAGGAATATAACAGTGCTAATATTCATAGGTCAATGAATACAGAATGTTGAAGACATGTTACAACGGCAAAACCAAGAAGAAGCCTAGACATTGTACATATTTCCCACTGAAGTTTTGGATAAACAAATTTCTCCCCCATGCACATGTAAACTACGCAAATGTAATTCATATGTCATTGAAAATTAAAGGCATGGAAGTAGATGTGGGGCTAATTGGAAAGAGAGAGGGATTGCTAGAAACAGGAAGCAGACAAAAGAGTTTAATAGGGATGAATATTATTGGAATGTATTATGTATGTGTACAAAACTATCACAATGAAATTCATTATGATTAATATATGCTAATAAGAACATTAAAACTGTCTTTGGTGGTAAAGTATGAAGAACTCTAATAATCATTTGAAGATGATTCAACACTGATAAGGGAGGATGCAACATGAAAAGTGTGAGTGGGACTAATGAAATGCCTGTGACTCGAAAAGCTTAGAAAGCTCTTTCATAATTCAAGAAAATTGCAAACAAATAGCTTATCTATGTGTCAGATGGAGATTTTAAGAAGGAACATTTCCTACCTATTAGGGAAATTCTTGAGATGTTTTTGAGAACTTAGGAGTACTAATGAGAGGATACAATAATGCATGAATAACATATCATTACAGGAAGGGGAAGATTTCATTACTGACAACAAGATTATGTGAAGAACTACAGAAGTGCAGAATAGATTCAGTGTTAATAAAGAATAACTGTTAAGGGGAGAAAGAAGAGGAAGAAGAGAAGGGAAAATACGCCTGGGTGCCGGGATGTAGTAGGTGTGAAATCTGCAGTCTTGTAACTTTGCACTTCCCACTATAGGAAGTGGTACTTAATAGGAACATTTTACATCACCCAGAAATTTTTATTCTTTTTACATTTGTAGATACACCGTGATTTCTTAGTTTAATTCCCCTGCAGGGGCAGAGAGACAGCTCATTGGTTAAAAATATCATTACCTGGATGATTGGATGGATGCTAAACAAGCTCACTATTTCAAGATATGTATTTTCTGTGTGTTGCTTACAGTTTAAAAGATCTCAAATATATCTCTGCCCTGAAAGTTCTAGCTAAATTTATGTTCCAGTTCAACAACTCACATTTATTTATTTTTCCCAAGGTACATGACATAGTGCTTTCATATTTTATGCATTTACTGACGTTTTATTTGCTACAATCAACAATCATTGTCAGATAGCAACTATACTATACTGAGTGTCTCATGTCACAATACATAAATGAGATATGAATTTCACAATATATATAATCTCAAAAGTGATTTACTGCTTTAGAATATTTGATATATATTAATATGCATATACTTTTATGAGATATTTGAAGACTAATCATAAGATATGTTTATATTATATATCCAATAATCAACCTCTTCCCTCTTTTGGGGATGATTTCCTTGGTAGTTCTCAGAAGGCTCAGTAATATCACCTGTAAAACTATTATTTTCCTAGCCAGGCTGATTTCTTTTCAATTTTTCATGATCTTCGGCTTTGAAAAAAATGTTATTTTTCAAAGCATAAAATCAAATATAAAGACCTTTGAGTATCATCATCCCAAAGTACTCTCTCTCCAATCTACTATTATTGACTCTTTTTGCTGAATTTAGATGTCCACCAGAGTAAATACTATAATATTTGAAGTACAGTTGCTACAATCCAATTTTCACTCTGATAGGAAGAAATGAAAACGGGACAAGAAGTGATTGATGCCAGTAAAATGAATATATATACCTGTCTTTCTTAAAGAATATGACAATAAAACTTTTCACTGGGAATTTAAATAAGGAATTAGCATTTTTTCAAGTCATCATTTATTAAAAACTCACTCATGAAAATAAGTTTTAATTAAATTTCATATTAACACTACTTTGTTTTTTATGAATTTGCACAAATGACCAAATATGTAGACTTTGAACTTTTTCAAACCTACTTTTTTGGAGTTCTTTAATGTTTATACCTCCCTTCCAACCCACCTACCCTAAATAGAAGATGAAAGAGGTTAATGGAAAGAGAAGCAGACCTTTATAGACTCAGTTCCTTGGAACAATTCCACTGGCATAATTGGCAGGATTCCAACAAACCTGTTAAATAGCAAACCAGCAATTCCACAAAGGTGACTGGGACCTGGAGCAGCACCCAGAACCCAGAACCTCCAAGTATTCGCTGGAGCAGTTCACTCTAGGAGTGTCTTGAAGTGAGCAGCAAAGATATATATATATATATATATATATATATATATATATATATATATATCCTAAAAAAGAGGCAGGGCTTTTTGGTCTTGGCTGTTCATATCCTCTCAGAGTCCACACTAGGATGTTTATCAGTTGTCTAAGACCATGTCCCCACAAGAACCGCTCCCTTTACTAATAGACAGACATCTCCTGTTCTCTCACAAGACTGTTTTCAGCAGAAAAACATCACACACCCTTACACAAATATACTAAGGGAGGTAATCCTTCTGAGGAACAGTCATAGGGGAGGGGAATAAGGGGAAAATGGGAGGGAGGGGAGAATGGGAGGATACAAGGGATGGGATAACCATAGAGATGTAACAAGAATAAATTAATTAAAAAAATCTGTTTCACATCTCACACTTGGGATAAAAAAAATGCTTACATCCACAACACATATGAGTATACGTGGTTAGATAATAAAACAAATCCCTATGTTCTTTGTCCGTGTTTGAAGGTTTCAACCTGTGGTCAACCCTCATTTTCTGCTATACTCAAACAGGTCCAAACAGGACCAAAATGTAAAACAAACCCAATACATCATATTGAGTCATGCTGTTGACCAAACACCAATTCATTTTAATCCATGCCTTGCTCTTTATTCCTCCTTGGCCTTCTCATATTAATATCCTGTCTCTACCCTTCCAATTGTTTGTACTTTTAGTTTACTCTTTTCATGGACTGACTCTATGATGAAAAAGGTCATTAAACGTCAGTGAGGGAGTCAGACAATGGTATTTCCTGCCCATCCCTCCTTCATTCTCACCCATAACTCCATAATGGCTGTGGATGAGAACCTGATGAGAGTGAAGACCACGCTTCTCCAGTTTAGTGTATGGATGTCTTCATTTTTTCCCAGGTGAATGTGAAGATCATTCTTCTCCAGTTTGGTCTATGGGGGCATTTACTCAATACCATGTCCCCCCAGAAGTAGTAATACTCTTGAAGGTCACAGGTACCAATAAGGGTATGGAACACTAGGCTGGGATTTCGTATAGCACACACGTCAGGGGCCAAAGATACAGTGTACATATTATGGACAAGAAGATTTTGGTATGAAGACACTTCTCTGTGTTCACCTATACTGACCAGTATGCTCTTCTTAAGGACAAACCTTTTGTCAAGAATGACTGCTACTATCATGGTTATGTGCAAGGAGATCCAGAATCTCTGGTCATTTTAAACAACTTATCTGGAGGATTTCAAGGAATGCTAAAACTAAATGACACTTTCTATGAAATCAAGCCCAAATGTTTACTGACACGCTTGAGCACCAGGTTTCAAAAAATGGACCGCGACGTAACACAATGGCCGTCTAGGAAATGTGGATTTTCAGTAGAAAAACACAGCAAGACAACTGCTTTTTAGGGTCAATGACATGTAACCGTGATGTGAGGTAGAAATGAGGACCAGTGGACTAGCAAGTGGACTGTTGAAGTTCCAGTAGTGGTATGGAAAACACTGTTTGTTCAAAAGGAAAATAGTGCGTCTGATGTGAAGAAAGAAGTTTCATAGGTGACTATGATGCTACAATGGAAATGGATCTGGTCAGACTTCCAATTGATATCCGGAATAAACGATCCCTGTGCAAATATTTAATTTAAAAGAACTTTTAGAGGATTTTTGTGGAAGAATGCCTTGAGTAGGTGTAGCAGTTGCCAATAAAGAGCTGTTTGGCCAATCAGCTGAGCAGAAGGACAGGAAGTAGAAAGGAAGAGTTTCCGGGGCAGGGGAGTAGCAGGAGGGTGGCAGAGCAGGTGATGGGGAGCAGGTGTGGAGTGTGGGTAAAAAGAGACTGAGGGAAGAGAATCCACCAGAGGAGTCATCAGACTGGCAAGATACTGGTTTATATGTGGGTTTAAAAGATATTTGGATTAGATTCTGGCCAACATAGTGCTTGCAGCTTCAAAATAAACCATAGTCTCTGTCCTTTGGGAACTAGATGGTTAAAAAAGAAACTATTGACTTAATAATTTACTTTGTTGACTAATACAGGAAAAATAAAAGATACATCAACTGACTTTTGCTATTGGAAAAGACTCATCTTTGAGGCCAGTGCCCCACATGGTGTTGTACATCTTCCTGTTCTTCCTGTTAACTGTACATGTGGTATTCTTGGATCAGCCACAGTTGAATCAGCCTGCCACCAAAGTTACAACTGTGGAGTTAGTGGTACCCCTGGGGAGAGTTATTCTAAATTGTCAGTGATGGTGACTCATAACTTGGGTATGTCACATGGTGTTCCCTGAAATTATTTCTGTGGGCATGAAACCCAAATAAACATATGCTTCCCTATAACCAGAGTTGAACTAGGTTCGCCAACTGCAGGTATTTCTTCATTAGGACATTGTTTCAAGAAGAAGTAGTGTATATAATACATCAGTTCAGTCAAAGACCACCTTGCTGGAAACACACTGTGGTAATGATGTTATGAAGACAGAGAAGAGTATGACTGTGGGCCCTGTTGGGTACTGAAGATTCATGTTTTCTTTACTATTCAGATTTATGATTCTAATACTTTCCTTCCTCCTTAAGAGTTTTATTTGGTATTTACTGCATGGAGAGTCTGTCAGTGAATGCCCTCACAGGAGCATTAAACATTTCCATTTTACTTTTATTACTTCTTTGAGAAATTTATGGAATGTGATTTGATCATTTTCATTCCCCAACTGTTTTCAACTTACCCCCTTTACAAACCACCCAATTGTGTCACCTTTTTTTTTTAATAAGCCCATCAAGTCCAACTTGTGCTGCCCATAATTCTTAAATTTGTGTCGTGAATGTAAATATGTTTTTCTTTTGATCCCAAGTTTGGGATATGAAACAGACTTACATGAGGGTATGTAGTGTTTTTCTGCTGGAAACAGACCTGTGAGAGAACAGGTGATATTTTTCCAGTAGAAGATGAAGCACCTCTTGTGAGGGCATCGTCTTTGTCAACTGATAAAAATCCTAGTACAGACTATGAGAGTCTATACATACATACATACACATACACACACACACACACACACACACACACACACACACACACACACACACACACATATATATATATATATATATATATATATATATATATATATGCCCCAAACAAGAGGCTGGGCTTTTGGTCTTAGCATCATTTCCTATTGTTTGCCTGTTTATCACTCCCCTTCAAGATGCTCCTAGAGAGAACTTTTCCAGTGAACGCTTTTAGGTTCTATGTGCTGCTCTGGGTTCCTGCGGCTGGAGTCGCAGTCACCTTTTTTAAACTGCTGGTTTGCTGTTTTAACTGGTCTGCTGGAATCTTGCCAACCATGTCAGTGGAATCGCTCCAAAGAACTGAGTCTGAAAAGGTCTACTTCTCCCATCCCCATTAACCTCTTTTCTCTCCTATGTAGGGTAGGTGGGTTAGAAGGGAGGTATAAGCATTAAAGAACCCCAAATAAAGTAGGTTTAGAAAGTTCAAAGCCTGCAAGATGGTAGTTAACATACCAAGAGCTGTACCCTTAACTAAAATGATTCCCCTTTTCCTAGCCCAGGAGCTATCAACATTCAACAGCTTCTTACATGGGGGTGTTATTTCCTAGCCACTTCCCTTCCTCGTGCAGAGATTTCATTTGGCGATATCTTGCACGTGTCTTGTGCATGATGTCTCAACTGCAATGAATTCACATGTACCACTATCCTGGTTTGCCCAGGACATTTCCTTCTAGTCATCTAACACCTCTGGATCTTACAATCATTTTACTCTTCCACAATGGGCCTTTGTATAGTATTAAGAACTTCAGAGTCTCTTATTCTCTAAACCTTGACCATTGGTGGGCCTTTATGATAATTGTCATCTAAGGCAAAAAGAAACTTCTCTGAGGAAGGCTGACTGATGCACTAACCTGTGAGTGTAAGGATTAGTCATTAACAGTGAGTTTAATACTATGCCAATGTATAAGGATAATAGTAATAGGGTTTCCTATAGGGCCTATGACTTGTCTAGCAGCAGATTCTTGGTCCTGATTTGATGCTGATAACAGTATCAAATATGGACTCTAGTTGGCTCCAAAATAATCACTTGGTTGTAGCATCTAATTAAATTTATAAGCTTGTGATATTATTATTGTTTCATTCTATGCCCACTAAAGAATTTTGTTGCAAATATTTTAAATTACTCTTCTACTTGAAAATTTATGGTTTAAAATCATTTATGTCAGGGACGTATGCTCAACCATGTTCACAGCTGCCTTATTCATAAAAGCCAGAACATGGAAACAGCCTAAGTGTCCCTCAGTAGAAGAATGGATAAAGAAACTGTGGTACATTTACACTATGGAATACCACTCAGCTATTAAACAAGGAATTCCCCAAATTTGGAAACAAATGGATTGAACTAAAAATGACCATAATGAGTGAGTTCATCCAGAAGCAGAAAGAGTCAAATGGTATACACTCACTTATATCGAGACACTAGCCCAAGGGGCATGTCCCATTAAAGTCTTCACTTACCAGGAAAGTGGGTCAGACATAGGGGAAGGGAGTAGAGGGGGAAGTGGGAGGGAGGAAAGAAAGGGAGGATACAAGGGATGGGCTAACAATTGAGATGTAATATGAATAAATTAATAAAAAAAATTAAAAAACAAACAAAAAGAAAAAATTACCCCAAGAAAAGGTACAAGAAACAAATATAGACACCGAAGGACACATTCACTCACACACTCTGATAATTTTCCACCATAATATTTATTCTTAGAATCAGTTTTACCTCTTTTGGCCAAGATTAAGATAACAAATAGGCCTTAAAGCACATGAAGGTCTAGCCTACAGATAATAACCTATAGACAGCATTCAGTAATCTCACAATCTTCTTTGTAGTTTACTCATTCTTCTTATGGAAACACGTTCTTTCTTCCTCTGTATTGATTGTTAATGAAGGGCTATTCTTAAAAGACTCTCAAAGTTAGCTTTTATCTTTCCCATTTCACAATAGTACTGATAGTGATACTAGACTGTTGCTTCACACACATTTACACAAAACATACACATGAACACACACACACACACACACACACACCATATACATACATAGGTACTCATCTGTGGTAAACACATTTTCAGTAACAATGCCAGAAATCCATAACAGAGAGAAGAATATTTTCTACAATAAACAGACTGAGAGAAGCAGATGCTAATACGCAATTACTTTTACCACATATAATATATACACACAAACTCAAAGTGACTTTAACGCAAAATGTGAAACAATGAACTACTAAAATAAGACAGAATAAAAGTGCCCTAATATTGTTTTAAGCAATAAGGTAAAAATTAATATGAATGAGAGGACCTACAAAGTGAGAAAAGGTTTCCACAAAATCTATTCTGATAAGTGGTTAACATACAAACCATATATTTAAAACAAATATTTCGTTAAGAAACAAACAAAGACTAAATATCTGCAAGCCTGGCTCTCAGGCTTCCGCAGTTGCCTGCAGTCCTACATGTAGCTTGGAGGTCTCATGAGCTGTCCCTGGCTCTGAGCGCATGTCTAATGCTGTCATCCACATTTAGTCGGAGTTTAGGCAGTCACGTTGGTGAGGCACCGTGGCTATAGCTTCTGACGTTCCTAGGATATACAGCTTCACAGAACACTCTCTGTTCCTCTGGCTCGTATGATCTCTCTGCACTGTCTTCCACAGTATAGCTGAGTAATGGTCTTGCCCGTGGAAGCAAAGATAGCATGCCAATTGGTTACTGAATAACAAAAGGTCAGACTGAAAACATGCATAAAAACACATTGTACAGAAGAAAAGGTTTACATGTGTATGTAGAAATGAATATGCGTGTGTGTGTGTGTGTGTGTGTGTGTGTGTGTGTGTGTGTGTAAAAACAGTTAATCAAAAAAGAGGCTACGAATTTGAAAAAGAGCAAGAAGGAGAATATAGGAAGGTTTGAATGGGGAAAGGGGCATTGTAAGTGTGACAGCGCTGAGGTGGCAAGGCACACGAAAAACTTGCACTGCACAACAGCCTTTACACAGGAGATATATTGGGAAAGATGCAAGCAGGTGGGTACCGCTGCTCTGATTGGGCAAGAAGCAGCGATGAGCTGGACTCAGGCTTTATGTGAGGTTTCTTGGGGGGGCAGGGGCGACAGAGGGCGATAGAGGGGCCTTTTCAGGGTGGCCTGGGATTGGTGGGATTTTGTGGTTTGAACTTGAGGCATGCTTAGTGATTTACTGGGTTTTGAGGCCAGGGTTTGGTGGCTTTTCAAAGCCTAGACGTGAGCTCGGACTTTCATCCTATAGTTATGAACTGTAATTTAATCTGTGATGATTCTAAATATATTTAAAATACCTCTTACTACATTTTACAAGCTATTACATAATGCACACGTGCTAAACAAATAGGACATTTCTTAAAGATGTTGAGGATAATTCAAAAGCATTATTAATTAGTAACTGTGAATATTAAGAGACCTCAGCATGCCTACATTTCTTACCAAGGATGTGATTTCCCTTTGTAAACTCTGAGTCAAAACTTTAACAAATGATTTGATTCAGTTACTTTTGATATCGTTTTAGCCTAATGACAGTCTGGGTTACTACCTCTGCCTGTTACACCTTCTACCTTTTTTCCATTCTACATATTTACATTTGTTGCTTTTTTTTTTAAATCAACAACATTTATCTCTCATCCCTTGAATCTCACTCATCTCAACATCTACTTTAGGCAGCTATTCAGTTTCCTTGTAGTTATAGCTCATTATTTTTATAATTTACATTGTTTTCTAATTCCAAAATCTATGTAAGCATAATCATTTCTTATTATGCTTTACCAGGATTCCTTCATTTTACTCCATCATATAGAAATTATTGTTTTAGTGGTTTACTATTTTTTTTTTCATTTCAACAATGAATTGTTTTATGCTTGGGTCTCCTTTTCACTTCCAGGATGCTACTTTGTATTTCATATAGTTTCATATTTTCACTTTTCATACTAGACTACCACCAATTTACATATGATATCAGGAATTCATAGTATGAATGTAATGACATATCTGTGTCGTCTATTTACTACTAATACTGTAGACATCCTTCCCTGCTAGTTTTCACAGTCAGTATTTAATAGATATTAAGAATCTCCTGTCCTAGTTACTTATTGAGAAACTACATTGGGAATGATACTTTTGTTATTAGCCAGTAACATATTTTTCTCCTTTGCCTTAGAAAAAGTCATTTTTTATTTATTGTCACAAGGGGGAAAGAAAGTATTTTAAATAGCAGAGAAAACCCATAAACTTTGTGTAATTTCTGGAGAAGCTGAATTAATAATATAGTTAGTATGTGGAACAGAGCTAAATTTCAGCCACATGATTAATAATGTTTACATGTCTAACAATTTTGGAAACAGTTTTGCTAATGAAAATATGGAAATTCTCAAACACTATGTACTTATCGAAACTTAGCCCTTATTTTAAAATAAGTAACTGTGTTAGCTGCTGTCTGAACTTCTAGAACTCCTTCCTCTACCCCCCAAGTTCTTCATCTATAGCACTGGGCCACCATGGCTGATTTATTTGATGCTGAGAATGAAACCCACTATTTTGTAAATACTAAGCATGCATTTTACTAACGGAACTAATGTCCAGCCAGGCACATGAGGATGTTGAGTCTGTGGATGACTGGTTGTTTTCTCTCGAAAGCATAAGGGAGGACTTTTCCCACTCTACTTCCTGAGTGCTCACCTAGGTCCCAGCCAAGTATTACCTCTGAGATCACATTGCAAAACCACTCATTTTGTCAATGAATCATGGTGATGACTTCCTACCATATATTAAGTCAAGATGATTGTATAAGCCTACTCAGCGCACTTCTGACCTTCTTCCCATTCATACACCCATGTATGCCTTCCTACAAGAAACAAGAGCTCATTAATTAGCAGGAATTCAGACCCACACTACTGACTGTTAGAATAAGAAACATGAGACATACTTTCCAGAAATATTTTCATTATTATGCTCTGTTCATACATAGTTCTAGGAGACAAGTGATAATAATTAAAAACAACAATGTGTGTATTGTGTGATCATTAAGAATGGAGGTGCAGAAAATAAACACATGTTTAAAATATCAATGAGTGGGCTAGAAGACAACTCGGTTGGTAAAAACACTTGAGTACATTCCCAGGAATCACTGCGAAGGAGGATTGAGAGGATTGGCTCCACACACTTGACCTCTGATCTCCACACATATGTTGTGGTATGCATGCCTCCTAGACACATAATACACACACTAATAATAAAAATACTTTTTGAAATATATGTCACTGGGGTAGAAAACAGTTATCTCATAGATCTTAAGCTACCACTCTCTTCTTTGTCGTTTCCCTCCACTTCTGGATACTCTTTTTTTTTTTTTTTCCTATGGACAATATAAAGGTATCACATCCTCACTCCTTGTTCTGTTTTTATTTTTATGCTCATATTTTGAAGTAGAATTATGCTTGTATTTCATTTCCCATATATACTTTGGTTTACAGTCACATGATATTTTATGTTTTTTTTTTTTAATACACCCATAGGCAGACTAATTCTGTTCTCTTCTATTTGAGGCTTTAAATTAAACATTTGGAACATAAGGTCAGACATTTAAAAACTTATAATAGCTACTTCTTTTATATTTTTTCTAGTTACTTATTCACTCCACATCCCAATTACAGTCCCTTCCCTCCTCTCCTCCCAAGTCTCAACCTCCCATGCTCTTCCCCTAATCCCCCTCCCCTTCTTCTCAGAGAAGGGAGACCTCCAATTCTCCATATAACCTAGCATTTTATGTCACATCAGAACTAAGGGCATCTTCTTCCACTGAGGCCAGACAAGAGTGCCCAGCTAGGGGAGGGTGATCCAACAACAGGCAACAGAGTCCATGTCAAGGACAGTCCCCAGTTCATGTTCATCAGCTCCATAAGTGCAGTGGGCCTATATCTGGTCCATGTATGCACTTAAATTGGTGGTCCAGCCTCTGTGAGCCCCCATGGGACTATGTTAGTTGACTCTGTTGGTCTTTTTGTGCAGCTCCTGTTCCCATCATGTCTCACTATCCTTCCCCCAACTCATCCACAAGACTCCCAGATCTGCTTCTAATGTTTGCCTCTATGTCTCAGCATCTATTTTGCTCTGCTTTTGGGTAGAGCCTCTCCGAGGACAGTTAGAAGCAAGCATAGCAGAGTATTATTAATAGTGACATGGGTTGGCTCTCTCCCGTAGGGTGGGTGTCAAGTTAGGGCAGTTATTGATTGGCTATTTCCTCAAAATCTGCTCCATCTTTATCCCTGCTCATCTTGTAGGCAGGGATAAATTGTAGGGTAAATTTTGGATGAAAAGTTTTGTGGTTGGGTTGGTGTCCTCTCCCTCTATTGGAAGTCTTGCCTGGCTATAGGGATGACCCCCCTTCAGTCTCCATATCCCTTGCCTAGAGTCAATCCATATCCTCCCAGTAGCCTACTCTGTCGTTGTAGGTCCCCAGTTTGTCCCAAAGATGCACCCTTCAGTTTCCCTCTACTCTCCCAGTCCTAAGAATTCCCTCCTCCCATTTCCCCATACCTGGTCCCCTCGCCTGTTCCCCTCCCTACCTCCTCCCCCACCCAATTCCCAATCTTCATCTACCAATTACCTCAACCACACTTGCTGAGAACAAAGAGCCAATCTCATGGCTAATGACTTCTCTCTTCCACAGCATCCTTAATTTTTTCAAATTCTATTATTTATATGCAGGTTTAATTGACTGCCAAGTCCATTGTCCTGAGGTATAACTCTGCTTTAACACTCTCTTACTTTTCTACTTATGTCTTTCCCTCACAGCTTTACTCCTAGTGTCATAAAAGCATACTGTACTTGCCAATAGTTGAGGAAAGGACCATTCTTGTCATTTTACATATTCATATGGAAGAGCATTCAGTAACACATTGGTTATTGCTTTGCTAAATCTCTTACAGCCATGCTTGACAAAGGAAGAAGGAAGAATGATATGCACACAGAAGTGTTTTTTAAAAATTTATAATCGAGTATTAATCTCATTAATCACCAAGGTGTCATCATTAAGCCACAGTGAATTGACCACAATATGTAATTAAAGGCTTTCTCTTGATAATGATGAATAAACTGCCTTTTGTTATTTGAGTACATATTTAAGGTCACCATGCAATAAGAAGGTTAGCTTTTCCATAGTTCTTTTCAATCTTTCTGCTTTGTTAGGTTTCCTGAGTCTGTGTCATAAAACTTGAAGAGTTCATCCAGAAGGTTTCTCTTCTCTGCATCTAAATTGCTATTGTTACATTAATTATAGTTAAGCTTTTGGTGAAACCATATTCTAAAAATGAAATACTGTTGTTCTAGAATGTGTTAATACAAATTAAAGTATTTTGTGAGGTAGAATGTATACAAAATTTATTTTGAAATTTCCTGAAATAGCATGTAACTTCAAATTACGGACTCATAATACAGTAACAATCAGTATTCATGCTTTTCACTAAAATACTTGAATTTTATAGAAAATATTGATCATCAGTAAAACAAAAAAAACCAGCAAAACTGAAACAAAGTATAATTATGCTAATGCTGATTTTGTTCTATGTCTATTTTATGCTGAGGCAAACATTATTTACAAAATAAATGAAAGTCTCTTTAACCTAGAGACACAAATACAAATTGGCAATTCCGTTAGTGAAGCTACCTTCTCTTTAATTACTAAAGTTAATTTCTCAGCATGCTCAAACAACTTTAACTATTTTCTGCTTCCCTACACATCCATTCCACCCTTTCCAGCTATCATTTTCCCTTTGATTTATATCCAATAGTGCAGAACCTTTCAGTGATGCTTATTCAAGTGTGTTTCACATTAATGATCTTAGCCTGCTGGAAATCCAATTACAAATTCTTACATTTATCTCTGCTCTGTGATGGGGAAGGTTTGCATTAACCATGTCCCAACAGTGGCTTACTCCAATTTCAAGAGCAAACATAGCCATGACTGCTCTAAACAGTACAGTATTTGATATTATTCTTAGTGCAAAACAAACACAAAATAATGAAACTATCATGACAGTCATAGTCTATTAAATTATAATGAATGTATAGGCCTCTATTAAAAGTAAACTACCATTTCACTAACAGGAAAAAACATGTCTATAGATGCATGTACACATATTTGAATAATATATAGATGTTAATCATGATACTTAAGAAAATCTGTTACTTTGTATGCTAATAAAAAATGCTTTAATTTAAAAATTGGCATTGAAAATTTAAAAAATGTTAAGATAAAAAATAAGTAAATTAATTAGTTAAATTAATTAAATTAAATAATCCTAAAATTCATTTAAAAGATGATAAACTAAAACACTAAAAGATTCTCAAAGATAAAGAAGAAAACAAGCAGGATTAAGATAAGTGGATTGTAGAATGGCTCAATCCTCTCAATAATCCCTCAGGCACTGACTGCTAGAGTTTCCAAGTGTTTGCAACATGTTTGCATAATTTATATGTGATGACTCACTTTTCTAAAAATATATTTTGATTGCAAAGAGACTGAACAATTGTTGGACTTAACTCTAAACCTAACCCTAGCCTTACCCTTAACCTACTGTGCTGTGTACTCAGCCTGTTTAACCTGCCCTTGAGTGAACATTGTAACCAAGCTTACTTGCCTTGAGTTTCCCATGCGATTAGCTTTTACAACCTAAGTGCATATCTTTAACTTTAAGTTATGTACTTTCTTATTCCCCAAGCCAGAATACTGCATGCTGTATGTGAATGAGTGTGTTTCAGAAACCAGATGCTGACAAGAGCCAACAGGTGAAAGCAACCTTAAATAACAAACGCCCCATGAATGCTGTATGTAACATGTGGATATAGATTGATAGCCTTAAAGCTATAAATTCCGTCAAACAAACAACACAGGGGAAGTTGAAACTTAAAGTTTGGACTCACTCATTTCAAATAAGTCCAAATGGAAGTAACATTTTTTTTTCTTTCTTTAACGGAACACCAACACATTTATCCCAAACAAGCAAAACCACACTGCAATGCAGATTAAAGAAATTTGAAGACATCAGTCTAAATAAAATAGGTCAACCACATAAGACAAACAGTACGTAACTCCAGTAATCAATCTAAAGTAGTAAAACCCACCACAGAAAATAGAATGTTGATCCTGAGAGAATAGTGTGGAAGGGGAAAAAAGGGATTGCTAGGTTAAGGTTTATAAATTTCAGCCATACAGAATGGCCAAATTACATAGATAAGCTGTATCCACTTACCACCAGATAACACTTTTGTTCATAGCTTGAAAATTCTGAGTTTATACTTCATATTTTGCATCACTTGTTTCAGAGAATGAAAATAATCTCACAACTAAAGTGGTTTAATTGCAGTCATCTTAATTATTATTTATGTAAACTTTCATATCCATATTATTTTCAAACTCTAACTTTTAGAGACCTTTATATTCCCGAAGGTTGGAAGTAATGCTAGGTATATTTTTGCAGCTCATTTCTTTTCAGTAACTGTATGAGACTGCTAGGAAATAGAATAGTTTTTTTCTAGCTTTAATAACCTCCCAAGTAATGTTAAATTGGTACCTATTAAACTGGGAACTGTGTAATCAAAAGAGAATGGGATTCTGCCTTGTGAGGAATACAAAACAGCTCTCCAGGTGCAGGATGAGGGCTAAGAAGTTACATAACCTTGAGAGTTCACCACAGAGAACAAACTCCTTCTCCCCTTCCTCTTTCTCGTGCTCAATTTCTTCATCCCCGTTCTCCTATTCCTTTTCTCTTTTCTTCCTCAGCAAAGCAATTTTCCTAATCTGATAAATAATGTTAGTTTTCAAAAATGAACAGAAATTGCTTACATACCCCCCCAAAGTGAATAGAGCTGATGACTGGGTGTCACTTTCCTACTGTCAGAAAACAAGACTTCAGCTCTTTTCAGATACATAGGCTTAAAACATAGTCCGTGGGAAACAAATTTCACTGATATAATGTTTTCCAACAAGATCATTGCATATGTAATTTGTCTTGTGTATGTTTAAGGTATTGATGTGTTTCTAGAACAAACTAAAATTTTATGGTACGCATTGCCATTGGCTTCTGACTACCTCAGTATCTTTGTTTCAAAACAGTTTTGTAATTTAACATAGACAGGCTTTGAATTCATAGGATTCATAATAATTCTCTTGCCTCTGTATCTGAGTACTAGGGCTATGGGTTTGGGTTACCATGCCTAATTCAGATACGGGTGTTTTACTTAAGTCTTTTATATGTGATTAATTTTCTTATTATATATAAAGAGTTCAAAATTACTAATGACAGAAGAATAAATGTAAGTATTAATGATTTTATATATTACAAATATATTTGTATAATATTGAGAGATAATTATATATACTCAAATGAATTACATGGTTCAAAACTTATAAACTTAACAATAATATATTTTAAAACTTTAAATTTCAAAATATTACAACTCAACTAAAAAGGCAAAACTTAGAGAAGCTGGAGAAAAAAATATCTCATAGACCTTGAAAGAAAAGCATAAAAATTCAAAGGGTGAAGTAATTTTCTTTTATGACATTTATAACTTTCTATATTTGTTTTGTTCTTGTGTACAAACTTGTTATTTTCTCTACTGGCTCCTTTTGAGAACATATCTCAAGTCAACAGCAATTTCAAAGAATGTTAAAAAAGCACAGGAACTTCAGTAATGTTGTTATATTGAATATAAATAATATAAGTGAAGGTTGCTCACAGTAAATTTGTGCCGAAAAGAGGCCACTTCATCATAAAATAAAATTTAAAGTTACTAAGACAAAAAATACACTTTCAAAGCAATGACAATGGAAACTATATGACGACTCCATTACTCCACATTTCATTATTTGTTAGATTATGCCTGTTAGACACTTTGAATTTCTACTGATGATAACATAAGAATATATTCAGTTATCTGAAGACAGCATGCAAAATAACATTGATGATGTTTTAATACCAAATCTTCAGAAATAATCTGAATAAATGTTATCATATACCAGTGCTTTTTAGAAGACTTGAAAAATTAGACAAATAGAAATGATTTTGCTTCTATTGATATTTTATATATTACCATATTATTATTATCACTACACAGACATTATGTCATTAATATTAATAAAGTTCTTATGTTATCTCTTTATAATAAAAGATGACCCATTTTTCCATGATTTTCACTAATGATTTCTCTGAATATATCTCAAGTCAAAAGCAATTTCAAAGAAATATAAGAACTTCAGTAGTATTGTGATAAAAAGTTTAAAAGAGGTAAAGGAAGATGGCAAACGAATTTAGAAATAACAATATCATAAAAGCCATGAGCAAAAGAAATTCATAATTCATTTTCCTCACACATTATTAAAATTATAACTGTATACATTTTTAAAGCATAATTGTAGTTATATTAACTTTATGGTATTATATTGTGGGTTAATGAAAGCTTAGTTTAATTAATAGCTAGAACATGTTTCATTCATCTTATGGAAATAAAATATAAATTTTCCATTTCTCACAATTTTTTCTTTCTGAAAATACAAAATAGCACATCATATGTATACTTAATATTATTCAGTGTTATTACTTAACAATATATGTAACCACATTATTAATTTTTTAAAGAAAGGATAAGTCACAGAAAATTTTGCCACACAATTTAGATGGACTAGGAAAATGGTTATTAAGATTTTTTTAAAAAGTGAGTTGGACATATTAGTGGAATCCCATATCACACATGTATGTAAGTAGGTGGTTCAGGAATTCAGTGTCATTCTTGGCTACATAAGTCATTGGATACCATCTTAGGCGGTGCAAGACCCCATCAAAAATATATTATGCCTCCTACATTTAGAGGTGGTACCAAAGTTAGCAGGCACCAAGGTGAAATGACTACATAGAGTCCATGTTTAAAATGCATAGAAAAATATGCCATTAAATATATAAAATATTTTTCCATTCTTCCTTGTTGATTTCTCATATTATTTGCCTTTCCATCTGCCATTCTGAATAATTAATCCTGAAAAATAGAACCTTAGCATTCATATTGACATTTGTACTTTATTGCTCAAAATGTTGATTTTAAATTGACATATTATTACTTAGGATAAAGAAAAATCACTGAAACTTTGTAATCTACATTTTAGTTCCTTTATAAGTTGGCAATCAAAATTAGGGAAGGCCATTGTTTTAGACTGGC
Organism: Acomys percivali; assembly: GCA_907169655.1. Lineage (NCBI taxonomy): Eukaryota > Metazoa > Chordata > Mammalia > Rodentia > Muridae > Acomys > Acomys percivali. The sequence continues at coordinate 14,183,056 of OU015752.1, forward strand.
TTCTTAAACTAGGCATCAATAGACCAGAACAAACCAAAACGAATCAGATGTATTAAGTTTGATAACATAATAGGAATTAAAAAAGAAAAACTACCACACCATTCCCATATCTAAAGAACACTAAACAAATAAACACACAAAAGGCAAGAGATTCTGGTCCACTGTAGTGAGCAGATTAAGGAATTTCTAACCCTTTATCATTCCCCAAAGAGAAAGGGAAAAAGAGGAGGGAGGGAGAAAGCTGAGGTAACTCCATATTAGCCATCACTTTCCCACTGTGCTTCTTGTGTCCAGCTGACCTGTCCCACAGTTTTTCCACTTTTCCTAATCATAAGATGGTTACTGAATATTTTTTCTGCTTACATGCATGTTCCATAGCCTTATCATGATTTATATACAAAATATATTCCACAATGAGGTCATTGAGAACTGAAGAGGGGATGCCTGCAGAACGTCAAGTTGTAGGTCCTTCTGATCATGGAGGCCTGTGTGACTGTACAGAACTCATACTCAGTCAAACTAAGCAATATAGTACCCAGAACTATGATGGTTAAATCATTGCTCCTGGAGTCAGAACATTTCTGCAATGAAAAATATAAACAATTCAGTTAGCCACACTCGTCCCCGAACACAAATGACATCCTTAATGATGATGTCTACATATTAATGTGACTTCCAATTTTAGATTTGCAAATGTTGTTATCATTTACATATAAGTATTTTTAAATATATTCATTCTCTTCAGCTAATATAATAAAAATGGCCCTACTGAGTTGCACGTTCAGTAAATTGTTAAATATTACTAAACTTAGGGATGGGGAGATGCCAGAGCTAGATGTAGTGAGAGACAACTATCTCAAGAAGAGGAATGAAGAAAGAAACCAAATGTCAATTTCTTCCTTCTACATGTATACACTTATGTATACCCACAATCCCATGTGCATACACCCACAATTACAATTCTCTCTCTGTCTCTGTTCGTCTCTGTCTCTTTCTCTCTCTGTGTCTCTCTTTCTGTCTCTCCCACCTCTCTCTCTCTCTCTCTCTCTCTCTCTCTCTCTCTCTCTCTCTCTC
>OU015752.1:14184139-14200321 GCA_907169655.1 Acomys percivali
CTCTCTCTCTCTCTCTCTCTCTCTCTCTCTCTCTCTCTCTCTCTCTCACACACACACACACACACACACACTAAATTCTTAAAAGACAGTGTCCTGAAGTTTCATGTCAGTGAAGGGACACTATGACCAAGGCAACTTTTAAAAAAGGTTTATATATTATTTATACAGTATTCTGCCTGCATGTACACCTACAGGCCAGAAGAAGACATCAGATCACATTAAAGATGATTGTGAGCCACCATGTGATTGCTGGGAATTGAATCAAGACCTCAGGAAGAGCAGTCAGTATTCTTAACCTTTGAACCATCTTTCCAGTCCCCCAAGGCAACTGTTATTTATAAAGGAAAACATGTAATTGGGGATGGCTTACAGGTTCAGAGTTTTAGTCCATTATCATCATGACATGGCAGCATCTAGGCAGACATGGTGCTGGAGAAGGAGCTGAGTATTCTACGTCTTGATCCGCAGGCAGCAGAAGGGGACTGTCCTAGATGGGACATAGCTTGAGACCTCAAAGCCTGCCCCTACAGTGACACACTGCCTCCAACAAGGCCATACCTCCTAATAGCCACTCCTTATGGGCCAAGCACTCAACCATATGACTTCTTGGGGTCATAACCTAGTCAAACCACCCCCAGACAGATAATTAAAAACACAAAGTAGACACTGTATAATATAATGTGTGTGCTGAGTTGTAAATTAAGACCAAAAGGCAAGCTGGGAGTAGTAAAAGCAGTATCAGTCTATGGGTTTGTTTGTTTGTTTGTTTGTGCTTTCTGTTTTTGTTTATGATAAGAAAAATACAAGTTAACCTGCCCCTAGAAGCATTGTAGGTGCAGCTGCTGTATTACACATGCATCAATTGGAGGAGGAAGGCTATGTCAAAGCTCAGTGTTCTCACCTACGAACAACTGAATGATTAGTAGCCTAACAGTCTCTGAAAAACACAGCCTGAGATGACCACCAATATGGTACCTTGTAGACACCAAAGGCTCCCAGTACTGGGAACAAGCTGGGGACTAGAAGAACCCCACCTGGGACTGAAATGCCCAGGAGGGAGTGAGCCCAAGACAGACAACCCTTGCATTGGGCCACTGCCCCGGGCCAGGTGAGGAGCAAGCCCGAAGTGACCACTGGCACCCTGGGGCCCAAGCCAGAGAGATAGCCAGGAAGGGCCACTAGTCAGGTACCATGTAGATCTGGCCAAGGAGGTGGGTGATCATGCCCCAGATGCCCCCTGCCTGGCACCATAATGCATGAGTGGAACGTAGCACTCCTGAGATGACACCAGATACTCAGAGACTCCGGGTACCACTTCTCAGTAAGTGGTGGAGAAATGGAAGAGAAAGAGAAACAGAAGGATATGGGCACAATGAAGAGAGGCATAACTGGAGATGTGAGGGTAGTGAAGAACAACCTGATGTGACCCTCTGGTGATGTCAGCTGGGACTAAGGGTAGGATTCCTGTCCTGTCCTGTCACAGGGACCACATCTGCGTCTGTGGCTGTACAGCAGCATGGGTCTGTTACCATCAAAGGCCAGGTGGATGTCCTTGCTCTGGAATGCCACCCAGGGCTATGAGGATGTCTGAGGGTTGTGCAGAATTGGCTCCACCCCTCACCTGGACATCATGAGAGAGTTGGCCCTGGGGGGGGGCGTGAAAGTAGAAAAGCTGCCCCTGCCCCTAGCCAACTGCAGTACTTGAGAAGAGTAGACCCTGCACACTGTGAGTTGCTGGTGAGCTTGCCCCAGGATATGAGGGTATGAGCTTTGAAGACCTGCCTCTGTCACTTGTCTTCTCTCTTCCTTATCCTTCATCACCCGCAGCATGCAGGAGACCTGGCCCTGGTGGCATGAAAGCAGGAAGTCTGTCCCTGTCCCTCACCTGCTGTAGCACTCAACAGAGCAGGCCCTACATCCTACCTGGGCAGCACAGTAGAGCTGACCCTCATGGTGGGGGCATGAGTGAGCTGGCCCTGAGGGTGTGAGTGTGGGAGAGCTGGCCTCACAACTTGTCTGCTGAGCGTTGACATCAGCAAGGGAGAGATGACCATCACCCTCTCTTTCCTTGACACCTATGGGAGGCAGGAGAGCTGTCCCTGAAGTAGTCAGAATGGGAGAGTTGGCGGGCTTCCTCACCTGCTGCAGCTCTTGAGACAGAAAGCAGTGTACCTTGCTTGCCCGCTCTCTAGAGCAGGCCTTGATGTGGGGGCTGCAGGTGTGCCCTGGATCTGCCAGTTGTCTTCTCTCTCATCCCTTGCCATATATGGCACATATAAGAGCTGGCCTTGGGGGTCATAAGAGTAGAACTGGCTAAGTCCACAGCTCCAGCACTCAGGAGAATAGGCTGTACCTCATTTGGGGGAGCAGGATAGAGCTCCCCTGGGAGCAGGGCTTGCTAATGAGCAGGCCGGAGGGCATGAGAATGGGAGAGTTGGCAGGCTGACCAGCTAAGATCCCTCTCAGGCCCAATTCCAGGCCCACTACAACATCTACCCCATCTATGAGCTCCTGGAGTGCATGAAGGGGACGATCCTCAAGATCCAAAACTACAAGATTGCCATGACAAAGGGCAACAGCAGAATATCCAAGAGGAGTCCCAGTGATGTTCCAGTACCAAGAGAATAGCAGAAGCCAGAGGCCTTGTACCAGACCAATGAGTCACTGCAATGAACATTTGCAAGTAAAAGATGGCAGAAAATGGGGCATACTGTGGGACACACTGTGACACACTACATATTCCACAACAATATTTGTTTTCTTTGTAGGTGGTGGAAGTTGCAAGGATGGACGGTAGGTGCAAAAGGACGGGGAGAGGAGTACATAATGTAAAATTCACAAAGAACTAATATAAAGTTTAAAAAAAATACAAGTTAAAGCAAAAGATCAGATTTCCACCCCTAACCCCTCCAAAGTATGGTACTAAGCAAAGTTCAAAAGGCGAACAGCACAAGCAGGAATGGGTTTCCCAGGGATCTAAGAGGCAAGAACTGGGAAGAGAATGGAACAGAAAAGTGATGAAAAAAAAAAGAGCTTAGCCAACTCAGGTAGGTTTCAGCCTGGTAAAAGAGGCACTGAGAGATCTAAGTTCAGCAGAGATAGTCTTCCCTGCAGCTCCATCTACGTAACTCTAATATATTGATTGTGTTGTATAGGGAAGCCATATTTCTCTGCACATTGGTTGGTAGGTGTGCCATTCTGTTTTGTTTGTTTTGCTTTTTCCAACTTGACAAAAGCTATGGCTATCTGAAAAGAGGAAAGCTCACCTGAGGAAAATGCCTACGTAAGATTAGCTCATGAAACATTTACTGAATTAGTGATTTGGAGGCTTTCAACCCATAATGGGTGGTGCTACCCCTTGGCAGGCTGTGCTACAGTGTGTAAGACAACAGAACAAGCAAGCTATGGATCCCACCCTTCCTCCTTGACCCCTGCTTCTGCCTCCAGGGTCTTACTTGAGTTTCTGCCCTTGCTCTTGTACTTTGATGAATGATATGTTAGCTACATAAATGCCTCATCCATGGCATTTTATTGCTTCATCACAGCAATAAAAATTCTAATTTAGTCATTAGGCAAAGCATGCTAATGCCTTTTCTTTGGGACTGCAAAAAATACATTTAATTTTATCCTGGAACCATGATACTTAATATTATTAACAAATATGCCTATAAAAAGATGCATCGCTGGCACATAATAATTGTATTTTGAAGTGGAAACAAAATGCCACTATCACCTCATCTAAATAATCAATATTAAGCCAGTGGAAACATTGAATGTGGATGTCAAGATGGGGAACAACTATAATTCACATATTGTTGATAGAAACTTAAAAATAGCATGATCACTTTAAAAAGGAGTTTAGCAATTTTGGCGTGTGTGTGTGTGTGTGTGTGTGTGTGTGTGTGTGTGTGTGTGTTTTGGCAGAGGTTGAGGGGTAACTTTAGAGGCCAGAAGAGAGTGTCATAGGATCTAGATTTAGGGTTAAGGCAGTTGTGAGGGGTCTGTTCTATGTGCTAGAAACAGAATTGTGGTCCTCTAGAAGAGCAGCAAAGGCTCTTAACTGCTGAGCCATCTCAACAGTCCTAAGATTATCTTTATATTAAAAGAATAGAAAATGTTATTTAAGTGGTCTAAGTACAAGTCCTCGATGAGAAATAGATTTTAGAAGGTGGGCACGCATAGTGGTTCAAGCTTGTCATCCCAGGACTAGGGAAGCAAAGGAGAATTGTGCAAAATAATCTTATTTGTTCATTTATTTATTTCATTGTTGGTATCAGATGGTGGTGGAAACTAGGGAGTTCCGAAAGCCTATGCTGATACCCAAAGTGTTACAGTCCAGAAGGTAGACCCCGTGAGACACAGGCCAGCAGGTGCTTCATTGGCAGTCAGCACCATTCTTGCAGTGACTGCCAACGTGGCTAAACTCTCACTGCTTTTCCAGAATAAATTCTTCCCCAAGATAAATGAGTCTCAGACAGTCTCATAGAGGAATGGAATGAGAAAGCAAGCCTCACAAAAATACCTTTTATTCCCAGATGTAACTGTTGTCTCGGAGGCATACTGCCTCCATCTGCTAATCTAGGCCAAGAATATTTTCACCTTTTAAGACTTACTGTTGGATAAGCTCACCCTTTCTAACTCATTCTGAACTCCAGCTGGCTGTTTCAGCTCAACTTTTCTGGCTCAAAACTCCTCTCCAAGCTGACTTATTCAAATTGGTTTCTCTCAGCTTCTGACTGAATTGTTCTGTTTAGCATCAAACTCTGGCAACTTGTTCTAATGTTGATCCTTCTCATTCTTTGCCTTGTTCTGTCCTCACCTGTTTCTAGATTGTTCTCTCTATAAGCTGTCTTTGTGAAATTCTTCGAGTAAAACTTCCTCCTCGAAGTTCATGGCTTTTCAACCGACCTAACTGCATTTAACTGACTGAGCTGATTTGATTCTCCCTCTATGCACTGCTCTCTTTTTTATTATTATTAATTTAAAAAATTCAATTAATCGTTTTACAAGAAGATCTCTGCCCCTTCTTCCTTTCTTCCCAGTTCCACACTCAAGCACCGTCCCCCCATCCTCCCTTGCTCTTCACAGAGAAGGGAGGGCCTCCAAAGGGGACCAACTCACCCTAGCACACCGAGTCATAGCAGGACTAATGAGCTGCTCTCTTAAGTCTACGTTTCCCTCTCTGTTCTCATGAGAGTTGGGAGTATCCTATTGTGTCAAGTCTTTGATTCATCATTTTGTCTGCTCTTCAATTAGACATCACTTACAAACATGGGGGCTTCCTTCTACAAACTACCTAACTTTACCTTCATTGATTGAGACTGAGGTGTGTACTAAGGGCATGTCTGTATTCCAGCCAGAGTGGTTAACCATGCGTCATTCTAGCAGGATCCCTCAGACCTAGAAGGTCTTTGGAAGTGATCCCTTATTAGAGCAGCCATGTTGCTATGAGTTTGAGGCTATTCTAGTCTATATAATGAAGTCCATGCTAGCCACAGCTACATGGTAAAGTGCTGTCTGTAAATAAATAAATATTTGAAAAATAAAATAAAAAGCAATTTGCTCATCATCAATATTTCCTTTGCTGATGTTTGGAAGCAAAATCTGTGAAACTAAATTTGTCAATATGTTACTTCTATAGAATTTATAATCTCAGTTACAATTTTCTAAAGCTTTTAAAAAGAATTCTTATAACTTTAGATCTCATGGTTTTTCTTAGGAGTCATAAGTTGTGTTTGATATTTTTAAAAGTTGATGTGCAGTAAAGCTTGTAGATCAATTCAAACTTAAGAAATACAAAAATTAAAAGATCTTCATTTCAGATATTAGAGATTTCAGTCTGTGTTCTAGGAAAGTGGGGAAGTATGAGCTTATGCACTGAGGAGGACTAAGATGTATGTACCCTACAGAAGATCAGAAAATAATACTAATATACAGTTTAAAAAGTTCATTTCCAAACAGTCTTGATGAGCCCTGTTGACATGGAATTTCAGGCCACGGACACAAGGAACCATTTTGTCTTTTAGGGCAGCCTAGGTGCTGATTTCTAAGGAGGAGTAACAGTCCACGCAGAAGGCTGCCTAAATTGTGCTTCCATGCTGATGGCCTCTTACCCTATCAACAATTTTCAGTGTGGTTTGTCCCTGTTGAAATTTCTTTTCACAGTGTTTAAGCTATTCTTTCTACATTATTGCTCTATTTAAAGATTTATCATTCCCCAACTGACTAATGTGTCACATTGTGAAATTCAGTACAGTACACATGTACAGGTCTTCAGGGGAATATATATTTAATTTATATTTTTCTATTGTACAATATTCATTTTTTATGACAATACTTATCTTGATAATTGAATTTTAACTGTAATTATTAAAACGAGACAATATATGTCCTTCTCTTTTATATTAATTTTCAAAAATGTTTCAGGTGTTAAAGTTGCATATTACCATATTAATTTAGAATTAGCTTTTCAGTTGCTACAGAGATAGTTCCTTGAGGCATTTTGAGTGTAACTTTATTAAATGTATATATATATATATCAATTCTATAAAATTCAAACTAGTAATAATATAGGCTCCTCTATTTTTTACATTTCACTGTAGTTTATCATCATTGTTTTGTAGTTTTATTTGTACTGGCATATGCATTGTATTTATTGTTGTGTTTTTACATTATAATTCAGTATTTTCTGTAAACAGTGATTTTTATCTTTCTTTTTAATTCACTTTTAACACGTTACTCTTAACACAATAATTGAAAGGACTAGCTATAAAAGCTGCAGTTTGAATCCTCAAAGTTAACAAATCTAAAAATTGAGTGATAGAAACTAAATGAAATTCTGAGGCCATTGATATTAAAGTTGATTTTAGAATTTTCATCATATTTATAAATCATAATTACTTACAAAATGTTTAATGGTTAGTTACCAAACTATGGTCACTTATTTATTCCCAAGATCAGAGCTAAAAATAGAAGGAATAGAGAATATGGCTAAGTTATGGCTCCTTCATCATAACTTTTAATTGGCAGAAGCTAATTCACATGAAAATTCTAGCAGTACTCCACTTGGGAAATGTTTCCAATCTCTGAGGTTTAGGGATGAATGTATGCTAACTGCCAAATTAATTAAAAATGAACATTATCGTATGTGCAGAACTGAAAAATTATTGTGAAATAGTTCATATATTAACATTTCTCAAAATTGTAGCATTCTAAACTCAACCGAAGATCCATTGTGCTGCTTGCATCACTACATCTTAGCAAATACTTGCCACTTTGAAAAAAATTAATGACATACTACTTTCTAATCTGTTTTTCTAGCAATAATTCACTTTTATTCAGTGTAGAAAATTTAAAATCTTCTCATCTGTTGAAATGACTTGTTGGCTTTTTGACTGGTTCAGTTGTTATGATGCTTAGTTATGAGATTTATTCTTTCCCATGTGAATTACCCATTATGGTTTTCTCTACATATATGTGCTTGCATTTGTTCTTGTCTTTGACCTTTTGTTGTTATTGCTGTTTCCTATACCAATTTTTATTTAGCTTAAGTTTTTATCCATTACTGTGCACATACAGAGGAATGATTTTGTGATGCATTTCAAACAAAAAATTGAAACAAGTTCACAATATTCTTTATAATAGGGAAGCAAGAGGAATGAGCTGACAGGCAACTAGGTCATTCTGACCCAGTGTGGCAGGTTTCTGTACTATGTAAATAGTAAATAGCCTAGAGAAAGCCTCTACATCCCGCTGTTTATATATGGAGTGTAAATAAAGCATAATTGCCTGGCCTAATCCACATTCTCTGTTATTCTTGTCAACTATTGCAACCTGTACAACAGATTTGATCTAACCAATTTGTTCTTTGTTTTCTATATCAATAAAAGTACAACCAGTTCAGACATCATTCACAGAAAATGTTATTCTAAATGGCTAGAACTCATCCCCATGCCCACCCCAGCCCAATCTCCCAGCCCTGTGATCAACCTCATACTGGTTTGATAAACTCTTTGCCTCATATATACTGGATCAATTGTCCTTATAGAATGACTTGATTATTTCCTAAAAGCGGTTAATACCAGACTTTTGAGAGACAAGATTCATATGGGAACTGGTATTGATTTCCTCATATATTAAGTTACGAATAAGTAAGTCTAAAATTGCCCCTGGAGAAGGAGAAAGAAGTGTGTTTTACAATATGTACCAATGATCTAGTGTTAATGATTCTCTAGAGTAATCCTGTGCAGTAATGGTTTGGTACAGTAGAAGTAGCCAAAATGCAATTTGCAAGGACTATTGTGGGGTGAATCTGGGAAATCAGAGAGAAAATTAATCAAGGCATTGCAAGCTGCTACATATAATAACAGTAGTATTAAATCTTTAAGCCTTTAAATTCCAGCAGCTTTAAATATTCATGAACTTATATTTTTATTCATCTTCTGTCTTATTAAATTAGTTTTTTGCTTATGCAGTTTTCTACTGTAGACACTTCATTATTTTTATTTTTTATTTTTCTGACCAATATATTTATCAAGCTATGAGATGAATGCCTAAATCACCTGTGCTTTGTGATGCAAATGTCAGAAGCAAACCATATTCCTTTTCAGAGAGAAAATACCGGTAATAATGTGGCTCTAGAATTTATGTTTAAAAGTTCCTAATTGGACTCAACAATATAGCCCAGTGCTACTATGTACCATTTATAGCATAAGGATTAAGAAGTTTATGCACCCATTAAGAATTTTATGACCAAAATTGAACCTGTAGGTTTTTCAAGCGTCTATCACAACTATCACTACCTCCCTGGTGATGGCAATCACCATGTATGCAATGGTTCTTAATATTTAATGCCTCTGAGGACCATACACAGTATTATTAGATTATGGAAAATTTCAAATTTTAGACTTGCCACCTAGTTCCAAGAGTATTAAATTCTACTGTGTTTCTCTCCCTCTTATTAATAGTGTTCAAACCTGCCCCCTCGTTGATACCAAGAAAATATATAAAATATCACACAGTAAAATTACTTTTTAAAATTTTGTAACTCATTATTGGCATGCTCCTGAGGTCTATGTATTGAGTATACATCCAACGCCTAGAATATGCCTTTATGGATTGAATTACTGTGAATGAAAAATGTTAGCTTTTTAAATTGTTCCCTAGCTTGTAGGATAAAGACAAGATCCTGCCATTGGAGTGGGATGCGCATACCTGTCTATCATCTTACATAGTGTCATTTCCACAACATATTTAAGCATTCAGCAATTCAAGTCTCATTGTGATGCACAGAGGTATTTGCAGTCAAATCTCCCCTCATATTAAACATGGCCATTGATGAAGACTTATGATTTCCTGTAATTGTAAAAACTGCCACGTTGTTGACATTTATACAAACTTATGCCAATGACTTTCATTCGAATTCACACATACACACATACATACACCTAAACAGTTTATAGTGCATGTGAATTTCTACAAGTCAAGAAGTCTACTGTTTGTGTATCATATACTGAGCATCTGTCATAACATTTGTCACATAATAGACATTTAAGTTTTTATATAAACAGAACCAAATAAATATTACATAAGGAAAATAACCTCAAAGCTTATGAAAGTAATAAATTAGGAACACTAAAAAAAATGTTTATTTTCTACTTTAGAACTTCTTTAGAACATAATATTAAATATGCATTCATAGCATATGATTGTGGCATAAATAGGCACCTTTAAATGCAAAGGCTATAAAGCAACACTTAGAAAAATATTTTTTTAAAAAATCACTTCCCTTACACGAGATAATCAATTCTAATTACTTTCACTGCTATCATCTTCATATTTGTTCTCTTATGAGAATATCTCTCTTATCTATTAGTGTCATAAAATGATTTCAGAATTAACTTTCCTATTTTCTCCAAAACTTATTAAAATTGACAATACAAGAGAAATTAGTGTGAGATTGTATAAAGAAATGCATTACTAAAAGTCTCACCAAGAATTTAGGGATCTTATAATCCTCAGTCCTTGGGTAATATCTGTGAGGAATTGCCAATTCTTCCTGCTGTTGATTTTAATAATATAACTATGTGGTTTAATAGTTTTTACAAAAATGTCTCAACTATGGCTTACGTCAAGTGTTTCTAAAATGAGGTTCTGCTGTTTTATCTAGACTTATAAGACTCTATTTCTGTTTCCTGCTGAATGATTTCTAAAAGTAGTTGTTACCTGGTGTAATAAAAAACTTTATCTTAATGAAGTTTATTTTTTTTTTCTAAATTTTAAGTTGATGCCAATTTCATTCGTTCCCTGATGAGACCTTTTTAAACCACCTGAATCAAAATCATAAATTGATGCTCTTTCATTTTACTCTTGGGATTCTCTTGCTCCCGCATGGTGTATTAAATGATGACCTCATATCTGCTGTAACCATCCCATAAAGACTGTGAGAGGAGACATTGTTTATTCCATTCAGTACTTAAAGCCACTTAAAACGCACAAAACTTTCATAAGTACACTGACTGTATAAAAATTATTGTCATGATACATTTTAAATCCTATTCAATGTTTTCTTTACTCACTACTGATTGAATATATGAACAAAAGTATACCGAAGCATCGTTAAAGAATCAGGTTGGAAAATCCATGTAAAATACAAAGTTAATCATCCAAGACAGAAATTTCAAAGTCAAAGTTTTGTACCAAAGCTTTGAGTCTCAGCTATTAAAATTGTTGATTACTTGCTGACATATTCTGGATCTCAGTTAAATGATGTATTCCTATTAATAAAATCTATAAAAATAGCATGATTACCTAAGTGTCTGATGCTATTTTAAAAAGCAGCATAATAGCACTTAGGTCAGAGAACATACAATATGCATATTTATACCAGGAGCACCTATGAAATAATCTTGTTTAAATTATAGTATTACCAACAGTAAGAGTAGAAATTTAAGTAGAGGAACATATGTTTTGTATTTCATTCTTTACATTTTGATATAATATTTTGGTTAAAGTGTCAAAGTGGCTACTTTTCTCTATAGTTTTTTTTGCATTTTCATGGATGCCAATGAGAGTAATATAGTTTATGCAATTAATATAACATATATAATGTTTGACATTACATACCTCTCTATTTATTATCAATATTTATAATGTTATCTATGTGCTTTTTATTCAGTGTGGTTGCAAAATCTAAATAATAGGGTTAAAAATCAAATAATATACAAAGCAAATTAAAGACAGATTTTATCCTATGACCATCTGTGAAATATTGCCTATGCCAATGCACTCATAAAAAAAAAAAACTTAGTTTACTTAAGGGTGTATAGGTCTATGCTAATTGAGGTATGAAGCATATAGTTCCGGTGTGTCTGAGTTGCTTCTCTACTGTGATAACACATCATAATGAAAACAACAAGGGGAGGAAAAGGTTTGTTTGTCTCTCAGATTATATATTACGCCATCAGAGAACACCGAAGAAGGAAGTCAGGCAGGAGTGGATGAACTGAAGCAGAGAGCAAGAGGAATGCTGCTTACTGTCTTGATCTCCATGGGTTGTTTGGCATGATGATTTTTTTTGCAGTCCAGACCACAATCCCATGTATGGCATTGCCTATGATGGTCTTGGTCAAGCCATATCAATCATCAATCAAGAAAAAACCCTACAGACTTATCTGTAGGCCAATCTCGTGGAGGCGTTTTCTCAATTGAGTTTCCCCTTCCCAGATCAGGTTACCTTGTATCCAATTGACAAATGACCAGTAAACATGTGTCTGCATGTATATGTATGTTTTACTGTGATATACCCTGGGTATATTGGCCAGAAATGGTAGTGAATGGTTGTAATTCCTGCACTCAGTAGGCACAGGCAGGAGGCTCATTGCAAGTATGATACCAGCTTATCTACACACAAACTTCCACACCAGCCTTGTCTACATAGGGACTGGCAAAAAAAAAAAAAAAAAAACCAAAAACCTAAAAACAAAACAAAACAAACAAGCAAACAAAAACAAAAATGTAGAACACAAACTTTGCTATCTTTCCTAGACAGTTCAATTATGAATAGGTTTGGGATTTGAAATATTCTCAAGGAAGAAATCTCTTTTGTCTAATGTATTCTTTTTTTCCCCTAGCCATTTTTGAGACTCGTTTGCTAATGATTTGAAGAAATGTTTGCTAAGTAGGTGGTTTACGTGCTCTTCCTTTTATTAATAAGGCTTTCTCTTTGTTAATGTTGAGACTGCCAGCTAATAGCAAAACCCTAAGAAAATTTACTAACATTTCTCATTTATTAAAAGAACTATGTCTAGCTCATCAACTTCAATACATTTTCTCTCCCATTTCTCTCCATGTTTTCTGCCTCCACCATTTACTACACTAAGATAAGACAAACATGTCTTGGAATTCTTGAATAATGTGTTGAGCTGTCATCAGAGTTTCCTTCTACAAAACTATGTCAGCCTGTTACAGTTCTGTTTGATGCACTGATTTGCCTTTGATACTTTCATTTACTACAGCACATATATGCCACTGGTTTACTGTAACAAAAGTTCACCTGAAAATTAAACCTACTCCTTCTTTAGTGGTCTTTTCTAGCTTTATTGTTCATTTTTACTTAGTTTAAGATTAAAATTTTTATAATATTTTTTACCATTTTAATTAGTAACTTACCAACATCTGGTATCTGATTTTCTTAAATGCTTACCCTTTTCTTATTTTTTACTGTTATACATAGTCTCTACTCTATTTTAACCCTCTAAATCCTTCCATGTAGCCATGCTTATTCTTTTTCAAATTCATGGCTTTTTTCATGAACTATTGTTACATAATGTGTATGTATGTGTGTAAACTATATATATATATAAATTATTATATATGTATATATAAATTATTTCTTTTTTTATATAGAAGTGTCTCTAGTGGAAATAGTAACCCCTCAAAATGTTATTTGTGGCTGTTTTATGTGGCTACTGTAAAATGTCTAATTTCTTTTATTCTTTCACTAGTATTTTTTACTCATCAATTCTTTCACTTTGTCTTCTAGTATTCATAGTTATTTTTCATTACACACAACAGTAAGTGTATGAAACCATATTTTAATGTCTTTCAATTCATTTTATAACTAGCAATGGAATTTCACAAGCACCATTTAATGTCTTTGTGCTTTCAGAATGAAAATAAAAAGCCATTAAATGGTGCTTGTGAAATTCCATTGATATAAAAGAAGTGTGGTTACTCAAGAAGAACATGACATCTCAGGTTTATGTGTAATGGCTCTGCTTGCAATACCAATCCTTCAATGCGTTAATTACTTGCTGTTTTATAAAGCCACTAAGAAACTTTGTTTTCATTTTAGCATAAATATATTCAGATATCTTATCAGGAGCTTGGATTGATATTAAATATTCATGCTACATATGTGTTATATGTAACATTCCGTACAGTTATAGAATGTATAACTATATCTTCTATAATAATAAGTTGTGTAATCATATGTCTACATTTTTTCATTTAACTGTTTCCTGATATTTGAGATAAATACATGGGCTTTTCTAGATTCTAAGGCAGCTTAATGAATTGGTTCTTTTATTGTTTTTCTACCTAAAGGCTTGAAGAAGAAAGGAAAGAGGAAATAATACAATTAAATATAGCTGTATATCTGTATATATGATGATCTCACTTTTAATATCTAAAAAATAAGCATGCTTTAAGGTTTTTTTTTTTAGTTTCCTCTGGTTGTCTTCTAAAGAATTTCATGCATAACAATAATTGAATATCATATATGTATGTGTATATATGCATACATAAATGCATATTTTCAATAAATCCTAGCCCTTCTACACTTTCACACTTAGGAGAATGCACAATATGTTTGCTTAAAATTATTAAGTGGGCACCAAAAGCATATTTAGTGTTTTAAGTTTTTACATTTTGCCTAATATTGTTATCAATTACCCTACTAAAATATTTATTGTGAACTAACTGTCATTTAAATATCTTTGCTTAATAGAATGTTATATACATTACCTTATGGCTACATTATTTTCTAATATCTTATATTCTTCTAGAAAATGGAAATAATGTCTTAAAATGAACATCTCTTATTATTTCAAATCTATTTTTAAATTCAGTACACAGTGCTAACGCACAGGATGAATCTTATGTAAATATGCATATATATTGTTTGTTTTATTCCAGACTGCATGAATATAATGTGCTTATAAATAATTTTAAATACATTTACATATAGAAAACTATATTGCCTCATAGAGATTAATAGAGGAAAGCAATTAAAGAGAGTTCTGTGTAATCTGTAATGAAAACAAAAGGTTTCTAGAATTTAGTGTTACACATATAATAGGTAGATTTGTTTTATTGTCATTTGGTTACTTCAACTTACTAGCATAGCTGATATTATATGAAAATATACACGTTGATGTATATTTTTAGAAAAAAGTCAAGGTAAGGTGTTAAAAAATGATTTGACATCCTATTGGGACTGTAGATGAGAGAAACATGGGAGAATAGCAAAGTAGAAGGATCCAGAGGGTCCTAGAAACCTACAAGTAGAACATTATGATAGACAGATTTGGACCCAGGTGTCCCGCTCAAACTAAGGCACCAGCCAAGGACAATACAGGTGGTAAACTTTAAACCCCTACCCAGATCTAGCTAATGGTCAGAACATTCTCCACAGTTGAGTGGAGAGTGGGATATGACTTTCTCACGTACTCTGGTGCCTCACATTTGACCATGTCCCCTGGAGGGGGAGACCTGGTGGCACTCAGAGGAAGGACAGCAGGTTACTAAGAAGAGACTTGATACCCTATGAGCAAATGTTAGAGTGTATATGGTTTTCTTTTTTTTAACAATTCCTATTAAAGTTGCCGCTGAAATTGGGGGAAGGTAAATAACATTAGATTAACTATATAAATTTCTAGGGCAAATTTTAAATTATATTATGTACAGAAAACTTAACAGTGTGCATTTAATCCAGTATAGTGGAGAATTCTTTGGCCTTTGCCTTTTCCAGCTTGGCAGTAAGAGTCACAGAATGTGGACCCAACATTGCCTCATCAGGGGCAGAAGATTTCATTGAATCTGTCATTGTAATTGGTGTGGATTAGCTTCTACCTGCTTAGCCAGAACACCTTTTTCTTTGGAGTTTACCTCTGTAAAGATAATAGTGGGCGTATTGTTTCCAGGGCTGACTGCTTTGCGATAACTGGGTTCTGGAGATGCCATATTATTTTGGCTTTTATTGTTTGTGTTTTCATACTTGCCTTTAGCCATCTAGCTGCCTCTGATGCTGGGTGGTAGTTTCTGGTGTACTTCACTGGCTGTTGAATCCAGCTTGTAGGTGAGTGGCTATGGGTTGAGACTCCCCAAGTGGGGAGAGATCAATCGGGGTATAATCTGAATGAATTAGAATAAATTAAAAAAGAGCTTTCTCCTGTTTATAATTAATACTGAAGGGCTTAAACAATACTTTATGGGGAATAAGCATTTTAATACATTTTTAAAATAGTGAGACATATCTTTCTGTGCACCAGCTGCACCAGCCTAACCTTCCTTTTAATGATTCACTTGAGGACTGCCATCTTGTGACATAGGATAAGGAGGAAAACCAACAAACAGTTCAATGGTGTCTACATGGTGGGATGTCAACACCAGGTGAGCCCTCTTGTTCTCCACTAAGGTAGTGACTGTATTGACCCCTGCTCAAAGGACAGATGGTCTCCTAGAGAGAGCATCCTCTTTCTCACCAGCTCTCTTCTCAGCACAGACAAAAGCCTTGCTTCTTCTGCTTTGTCTATGGTTTGTACTTGTGGGCAAGCTTACAGCTGGGTAACTGCTTTCCAGTCAAAGACCTGAATGAACTAGATAATGGCAGGAGGTACTTTTAGCTACTTATAGATGATGCCACTTTGTCACTACAGCCCGACCTAACAGGGGCATTTAATGAAGTGAGTGAGATCTCCTCTTGTCTGGATGTCCTATCCAATGGGAAAGTCCTTAGGACTTTTCTCAAATAGAAGATTCTCCATCATTTTCTTCCTCCTCCTCCTCCTCCTCCTCCTCCTCCTCCTCCTCCTCCTCCTCTTCTTCTTCTTCTTCTTCTTCTTCTTCTTCTTCTTCTTCTTCTTCTTCTTCTTCTTCTTCTTCTTCTTCTTCTTCTTCTTC
>OU015752.1:14202696-14222773 GCA_907169655.1 Acomys percivali
TGTGTGTGTGTGTGTGTGTGTGTGTGTGTGTGTGTGTGTGTGTGTGTGATACATATTGTATAGATAGTATGATGGTTATTGTCTGAATACTGACTTACATACTGATATAACTTACTATATATCATATTTATCTTTTCTTGCAACGTAAACAGTTAAAGCCTATCAATAAAAATTTCCAGTTTGTTAAAAGCCTCTGCAGAGTGAAGGACACCATTATTTGTGCAAATTGGTAGCCTACAGATTGGCAATATTTTTCAACTATGCATCTGATAAATATATAACATCCAAACTGTATGAAAAACTCAAGAACTAGATATCGAGAAAATAGATAACCCAAATAGAAAATGGGATATACATCCAAGAAAGGAATTCTCAAATGGTGAGAAGCACTTGAAGAAACGTTCAACATCCTTAGTCATAAAGAAAGTTCAAGACAAAACTATTTTTGAGATTTTATTTGGCACCAGTCAGAATGGCTAAGATCTATATGAAAGTGAAACTTGTACATTAGCTAAAGCAGTATGTGTGGTGGTTCTTCAGAAAATAAAAGACCTCTATTTCAACATCCAACTATACCAGTCTTGGACATATACTTGAAGGATACTTCATCCTACTACAGAACACTCGCTCAACCATGTTCATTGCAGCTTTATTCATAAGGCTACCTTTCTTCACTCAGTCTGGGAGTAATTTTTTAAAAATTAACTTACCAAATATATTTAAATATTGTTTTTAAAATTATCTGTACTATCAGTATTATCTATAGGCACGGATAGCAAGCAATCAAGACCCAGACACTTGTTATATATAAAATAGCCTTGGTTAACCTGAGGTAGGGCAGGTATCAATCCTCTAAACCACTTTCTACAGTAGGGCCTCAGGCATGGAATCCCTGCCTCAATCCCATGTCATCTGTTTCCAATAACTTCTATCAAGCTACCTCCTATCCATAACCCCAAATACTTGCTAATGTTCTTCGTCTGGGCTGAATTCTCCATCCACGCCGCCGGCCATGTGCTTCTCCTCTAGCTAACCCATGGCGGCCTTCCTCTCTTCCCTTCAGATCTCTCTCCTTTCTCCTCCTCTTGGCAGTCCTTCTTCTTCCCAGAATTCCTCTCTCTCCTAGCCCCACCCATCTCCTCTGCCCTGCCCAGGTGGGATGGCTTTTCATTAAGCAAAAGGTTGGCCACAGAGACAGTAAGTAGTAAAATACATCAGACCATCCCCTAACATTTCCCCTTTTCTGTCTAAATAAAAAAGGCCATTTTTATATACAGTAAATACAAATATGAAAAATTATAAAAACCAATAGGTAAGACTTACACACATAATTTTTAATGAAAATGTATTTGGCAACCTTGTAGAAAATATTATCTATTTTATCTTGGTAAATCTAAATTTTTTAACCTAAATCAACATCTATTAAAGCTCAAATCTATCAACCTAAAAGAATCTATCTAGACTTAAAAGTATCTTTTTAATTCTTAAACAACTAAGCTTAATTTTAAAATTAACTATCTGGTCTTTAATCCCATCAGAGACTTGAAAAGGAATAAATTTAACTACCTGAGTAAAAGTGAAGTGCAGGTTAGCAGCTTTGAGACTGAAAAAAATGACAGAGACAGTTTATTGCCTGAACAGACACCCAACACTCTGTATAATGTCGGAGCATCATCTTTAGCCTTCTGGACCAGTATATCTGACAGACATATTGTAAGGCAGGAATCATTGAGGACTTGCTCACCTTGTCTTGGCAGAGTTTGGCCATCAATTTTGCCCGTATCCAAGCTTGCCTATTTT
Source organism: Acomys percivali (assembly GCA_907169655.1). Taxonomy (NCBI): domain Eukaryota; kingdom Metazoa; phylum Chordata; class Mammalia; order Rodentia; family Muridae; genus Acomys; species Acomys percivali. Next base: position 14,204,497 of record OU015752.1, read on the forward strand.
AGGCAAATTCTGTCTTTTTTGTCCAGTGGCTGTTTTGCCACACTCAAAGCCACTCCACCAGGAGGTTCTTCAATGCTCATCATCTTCTTTGAGGTTGGCTGGTTACTGCCAGAAGTTAACTTGTCCTATTGTCAAAGAATCCTTAAAACAATAAAAATATTTTTAAATGCCATATTCTGTAGGTCTCTGAGGTTTTTAAAACCCTTATCTAACTATTTTACCATATTTATAGAATCATATGTTAAACCTAGTATGTATATTCTCATACTTGACATGATTATGAATAGATGAACAATTTAAATGTTAGGAGATGGGTTGCTGTATATATTTTCCATTATTTTATGTTTTTACTTTTATGGCACTTTATTTTAATTTATTACTATAACTTTGTTGTTGTTTTGTTTTTAAGATAGGGTTTGTTTGTGTAGCCTGGATATCCTGAAACTTGCTTATTGATGAGGTTAGCCTTGAACTTACAGAGATTTATCCACCTCCGCTTTCTGAGTGCTGGTAGTAAAAGTGTGTGCCACAACTGCCTAGCTGCTTTTTAAAAAATTTACATGAGGATGAGCAATACCTCCAGCTTTGTTTCATTCTGAGTAATGTTTTGACTATTCAGGGATTTTTATATAGTATGTGTGGTGTGGGGCATGAAATGACCAACAGACCAGGATAAATTCTCTCTTTCTACTATGTAGGCCATGGTGATCACACTTAGGCCCTTTCTACCATAAGGCAGAAAACACCTTTCCCCACTGAACAATCTTATCAGCTCGATTCATATATATCACATAAACTTTTTTTTCTGGGGAATGGTAGCGGAATTTTTATATGACTTGCATTATACCTGCATATTGTTGTTGGTACTATGGACATATTAATTATGTAAATTATTCTGACCAATAAACAGAAATTTCACCTACTTATCTTTTTATTTCCTTATCAATTTTTTAATCTGAAGTGCACAGAGGACTCTCCTTTTTGGTTTAATTTATTCCTCCATGTTGTTAAAGCTATCAAAATGGACTTGTTTTCTTGATTTCCTTTTCATCTAGATTGTTATTCTATATGCATGTTATGATTCTTTGTGGATTTATAACCTGAAACTTTTGAAATGTATTAATTCTAATCTATCTTTGAAAATCATTGTTTTTTAATTTGACTTTTTAACATTTTGTTGAGGATTTTTAACATCGTTATTCATCATCTATAGTAGCTTATAATTTTATTGTGGTGTGTTTTTAGCCTAATCATTAATACATTTCAAATTATCCTGATTCAGTCTTAGGAATGTTAGCAGAATATAGCTGATATCTAAGCCAGAGAATGTCTTTGTTAATCTCATCAATACTAGCTGGAGTAAAAGCCCTTGTGCAAATTTCCTGCTGTGCTAATCCTTCTTGACAGAACAGAGGAGGATATTTTTTTTTTTAATCTCCTACACATTCAATGTACTGTATTACAGGAGCAGAACTCAAAATTTTCAGGCTGACCCCAAGTTAAGTTCACCTGACTTTCGCTTCAGGGAGTGAGAGTGAAACATTGCTTTTATATTATGGGACAGTAAATCAAACTGATCTTTGATGTATTTTTTAAAAAGGCTACATTCCAGGGATGTGTGCTATGAAAGTGTTCTTAAAATAAGAGCTCAGATTGAAGGTGGACAGTACCCTGTAGGGATGTGCAGGAAAGTGAATCCCAGAGAGCCATTTTTTATCAAGAAATATTACCTGCAATAAGACATTTTTACAGTAGAAGCTGATGTATAAGTATATTTTACGAACACCTCCATCTCTGTGAGTCCACATGTGCATTGAACATGTTGATTTACACAGTTTTGTTTTCTTGGTGTGCTCCACCCCCTCTGTTTTTCACACACACTTTTTGCCTCTTCTTCCACAGGTTTCCTGGGCACTAAGGGGAGGGATATGACAAATGTCCCATGTAGGGCTGAGCAGTCTAAGGTCTCTCACCCTCTGCATGACGTCTGCCTGTGCGCTTCTGTATTTGTTCCCATCTGCTGCAGAAGGAAGTTTCTGTGGTGATGGCAGAAGATCTCTGAGTATAGCAGAATGTCTTTAGTAGTCATTTTATTGCTACATTTTTTTGCTGCCATTGTTTTAGAACAATACTATTTTAGCCTAGGTTCCCAGGGTATCTAGTCTCAGGTTCTTGGTCACCCAAGCAGTGCTGTGTATGAGTTTCACCTCGTGGAGTGGGTCTTCAATTGGATTAGATATCGATGGGGGCACTCCCACAGGCATGTTGTCATTTCACTAGTATATCTTACAAGGTGAACACCATTGTAGATTAAATGTTTTGCGGCTGGGCTGGTGTTTACATCTCTTCTTTGGGAGTGTGCAGAGTACCTTCCTGTATCAAACTAGCACATAGCAGCACAGGCTCTATGGATGCACTGGCTTGACTTCTCCGTGTTCAATGAGTTGGATACATGTTATATTCAGTAGTGGGGTCTTGTCTTCAGTTTGTGAGAGCAACCTCAGGTCTAGACAACTCCAGTCTAGGCCCAGCAACTCAATTAGATCTAATCCCATCCAGGTACTTGAAATTTCATTAGCTGATAAGAATTGGAGCTCTGTCTTCCCCATTATTTGGTGATTTCATTAGATGGCCTTCATATGTGTATATATTTTAGTAAACTTCTACTGTATTAGGTTTCCATACTAAGTCTCTCTATGTATTCCCCTCCTTTACCCCCTCACCTGCTTGATCTTCCCTTTCATCTGCCCCCAATACATCCATAAATATTCCACAAATGAAAAACAGAAGGGACATTGTCTTCTCACTTTTAACCAGTATCTACAAGTCTTTAGAGAAGTGAAGGCCATCATAATCTTATTTCCTTCCATTAAGGAAATTAAGAGATCTAATCCTGTGCAATTCTTTTTAGTGTATTCATGGTTGCTGAGATTTTAATTAGGAAATGTTATGTCCAATGAACAACATTTCATAACAGTCAGTGCAATGCCCTCTAGGACACTGCAGTAAGACCCTGTTTCAAAATATGATTGAGGAAATAAAGCCCCGACTAGATACCTTATGCCACCAAGTAACACCCTACGTGCCCAGAATGCTTCAGTTTTTTATGTTACTCAAAGAGGTCTCATGTATGCCAATGAACATCACAGGCTATTTATAAGGCTATTGGATACCATCTATAACCCAATAGCAAGCCTTTAGTACTGAAGACACTACTTATCAAATGTGGAAAAATCAAGGTGGTGCTCAACTGGAAACTTCATCCCTATACACAAGGATTTAGTGCTGAAAGATACACTGCAGACAGTACAGGGGCAGCATAGTAACATTCAGCTATAAACACTGTGAGTTATCATGGTGACTCTCCTACAAGATATACAAATATATTAATGACTCAAATGTTATTGGAGTACTCCACCAGCTTTTGACTGAACTTAAACCCCATTTTATAAAATGGAATCCTGTTATAGTGGCAAAGAACCAGATAGGCAGATCTGGACCCAGGGGAGCCTGTACACTGGTGGACTAATCAATGACAATACATGAAGTAAATCTAGACCGCCCCCCCCTGTTCAAATCTAGCCCAGGGACAGCTCATTCTTCACAGTCATGGGAAGAGTGGGGACTGCCTCTGACATGAACTCTGGTGCCCATGATTTGATCACTTTCCTTTGGTGGGGAGGCCCAGAGGAAGGGGAAACAGGCTATCTGGATGAGACCTGATAGGCTATGGCTGTATAGTGGGGAAGGAGGTCCCCTTCTGTCAGAGGTCTAAGGGAGGGGAATAGGGCAGAAGAAGAGGGAGGGAGAATAGGACCAGGAAGATACAAGGGAGGAGATTACAGTCAGGATGTAATCTGAATAAATTATAATTAATTTAAATGTTTTAACTCATTAAAAAAAGAAAGAGGACTGGGAATATAGTTCAGTGAAGGTGGACTTTCATAGTGTGTTCAAGGTCCCCATTCAACCTCCAATATTACAAAATGAACAAATACAAACAAGTATAAATATAAGAAAAATTGATATTTATGTCAAAACAGATGAATACTCTTTCTATGAAACACAGTATGTGCCAGTTTCGGTGAAAGTAGATAAATAAATAAAATCCTGTTTACTTGAATCTAAAGATCTCTTTGAAATTCTTCACACAGCTTTTAGGAAAAAAACTATTTCTATTATACAAAGAAATATAAAACATATTATCTTTTGTTCCAAATGCAAATAAACTTTCTAAAACTTTCATATACATGGAAATTATTTTATATGTGTTTATAATACATCATTCAATACTCAGAGCATAAAATCTGTTCTCTTTGCTTTGATAAAATATCTATAAATTATTTAAACATCTAGAAGGACAGAAGGAGATGTAAGCAAAAATTATAGTTATATATAGCTCAGGACAATGAATGAAACTCAGTTTGTGATCTTGTGGGTGAGAGAAGCTCACTTTGCTATTCAAGATGCCCACCCACAGTGGAACAAATTTGTATCTTTTATTACATTACTGCAAAGTGAAATATTTGAGGTGATTATGTGTAAATAGTTTACCAAGGTAGTTTTTACTTTTATCTTTCTTTTAATTTCATCAACTACATGATTTTATCTAAAACATTAATGTTAGTCTTATTTCACTGATAATGTTGATAGAAAAAATACTTACATCTTACACCAGCATCCAACACAGTCTTTTGGTAACAACAAAAAGTTACATTATTTATCACATTAAAAATGCTGTGTTCATCCCTTATATTTACGTTTATGTTTCTACTGAATGCTTACACTCAAGCTTTAAAAGCTTTTTCATTATTCTTTTTTCATTATTTTTTAAAACTAGGGAATCAAATACTTTCAAAAATGTGCATACAACATGCTTTCCTTTATTTATATTGCATATTCTTATAAGTTCAAATTTTTCTAAGCCGAATGCAAAACATTGAAGACTGTTCTTAATTGAACTATTTCAGAAATGTTTATTCCTTCCAATGTAATGTATCTTAAGAGCATTTGATGCCTTAATTGAAACACAGTCAATCATAGCTAATAAACAATATTGAAATTTTACTTCTATGGTTAATGAGGTATAACTGACAAAATCTCTTATAACAAAAGATACACTATAATGATTTCATTATGTAAATAGTATGACATGGATGCCAAGATCAAGTCAGTGAAGGTAGTTATCTATTAGTCTTATGGAGCTAGTAAGTCTGAGAGCAATAGAGCCTTTTTGGCTCATGACAAGCTTGCACTGGAGTCTAAGGTCCCTGAGAACCAGAAGGCCACCAGAGACACACAAACCAGTGGATCTCCACTGTTTCATCTCAGATTCATAGAATGAAATTCATGGATGACAGTGTGAGTTTTAGATAGAAAAGTATTATAGACTTAGATAGATGGAGCCTCAAAAGGGGGAGGGAGTGATATGAAACTGGGGTGAGGCACAAGGAATTAGAAGGCTCATCTATAAGGTGTCCAGCTGCTTCCTCTCCTTCAGTCATATGTAGCATGCAAGTTGAGGTGCTCACAAAGGAGAAAATAAAACAAGGAAACTGGAACCCAAATCTTTCCTGGATTCCTGGCTTTCAGCAAGGATATTCCTCGCGATGCTGCTTTGTGGTGTCTACCCCATTGACCAGCTTCTGCCTCCTGTTGTCATCCTCATCATCAGTGTACGTGTCCAGCCACGTAAGGTAAGCCTTATGGGCAAAGTTCAAGTGTATAATACAGTATTCCAAATAGTAATGTTAACTTTTATTTACATTCATAGAATGGGAAGCATGAAAAACACAAAATTCTTGATTCTTAGCCTGAGAATATATTACATAATTACCCAGCAGCTAATGGTTTTTAGTAAAAATCAATAAAGTCATTTCTATTTTAATACATAAGAGTAATTCAGTCATCCATGATTGTTGATTATTTGTCACCTTATTTTGACTACTGAGGTAACAACTGTAGTTGACTACAGAGAATAGAGATAGTTCTATGTGGGTAGTATTGCAGAGGTCAAAGGTTAATATCAAGGAAAATATCCATCAAATAACAGTTTGAGGCATAATTTATATTTTGCAGCTTTGTGAGTTTGTTTGGTTTTTTGTTTTTTGTTTTTCGTTCCTTTAAGACATTTCTTACAACCACCCAATGGTGGGACTGACCTCAAATTCTGAGTGTGACCTTCATATAGTTTTTTGTCCTCCATCTGCTAAGTGGTGAAAATGCAGCTATGTTTTGTTCCACCTGGCTAAGACACCTTGTAATACCACATATATGCACAGAAAAAGAATATGACATATGCCCTGCGATAATATACAACTCAGAATAGAGTGGAGAAATATTTTCCATAAGAAATTTAGGCTAATTCAAACAAGGTACTCATGTTTTAATGGACTATTGAAATATAAATTAAAGGTAGAGACTCAAGTAGTTTTATAAAATCTGTATCGACAGATAGTCACATTTTCTTGCATGAAGTTTCAACTAAAACTCTGAAATATGAAATCATTCTGGGTATAATAACATGGGTTAACAATTCAATATAATGAATTTCAGCTTTTGAAATGACATTTTCAATTTTCATTAAAATTGATAAGATAAACCTATTATATGAGTCCTACCAATAAAAATTATCTATTATAAGACAGTCTTTTAAGGCTTTATTTAAGCAAATGCTTCATAAGAATTCCACTTGGACTAGTCATTTGTGAAACTCACATTGAGCTTTCAGTAAATTGATTTCTTTCCATTTTATGTTCTAAAATTTAATAGTTAAGATGAGTCAAGTAATGATACTTTTTTTGAAAAAAGTATTATTACCAGAGAATTGTAAGACTAATAAAATATTACTTTTCCTAAGTTAAATGTGACTTTTAGATAATATATAGAAATAAAAATGATGTTTCAACAAAATAGATTGCATTCGTATAAGTGAACATTACATATATGTGTTTATACAGGTATTGTGCATTAGACATATCCATAAAGAGATTTTAAAAGTCTTATATCAGACTGGAGAGATAGCTGTGAAAGCCTAGCTCACAACCAATATAAGAAATCTTATATCCAATTTTGAGGCAATTTTGGCATTTTCTGAAGGCTTTCAAAATGTTGAAATTTGTCATATTTAAAGACTATTAGAAACCACAGGAAAATAAGACAGCTGTGACAAAGAACAGATATAATGAAATGCAGAGAATCAAGATGCTAAGGAACAGGTAACTGTCAGTAAAACACCTCAGTTCTGAATTTAGGTAAGAGTAAGACACTTTTATAAACTTTATAAATCTTGTACAGTACTCACTCTTTGACACAGAGAAGGTAGTTACTCAGTTTCAATGTATTTTCTGCTTTAACTTTAAGCTCCCCAAAATGTGTATTTTTATAAAAAAAAAAAGGTCCAGAATGATATAGATAAAAGGAATTTGAATATTAATAGAAGTAATTTTACTATAATACGGGAGAACAAGATGCTTCATTAAATGCATCCAATGGAGCTAGAGATCCACAAACAGGATAAAACTACATCCATGTACCTTACCAGATGGAAATGTAGCACCTGAAAATAACAGCTGCTAAAAGAAAATATGGTGACAATGATCCAAGAAAGTGTGTCCTTGCTGATGTTTGGATGGGCCCCAAAATCCTAGGCAACAAGACCAAAATTAGACAAATAAGACAGTAACAAACTACACTCTGCACAGCAAAAGATAACCATCGGTAATAGAGTCAATAAAGGGTTGTCCTCTATGTAGTGTAACTTCAATTAAATGATTTTTAAATGAGGAGTGTGTGTGTGTGTGTGTGTGTGTGTGTGTGTGTGTGTGTGTCTGTACAGTTTATAAGGCAATAAGCTTCCAAATGGATTTTCCCCACATCACATTCCCGTCTTCTTTTCTTCCCTCCAGCCTCTCTCACCGACTCTCCTTGGAACTTGCTATGACTTCTCACTCCTAAGTTAATAGTTTCTTTTTCTTTTATTACTATTAATACATACATATAAAAGTATCTATTTATGTGTATGCACAAATGCATATAATTGCAACTTGATGAGGCCTTTTTAATTGCTGGTTTGTATATTAATTTAAGTTGAGCACTCTGTATTGCACAACCACTAGAGACATCAGCCATGGGAAAGGATTCCTTCTCCCAGCAGTCATTAGTTTCCTAGTGGTAGGACCCAGTAATTTTTCCCTTCTACATTGACATGTTCTTTGTTATTCCCATTAGAAAAAGAATCAGTTCCTAGTAAAAAGAATGTCCTCACAAGAGTAGGGAAATAGCTAGAAGAGGGAGGCAAAAAAATAATAATAATTCAAGGCTGCTTAATTACATCTCATTGCAACTCACAGAAGTTATGGGAAAATGAATTAGCCATTCAGGAATGCCCTACCGTGAAAGCCTAGGTCAGAGGGACAGTCAGTGTGATTACAAGAAGGAGTAAGGGGACAGGTTGGAGATATTACAGTCATACATGATCTATGAGGACTTGAACTCTTAAAAAAAACTTCATATAGTCTGGAGATTCAAAGATGTTTGCATTTAGTGAGTACCGTGTTTAGGGTGCAGAAGGTCAGAGGATATAAAACATACTGACCGGAGCAACACAGGAGCACCAGCAGCCCCGCGCCCCTAGCTCCATTGAGGTAAGTACAGGTCCCCTGGGGAACAGAGGATTGGCAAAGCAAAACCAATGAGTGAACTGGCTGCTGAATCCAATTCACCAACTTGGGGGCTTCTCAGTCTGAACAGTTGGGGAGGATCAGAACCAGTCTTCGTGCCCCTCATCATGGCTGGACATCCCCCCCTGGGTTCAGGAGTCACAAACCTCAAGCACTGTGCACTCTTCCAAATACTAGAGCAAGTGCAGGCACCCTGGATAATAGATGATCAGGGCAGTGAAAGCTGGCACCCTCAAGAACATCATCTGGATCTAGGGACAGTGTTCTGGCCTCCAAGTCACTGTACAACTTTACTGCTCATCACCCTGAGGAGACCAAGTAGTCAGAGGAATCCTGCTGAATTCTGGATCCTAGGAAGCGGACCTCAGACTACGTTTCAGAAGGACAGTGTCCACTAAGCCAGTAAACCACACAGTTGCATTCCAAAGGGACTCGCCTCCTCGACTGCCAGCTTAACAAACCTGAGCACCTTCAGCAGATGGCTAAAGGAAGGTGTAAAAACACAATCAACAAAAACAACCACAGTATGGCTCCACCAGAAATCCCAAAAAAAACAACTGACACTCTAATGCAGCCGAATCTCCGGAAAATGAGTTTGAAGCTATGATTGTGCAGGTATTTCAGAACTATAAAGGGGAATAGAATAGATACTTTCAGGAATTACAGGAAAACAGAAACAAACAAACAAAGACCATCAATGACAAAGAGGAAACCATACTCAAAGCAGATGAATGAAATTATTAAAGCTGTTCAAGACATGAAAATTGAACTAGAATCAATTAAGAAAACACAAACTGAGAAAACCCTAGAAATGGAAAACTTAAAGAATAGATCAGGAATCATAAAGGTATGTGTCACCAACAGAATTCAATAATTGGAGCAGAGAATCTCAGGAGGTGAAGATACAATTGAAGAAATTAATACATCTTTCAAATAAAATATTAACACAGAAAAATATGTGACACAAAATGCCCAAAAAAAGAAAGGAAATCAGGAAAAGATTTAATCTTAGAATAATAGGAATAGATGAAAATGAAGATGACAGCTTCCAAGGACCAGAAAATATTTTCAAGAAAATCATAGAAAAAAAAACCTAAAGAAAGAGATGCCCTTGAACATACAAGAGGCCTACAGAACACCAAATAGACTAGAACAGAAAAGAAATTCCTCCCACCACATAATAATCAAAACACTAAATCTACAAGACAAAGTAAATATTAAAAGCAATGGATAAAGGCCAGGCAACATAAAAAGACCCATCAGAATCATACCTTTCTTCTCAACAGACACAATAAAAGACAGAACATCCTGGGCTGATGTCATGCAGACACTAAGAGATCACAGATGCCAACCCAGCAAAACCTTCAATCACCATAGATGAAGAAAACAAGATATTCCATGACAAAATAAAATTCAGACAATATCTGTGTACCAAACCGGCCCTGCAGAAGATACTAGAAGGAAAACTCCAACCCAATGGGATCAACTATACCCAAGAAAATACAAGATCTAGATAATCTCACAACAGTAAAACCAAAAGAAAAAAGACACAGACACATGCTATCACCACCAACTTCGTAATAAAAAGAACTAACACTATTACCACCAACTCCATAATAAAAGGAACTAACAATTACTGCTCACTAATATCTCTCAACATCAATGGCCTCAAGTCCCCAATAAAAATACACAAACAAACAGAATGGATGCAGAAACAAGTTCCAACATTCTGCTGTATTCAAGAAACATACCTCAACAACAAAGATAGTTATTATCTGAAAGAAGAGGTATGGGAAGAGGTTTCCCAAGCAAACAGTCCCAAGAAGCAAGTTGGAGTAGCCATTCTAATATTTAATATCAACTAAAATTAGTCCAGCAAGATGGGGAAAGACACACTTCATTCTCATAAAAAAAAAAAAAACAAGAGGATATCACAATCCTGAATATCTATGCCTCAACAACAAGGGCATCCACATTCTTCAAAGAAGCACATTTAAAGCTTAAATCATACATCAACCCAAACACATTGGGAGACTTCCAAACTTTACTCTCACCAATTGACAGATCATCAAGGCAGAAACTAAATAGAGAAATAATGAAACTAACAGAGGTTATAAATGAAATGGATCTAATAGACATCCACAACAGAACTTTTCACCCAAACACAAAAGATTGTACCTGCTTCTCAGTACCTCATTGAACTTTCTCCAAAATTGACAATATAATCAGTCACAAAGCAAGCCTCAAAGATACAAGAAAATTGCAATAATCCCCTCCATCTTATCAGACCACCATAGTCACAAGCTGAACTTCAACAACAATAGAATTAACAAAAGCCTACAGACACATGGAAACTGAACAGTGTTATACTCAATTACAACTTGGTCAGGGATGAAATAAAAACTAAATTAAAGACTTCCTAGAATTCAGTGAAAATGAAGACACAACATATCTAAACGTTTGGGACACAATGAAAGCAGTGCTAAGAGTTCATAGCACTAAGTGAATTCATTAATAAATTGGGTACATTGCTTACAAGCAACTTAATGGAACACATAAAAACCCTAGAAAAAAGAAGCAGACACACCCAAGAGGAGTAGATGACTGGATCTCAGGGATAAAACTCAGGGATAAAAATCGATAAATTAGAAACAAAGAAAACATTTCAAGGAGTCAATGAAATCAAGAGCACGTTTTTTTGAGAAAGTCAATAAGCTAGACAAAACCTTAGCCAAAACTGTAAAGCAAAGGAGAGTGTCCAAATCTACAAAATCAGAAACAAAAAAGGAAGATATAATAACAGATAGCAAGGAAATCCAAAGAATCATTAGGTCTTACTTTAAAAGCCTATATGCCATAGACTTTGAAAATCTAAATGAAATGGACAATTTTCTTGAAAAATTCCACTTACCAAAGTTGAATCAAGATCGAGCAAATAACTTAAATAGTCCTATATGCCCTAAGGAAATAAAAAAAGTCACCAAAAGTCTCCCTAACAAAAAAGCCCAGAGCCAGATAGATTCAGCACAGAATTATACCAGTCCTTCAATGAAGAACCAATATCAAAACTCCTCAATCTATTTTTAAAAATAGAAACAAAAGGATTGCTACCTTCATTCTATGAAGCCATAGTCATCTTAATACCTAAGCTGCACAAAGAGCAAAGAGACTTTCAGACCAATTTCTTCTATGAATATTGATGTAAAAATACTCAGTAAAGTATTCACAAACGTAATCCAAGAACACATAAAAAATACCATTCCACCGTGGCCAAGTAGGTTTTATCCCCATCATGCAGGTGTGGCTCAATATACAGAAATCCATCAGTGTAATCGACCATATAAATAAACTGAAAGATGAAAGCCACATGATCATCTATCTCCTTAGATGCTGAAAAGCTTTAAAAAAGGTCTAACACCCATTCATGTTAAAAGTTTTAGAGAGATCAGGGATACAAGGCACATACCTAAACATAATAACGACAATATACAGCAAGCCTATATCCAACATCAAACTAAACAGAGAGAAACTTAAATCAGTTCCACTGAAATCAGGGACAAGACAAGGCTTTCCACTCTGTCTGTATCTCTTCATTATAGTACTTGAAGTCCTAACTAGAGTAATAAGACAACTAAAGGTGATCAAGGAGATACAATTTGAAAGGAAGAAGTCAAAGCATCACTCTTCAAGGCCAGATGTGGGAGTGCACACCTTTAATCCCAGCACTTGCAGCAGATCACTGTGAGTTCGAGGCCAGCTTGGTCTACAAAGTGAATCCTGGACAGCCAAGGCTACACAGAGAAACCTTGTCCGGAAAAACAAACAAACAAACAAAAGAAAACAACAACAACAAAAACCCAAAGTATCACTATTCATAGATGATATTATAATATATACCCATGACCTCAAAAATTCTACCACAGAACTTCTACAACTGATAAACACCTTAAACAAAGTGGCTGGATACAAAATCAACTCAAAAAGTCAGTAGTCCTATATACAAATGACAAATGAGCTGAAAAAGATATTAGGGAAACTACACCCTTCAAAATAGCCACAAATACATAAAGTATCTTGGAATAACATAAAGTAACTTGTATCAAGTGAAAGTCTTATATGAAGAAAACATCAAGTCTTTGAAGAAGGATACTGAAGAAGATATTACATGATGGAAAGGTCTCCCATACTCATGGGTTCAGGAGAAATCAACAGAAAAAAAAATGTCCGTCTTACTAACAGCAATCTACAGATTATGCAATCCCTATCAAAATACTTTAACATTTTTTACAGACATAGAAAAATCAAACCTCAACTTCATATGGAAAATAACAACAACAACAAAACAGAATAAATTAAACAATTCTGGAGGAATATCCATCCATGACCTCAAGTTGTCCTATTGAGCAACAGTAATAAAAACAGCATGGTAATGGCATAGAAATAAGCTGGTTGATCAATGGAACCAAGTTAAAGACCAAGAAATAGGAGCACATACTTATGGACACTTGATTTTTGACAAAGCAGCCAAAGGCATACAATGGGGAAAAAAGATAGCATATTCAAGAAATGGTACTGGTCTAACTGGATGTCTATGTGTAGAGAAATGCAAATATATCTATATTTATCAACCTGCACAAAAATCAAGCCAAAGTGAATTAAAGACTCCAAAATAAAACCTGATACACTAAATCTGTTAGAAGGAAAAGTGGGGAAGAACCTTGAACTTATTGGCACAAAAGACAACTTCCTTAACGGAACACCAATAGCTCAGGCTCTAAGATCAACAATTGTTCAATGAAAGCTCATGAAACTGAGAAGCTTCCGTAAGGCAAACAGAACAAAGCAACAGCCTACAGACTGTGAAAAGATCTTCACCAACCTTACATCCCACAAAGGGCTAATTTAAGAAAAAATACTCAAGAAATTAAACACTAAAAAACAAAATAATCTAATTTTTTAAATGGGTTAGAGAGCTAAGCAGAGAATTCTCAGCAGAGGAATACTAATGGTGGAGGAAAATAAAAGAAATGTTCAGAGTTGTTTTGATTTGCATTTTCCTGATAACTAAGGATGCTGTAAGGAAGAGTGGGAGGTTGGAAGATCTGGGACCTCCACTGGGAGACCATCAAGGCCTATGGATATGGAGGGAAGGTAGCAAAAACTGATGACCAACCAAAGACAATGGGTGTAAAGAACCAAGACCCCCTGTTTAGATGTAGCCAAGGGACAGCTGATTCTCCACATTGTGTGAGGGGTGGACTTCTGCTGAACCTCTGACGTGAACTCTAGTGCCCACAATTTGGTCACTACGCCTTCATAAGATGGCCTTGTGGGAACACAGAGGAAGGGGATGCAGGCAATCTTGATGATACCTATTAGACTGGGGCCAGACAGTGGGGTAGGAGGGATGCTCATCAGAAGTCTAGGGGTGGGGAAAAGGGCAGAAGGCGGAGGGAGAGTGGGATTGGGAAGATAAGAGCAAGTAGATATCAATAGCAATGGAAAGTGAGTAAATTATATTAAATAAAGTATACATATAAAATGACATTCTAAAAAAAGCTTCTATAGTTTTCAGTTGAAAAGCATAGAGTATCCATTTCAAAGGGTCTTGGGGCCTATTCAGGGATCCATAGGCCAATGTGAAGAATACCATGATTATGTAAACAAAACATAAAGGTTCAGTTCAAGGTGACAGCATAGTGGTAGCATGTGCATACTTTCAAGCAACATTCTCTATTTCAGAAATATAGGCTAGTGGAAAGCAAGGAATTGAATGTGACACCAAGATTTTAAAGTGTGAAGGTCTCAGTAAACTTAAGAGGATACACTTAAGGACTGAATAGTTTTTAGGGAAAAGTTCAGGAGCTTGGTTGCAGTTGAACACAAGAGTTTGTACATAGACATCTTGTTAAATTTCCAAAGCAGTTGGACAAGAATAGAGACATATTGTGGACAATATTGCTACAACTAATAACAAACAGATAGTAGTAAGCTCATTGCAGACAGAATTATTTTCCCATACAAGAGTCACAGATTGTTTTTGCTCATGCATGTTTTTCATTAACTGCTACTTACTATAAAAATATTATTTTGTAATTCTGAAAACTATATAGACAGGTACCTCGTAATAATATAATTTTACATTTATGCTGAAATATCTGAAAGCAGATAAAACTAACCAAGATGCTTGAAACAGGCTCAAAACAATTGAGCTACTTAGAAAGAACACTCTTCAACTTATTAGCAGCCTAGAGATTGTGTAGTATATGCTGGGTTGTTGTAGTGAGTGATGTCTGCTCCTGAAAGAGAGCCTTCCCCCTTATTCCTATAAGTTTTACTAATAAAAATCATTGGCTTAACAAGTTAGAGATTGATAGCATCTTTACTTGTATCTCTACTATGTTCCATACTGGGATGAGTAGATTTTTTTCTTTCACATATGCCCAGGAATAATTATATGTGTATATAAATGTGTATATTACTTGTAGGTCTTCAATTAGACATGGGACCCCTTGAAATTTTCTGTCTGTGATGACATGTCAATTGGTATTATCATTGTGCAGGTCTAGTTTAAGCAACCATATTGTTAGATTTCACTGATGCAGCTCGCCCATCATATCTAGAAGACACTCTCTGACAGCAGTCCTCCTGACTCTTCTGCTCTTACTATCTTTCTGATCCCATCTACCACAATGTTCCTTGAGCCTTAAGTGTAATAGTTGTGCTGTAATTGTTCCAATTGGACTTAAATACCTGATAGTCAATGTTTTCTGCATTTTGACCAGTGAAGATTCTCTATAAGAGCTTCTGGCTGCTACAAAGTCCAAAAGTTTCTTTGAGGAGAGGTAACAACATTTATATTGGGGTATAAGATAATAGAGGTAGAAAACTATATGGTTTAGGGAAATGTCAGGAGCAGATTCTCCCCGAGAGTCTATGATTTCTCTAGTCATAGGTAGTTGGTCAGGGTTACAGTACTAGCCATTACTTCTCTCCTATCCAGTGGCACTTCAGGTCAGTCAGACAGCTGTTGGTTACTGCTGTCATAAAAGTACCACTATGGCATTATTGATGCTTTGCCTGTCCACCCATGTTTGGGAGTCAAAGACTTTTCACTTTTGGCAACTTGCCTTGCACCTTCTCATGTTATGAGAGCTAGTTGTCAATGGGAAAGCTTCTATGTCAGTTCCAGATCACTTCCTCCAAGTGTTATGGCCAAAGTGTGTATGGTGCTTAACAATCAGGTCATGTGTGTGTGTGTATGTGTGTGTGTGTGTGTGTGTTTATGTGTATGACTGTGTATGTGTTACAAATTCATATATATAATTCTATTATAGTTTACATTTCTATAATATATGTGTATATTAAAATAATATATGGTATATAATATGTATTACTACATACAAAGGCAATTGATTTTTGTATTGGGATCCAAATAGGAAAAGAAAAAATAATACTATATCTATTTGTAGATAATATGATATTATACATAATGTCCAAATATTTCATCAGGAAACTTCTAGAAATGAGTAATAGTTTCAGCATAGTGACAGGGAACAGGAGCAACTCAACAATTAATAATGTTTCTGTCTACCAATGATAAGCATGTGGGGGATAAAGATAATGTCAATACTCCCATCCACAATAGCTTCAAAATAAATAACAGCTAAGTATATATCTAACCAAGAAGTGGATGACCTGTATAATGAAAAACTAAAACCTCTAATAAAAACAACACTAGAAGATCGAAATCATGGATTTCTGCTCATGGATTTGTGGAATTAATATTGAAAAATGAACAGCCTGTCAAAACCAATTTACAGATTTAATACAAAATACTTCATGACATTCTTTATATGAATAGCAATCTTTTACTTTAAAAATGAGACTGATGATTCTGCTCTATACTGTATAGATGTTGCAGAATTTTGATGTCAAAATACAACCTAATTTCTCAGGGCTTAATTTTTCTGGATAGCTAATTTTTTAAGTAAATGAGATTTTTACATTACAGTCTCCCAGATTTGACACTATCTGAACTTTTCTAACAATTTTGATTTTGCATTATTAAAAGTCTTAGTTCCAGAGTTTGCAGATTTTTCAAATGATGGAAACATAACATCACATGCAAGGATCATGAGGAGATATTTCTCCATTAAAGGCAATGGAGGTCTTCTTCTGGATCCTATAGCCCAGGAACAACAAGAAAAGTTAGCTAAAAGCATATAGAAAAAATGAATTTACCTACATTATTAAAGAGGAGTCCTTTTAGTTCCTTTGCATCTTTCCTATATCAATATTCCAATATATAACTGAACTCAAGCAAAGAAATGTGCATGTATAGGCTAATTAGCCTTTACGGTAGTGAATTGAACTGAGACATGTCTCAAATGTCATATAGCTGATGGGGAGGGGGTTCCCTTGTTATACTCTTGCTTTGGGGGCCAGGGCTTAGGGTATCACAATGAAAAAGCTATCTCTGTTCTCATTGTATTATTGCCTGTTATGCTGGAATTGAAATTAGTAAATCTTAACCTCAAATGACCCGTTTATAGTTTCCTTTTCCACTTATAAATCTGACACTTCCTGGTATATAGTAGTCATTAAATATATGCTTATTAATAAAAATAAAAGACAGGAATTATCAATAATATCACTCAAACCTCCTCTTTTTCTGAAAGATATGCTATATGAAAAATCTATCACCTCAAAGTAAATACTGTTAATTTTAATTGATTATCTATGTAGTGGTTTGAAAGCCAATGTCTTCCATCACCTCAGATATTTGAACACTTGTTCTCCTGTTGGTGATGCTATTTGGGGGAAGTTTAAGAGGTATGATAGTAGTGGAAAAGGTACATCACTGAATGTAGGCTGCGAGATTATAAGTCTTGAGCTATTTCCAGTCCACTCTCACTTCTGTGAGTTTGTTGTTAAAAATTCAGTGAAAGAGCTTAGTGGTGGGCCTATCCCAGGGCTCACATGGAGAAGTCAGCTCTGGAGACTTTCACTTTTCAATTTTCTGAATGTGCCGGGCAGTAATGGGCAAGTTTATGAGACCCAGAAAAGTGGTGCTGGTCCTGGCTGGATGCTACTCCGGAGGCAAATCTGTCATCTTCATCAGGAAGAATATTGATGATGGCACCTCAGACCACCCTTACAGGCATGCACTGGTGGCTGAAATTGAAAACTATCCCTGAAATCTTACAGCTGCCACTAGCAAGAAGAAAATCAGCAAGAGAGCAAAGATTAACTCCTTTGTGAAAGTTTATAACCACAATCACCTCATGTCCACAAGGCACTCTGTGGATATCCCCTTGTACAAGACTGTTGCCAACAAGCATGTCTTTAGAGACCCAGCTCTGAAACACAAGGCCAGGCAAGAGGCCAAAGTCAAGTTTCAGGAATGATACAAGTCATAGAAGAGCCAATGTTTTTTCTAGAATCTTTACTTTTAAGTAAACTTTTTTCTGTTATTAAAATTTTTAAAGGAGAGAGAGAGAGAGAGAGAGAGAGAGAGAGAGAGAGAGAGAGAGAAGAAGAAGAAGAAGAAGAAGAAGAAGAAGAAGAAGAAGAAGAAGAAGAAGAAGAAGAAG
>OU015752.1:14230034-14277285 GCA_907169655.1 Acomys percivali
CTCTCTCTCTCTCTCTCTCTCTCTCTCTCTCTCTCTCTCTCTCTCTCACACACACACACACACACACACACATACACACGCACAATTCTATTTATTCGATGTTCCATTACTCACTTGAGAACTTGATATTTCTGTCTTTTTATTGGATTATCCATAATTATTTTCTGGCAAAAAAGATGGAAGTGCTGAGTTCTGAATGATGCAGAAGAAAAGAAACCACATTTTTATTTTTCTTCCAAGTGAAGAATTATGTCACAGAGCCCCTTAATGTCTGAAAGTTTGAGGGGGAAATGCTCATCTCTTCTTTAAAGTTGTTTAGTGTAGTTGTAATCTTAGCATAAGGTTAGAGGTGATGGTGTACCACACAGTAATAACACATCAATATAAAAGATAAGATTTTCTCTGTGTATAGCTTGAAAACTTATAGCAAAATCACCTGTTGGAGATGGAATGTTCCAAAGACTATCTCGCTCTCTCTTAGGTTGCTTTCTATTGCTGTGACAAACATTTTTATTAAAAGGACCTTGGGGAAGAGTGCATTTATTTCATATTAATATTTACAGTCCATCATGAAGAATAGTCAGAGTAGGAATTCAAGGAAGGTACCTGAAGGCAGGAACTGAAGCAAAGGCCATGAAGGAATGCTATCAGGCTTTCCTCCCCTAGTTCGCTCAGTCTGCTTTCTTATACAATCTAGGTTCACCTTCTCAGGCATAGCACAGCCCACAGCATGTTAAGTCTTCACAGATCAAGTCTAAATAGAAAAATTCCTCAAGACATTATGATAGGCAGATCTGGGCCCAGGGGTCCTGCTCAAACTATGGCACCAGCCAAGGACAATACATGCAGTAAACGTCAAACCCTTCCCCAGATCTACCCAATGAACAGGACATTCTTCACAGTTGAGTGGAGAATGGGGTCTGACTTTTAGACAAACGCTGGTGCCCCATATTTGACCATGTCCCCTGGATGGGGAGGCCTGGTGACACTCAGAGGAAGGATAGCAGGCTACCAAGAAGAGACTTGATACCCTATGAGCATAGGGGGAAGAGGTCCCCCTCAGTCACAGTCATAGGGGAAGGGAGTAAGGGGAAAATGGGAGGGAGGGAGGAATGGGAGGATACAAGGGATGGGATAGCAATTCAGATGTTATGAATAAATTAATAAAATATATTTTAAAAATAAAAATAAATAAAAAAAGAAAATTCCTCACAAACCTGCTAATAGACTAATGTGATAGAGGCAGTTCCTCAACTTAGATTACCTCTTCTCAGATGATTTTAGACTGTTTCAAGTTAACAAAAAAATTACAAAGCACGTTATCTTCATTCTAACATGAAATAAAATTTTGTACGCATGTACCACTATCTTCACCACCAACCCAGTAATGCTACCATCATTGTTTCAGAAAAATAATGTTTAATAGCACTTAAGCCATTAATGTCACGATATGAACTTTATTATCATAAAATTCTAATAAGTGTTTTAAACATCTTATTTTAAAAGAGGACCTGCATAATGTAGACTTTAACCAGAATGAAAATAAAGAAAATTCCAATTATATTATCGTTAAGATAATAATGACAGAATGGAGAGTAAAGAGCCTCATTAATGGTTTTTACTGGCATTAATGGCCTTTTAAATTTTGCCCATTTAACTTAAGTTGCAATCATAAATTCCCTCATATTTGTTATAGAACATATTCAGATGGACAATGGGGGCTTGGGGTAGTTGTCCCTGAAATGTTCACCTCAATTAATTTCTTTATTCTGTAATTGTTTCTTGGCAGAATATGAAATACTATTTTAATTTACATTTTATTAATGGTGTTTTAGAATTGAGACTCACAAATGAAAACTCTGGGACTCTTTATCGGGAGAAAACATATTCAATATTTGTTCTTATCTCTCGATTGTCATTCTGACAAAAATAAGGTGGTATATTGGAGTACTTTAAATTTGTATTTCCCTTATGACAAGGGATACTGAACACTTTGGAAAATCATCATTAGCCATTTGTATTTCTTCTCTGAAAACTGCTCATTTCATTGCCTATTTGCTGATCAGCACTTTTGTTTCTTTATATTTAATTTTTGAAGTTGTCTGTAATCTGGATATTGTTTCCTGTTTGTACATAACTGAAACCCACCCCCTCCTATTTTAGGAAGCCCAGACTGGTTTTGTACTCTCAGTCACCTGGCTTGGCCTTCAAAGTTATGAGAGTACAGTCCCCAAAATAATGTTAGCAGTAGAAAAGATATTAGTATCAAAAGTTTTTTTAAAAATATCACTACATATTATAAAATTATTAGTCAGAATAACATACTATAAGTACAATTATGGAAATGAACTAGACATTTTTCATAGAGAGTAAAAAGTGAACTTAATGTAATTTACCAAACTGACAACATAGTTATAAATCCTAGTCTTAAGTACATTATGCAAATTGAATTCACATTTAAAACATTTTCAAAACCCTCTTCAGATTTAAATGGCTTGTCCAAAAACAAAATATTACAAATATAGGAAAGAAGTAAATGGTTCTCAAGTTACTTCATGAGCTGTTTATAACAGCTGAGAAGGACTCTATGAAGTAAATTTACATGCTAATATCAATCATGAAAATACAACTAAAATCTCACCACACCAGCAAATAAAATTCCAATTTCAAGCAATATAAAATATCTAGGAGTAACTCTAAACAAGCGAGTGAAGGACTTGTTTTAAAATGTTTTTCAAATCTGAGAACAAAGAGATTGAAGATGACATCAGAAGATGGAAAGGTCTCCCTTGTTCGTGGATTAGGAGAATTAGCATAGTAATAATGGACACCTTAAGAAAAGCAATTTACAGTTCAGTGTAATCCCTATCAGAATACTTACACAATTTTTTTAAAGACATTGGAAGTTCAATTCTCAACTTCAGATTGAAAAACAAAAAACCCAGAATAGCTAAAACAATCCTGTACAATAAAAGATCCTCTGGAGGAATCTCCATACCTGATCTCAAGCTATGCTATAGAGCAACAGTGATTAAAACAGCATGGTACTGGTACAGCAATAGGCTGAATGATCAAGGGAATTGAATCGAAGACCCAGAAATGAATCCACACACATATGGTCACTTGAAGTTTGACAAAGAAGCCAAATCTGTTCAATGGAAAAAAATAGCATCTTCAACAAATTGTGCTGGTCTAACTGGATGTCTACATGTAGAAAAATGCAATTAGACCCATATTTAATCACCATGCACAAAACTCAAGTCCAAATGGATCAAAGACCTCAAAATAAAACCAGACACTAAATTGGTAAGAAAAAGTAGGGAAGAGCCTGGAACACATTAGCATAGGAGACAACTTCCTGAACAGAACACCAAAAGCACAGGCTGTAAGGTCAACAATTAATAAAAGGGACTTCAGGAAGCTGAGAAGCTTCTGTAAGGCAGAAGACACTGTCAACAGAATAAAGCAACAGCCTACAGACTGGGAAAAGATCTTCACCATCCCTATATCTGACAAAAGTCTAATATCCAAAATATAAAACGAACTCAAGAAATTAAACACCACCAACTCAAATAACCCAATTAAGAAATTGGGCTCAGAACTAAATAGAGAATTCTCAACAGAGGAATATCGAATGGCTGAGAAACACTTAAAGAAATGCTCAATGTCTTTAGTCATCAGACAAATGGAAATCAAAACGACTCTGAGATTCCACCTTATACCTATCAGAATGGCTAAGATCAAAAACTTAACTGGCAGCATATGCTGGCGAGGTTGTGGAATGCAAACTTTAATAACCACTTTGGAAATCTATCTGGCACTTTCTCAGAAAACTGGGAATAGGGCTTCCTCAAGACCCAGCTATTCCACTCCTTGGAATATACCCAGAAGATGCTCCAGCACACAACAAGAACATATGCTCAACTATATACATAGCAGCCTTATTCATAATAGCCAGAACCTGGAAATGGCCTAAATGGCCCTCAATTGAAGAATGGATAAAGAAACTGTTTTACATGTACACCATGGACTACTACTCAGCTATTAAAAACAAGGAAATCCCAAAATTTGTGGACAAATGGATTGAACTAGAAATGATCTTATTGAATGAGTTAACCCAGAAGCAGAAAGACTCACATGATATATACTCACTTATAATTGGACACTAGCCCAAGAGGCATGTCCCACGAACGTCTTCACTTACCAGGAGATTGGGATAGATGTGAGGACACCCTACTGGGACTCTAGGTAAGAGAAATATAGGAGAATGGGGAAACAGAAGGATCCAGAGGGTCTTAGACATCTACAAGAAGAACATCATAACAGGTGGATCTGGGCCCATGGGTGTCTGCTCAAACTACTGCATCTACCAAGGACCATACAAGCAGTAAACATTGAACCCCTACTCTGATCTACCCAATGGACAGGACATTCTTCACAGTTATGTGGAGAGCAGGACACTGACTCTGACATGAACTCTGCTGCCCCATATTTTTTTTACCAGTTCCCCTTGGTGGGGAGGCCTGGTGGCACTCAAAGAAAGAATAAGCAGGATACCAAGATGAGACTTGATAGTCTATGACCATATAGTGCCCGGGAGGAAGTCCCCCTTGGTCTTAGACCTAGGGGAGAGGAACAGGGTGAAAGCGGGAGGGAGGGAGACAGGGAAGAATGGGAAGATACAAGTGATGGGATAACAATTTAGATGTAATCTGAATAAATTAGTAAACAAAGAAAAGAAAAAAATTAACAATTTCATCAAAATACAAAGAGTAGAAAAATCTAAATAAAATATTTTAAATAATCTAAATAAATAGCTCATGACAAGGTCATCTTCCATAGGAAGACAAAATTATAATGAAATTTTACATGCACGCATTTGAGCTGTCATAGTTTAAGATACAGACTATATTAACTTTTCCTTGTATAAAATGAAGTTACACACTGTTGATGAACAATTGCATTGTTTTTACTTTTATAAAGTCTCTGCTTGATAATATGTATCGAAGATGACCCAGAATTTCCCTCTTAGAAATGTGAAATCAATAGGAGTGTGTGATATGCACCTTATAAATATATGTAAATGCTAATAACAGTATTTTTAAAATAGCACCACAATAGAATCAAATTAGTACACTTAATACACTACAAATCCACTATGCAGCAATCAAATTGAACAAAGTACTCTAATATACAGTTCAATGGGTTGAATTCCTACATACAATGTAAAAGTAAAACCACAGAGCAAAAAGAAGCTTTCTACAAATGATATGATTTATAAATATTTTAAATTGGAACAAGTCTATAGTAGTTTTATTGTTAGCATCAGTAATCAATTTGACATACCTACATTCAGGAACCTCGATTGAGGAATTGGTCTCATCAGATTAGCCTATGGGCTTGTCTGTGGGGCTGTTTTTTAAAATTACCTACTGTGGGCTGTTCCATGCATCCAGGCAGGTGGGACTGGGCTGTATAAGAAAGAGAGCTGAAGAAGTTAGGGAAAGCAGACCAGGGAGCAGTATTCCTTCCTGATCTCTTCCTCAGCTCCTGTTTTGGTTTCCCTTGAGGAAAAGAACTTGTTCTTTGCCAAGTTGATTTTGGTCATAGTATTTATCACAGTAATAAAAAGCAAACTAGAGCAAGTAGTAACGATCAGAGTAGCAGTGACCTTTATATTTGTAGTGATGTAATGGTTTCTACCTAGCAACCACTGGCAGAGATGTCTGTGTTCTTTTTCTGGAGTGGGGTCACCTTTATGTGACCCTTCATAAAAATCTAGCAGTGTAGAGTTATGATGTACATATCTCTAGGAGTGTGTTGTAGATTTATAAACTTGTTTGTATTAGAAAATATTGCTTATATAGAACACAATAATAAAAGGGATATTAAAAGTGTCTTTTGTGTTAATCATGAAATTAAAAAATTCAGCAATTGTTCAAACCAATTAGATTTGAAATATATTTTATTTGTTTTATATTTAATATTTTTCCTACTGTATTTATTCCAAACATCATGTCCCAAAGGAATTGGTTAAGCAAATGAAATATCAACAATTTAACTCAGTTAACTATGAAATAAGTGTGCTGTTGACAGAGTTTGTGGCCGGATGGATTCAGAGTCCGGAGGAGGTACTATTGAAGGAGGGAGTTTCTCATGCTGGGCTATTTACAGTTCCCCTGATAGCAAACAGACAATTTTGTCCCAAAGTAGAAGCAGGGTTTTCCCAATTATTCTCTTTTCCTATTTCCTATTTTTTATATAAATCATGTTAAGTTTAAAGGATTGTGGGAGTTTATGGCAAATTCAAATTAAATATTTCTGTTGTCCAAGTCAGAGATATTGTAGTGAATCTCTATTAAACCTCACATTGACTCAGTCAACCACTCTTAAAACCCATATTCATCTCTTTTATTTTTGTTTGTTCACAGTCTCTAAACTACTCTTCCATTTTGTCTTATCCAGTTTATACATTCTTTTACATAACACAATGTTCTGTAACTTCAAATATTCTAACACTACCCAGCTTAAAAATGTTCAGGATACTTCTGGGGAGATAGGAAACAGCAACCTGTATTGTGTATGCCCACCTCAGCAGCAATTTCACAGACAGAATTTGTCTGGTGGCACACAGTCTAATATAGCATAATGTAAATAGTAAGCCCTTGATTTTTAATGGCAGAGTTACTTACATACAATAAATGACTTTTTAATGGGAAAACAAACAGAAACCTCAGTACCTACTGCTATCCTTGGCAGGTTTTAATTTAGTAAATAATAAGGATCTATTTGCAATTGATCACTTCCTTGAAAGGGAGAATAGGTTTTCTAAATGTTATGGTCCCTGGTAGGCTGACTGTGCCCTGGTGAATGACCACAAATCCAAAATATAGACACAGCGAGTTTAGAGCTCATGGGCTATGTTTTCCTTCTTCTTTTATTCTTATGAAGATATAAAAGTTCGGGTAGGTATGGAATAAAAACAGATGCCGAAGGACTTGAAGGAGGAGTTATTATGATCAAAATATAATGAATGAAATCCTCAAAACAACATAAGAGAGAAAGAGTACTAAAAATGTGATCATTTCTCAAAAGTAACTCTGGGAAATTAAAAGTATAGCCATACCTTACACAATATGTTTTCCTTGTAGCAAGTGTAGCTTAGAATATTTTATATTGATTTACCAGCCCTTAAAATTAGATTTCTGATTAATGTGTCTTTGTTTAGGATTACAGGTCTATTAATCACTTTTTATATTGAGTATATTGTCCCGGTCTAAGAGAAGTGGCATGACTGTACGATGACATAATTTCAATTAAATAGTTAATTTGAAATTATGTGGACTGAATTGTTCTGATGAAATGTCTAACTTAGTTCATATGCATTTTTCTATCTAGTAGATTTATTGATTACTAGAAAAGGAATTAACCTCTCCCTCAATGAAAATCATCTGTACTAAAATGTGTAACTCTGACCTTTGAAATAAACATACTGCAGAGCAGCAGTTGTCTTCTGAGTGGACATATTTTATTTCCCTTATTTAGGTATATAATTATGTCAGTCATACTATTTATCACTTATTAAAGTTATTCTATATTAGAAATATATATATTTGTTAATTAAAAAACAAAAATTAAACACAAGTTAAGTAGAAATCAGACACAGACTATCAGTTTGCAAAGGCTGCCATGACAAACCAGCCTTCTGTCTGTACTCTGGGTAGAGGGCTCAGGTGTCGCTTTCTCTTTATATTAGCATATTAGTCTTCAGGGATTAGACCCACGCAAGTGTGCTTCTATTGATTTCCATTTCATCTCTAAATGTAGTGACATTTAGTACTTGTGTCTTCCAAGTGTGAACTGGAGAGAAATGCATTGCAGTTCCTAAGGAGACGGATAGAGCTTGCCTTTATCGACTAATTCTCAGGATGCTATCTTTCCATAGCATAGTTTATCATCCCTTGTGACAGCTTCCCTGATAAAATAGTCCTCTTCTCCTTCCCTACAATGTTCCTTTGCACTTTATGGCTTCTCTGTTGTCACACAATGATAATAGATTTGTCACTTTATGAACACCTTTTCTTGTGTGCTGTTTGCTACTTTTGTGGAGATGCACTTTGTAATTCTGCTCCTCTTTGTTGGCTTCTTTTTCCCACCCTATATTTCTGTTTTGATACTTTAAAAAATAATTTATTTATATTACATCCCAGTTGTTATCCCCTCACTTGTATCTTCATGTTCCCCCAACTCCCTTCTTCACCATATTCCCCTCCGCTAGATCGGTAACAGAAAGGGACCTCCTCTTCTACCATATGATCACAGCCTATCAGGTCTCATCTGGATAACCTGTTTCCCTTCCACTGAGGGGTCCAATAGGGAGCACCAGAGTTCATGTCAGAAGCATTCTCCATTCTTCTCATAACCATGGAGAATGAGCTGTCAATTGGCTAGATCTGAATAGAGGGTCTAGATTTATTGCATGAATTGTTCTTGGCTGGTACAGCAGCTTGTGTAGCCCCATGAGTCCAGATTTGCCAGGCTTGATGGTCTTCTTGTGGGGTACCTGGACCCTCCACGTCCTTCTATCTCCCCATTTTCCACACCACTCTCACCTGTAATCCAATAGTGAGTCACAACATCTGTCTTGATCTCCCTCTGAGTGAAGACACTCAGAGAACATTCATTTTGGGCTAATATATAATTATTAGTGAGTACACCATATGTATCTTTCTGGGTCTGTTTTATCTCACTCAGCATGATCATTTCTGTTCCATCCATTTGCCTGCAAATTTAAAGATTTTCTTGTTTTTAATAGCTGAGTAATATTCCATACTGTAAATGTATCACAGTTTCTTTATCTATTCTTCAACTGAGGGACATCTAGATTGTTTCCAGATTCTGGCTATTACAAATCAGGCTGCTATGAACATAATTGAGCAAAGGTTGTGTGGTGGAGCATCTTTTCAGTGTATGTCAAGGAGTGGAATAGCTGGGTCTTGAGGTAGCCCTATACCCAGTTTTCAAAGAAAGTACCAGATTGATTTCCACAGTGGTTGTATAAGTTTGCACTGCACCAGCAATGAAGGAGTGTTCCCCTTTCTCCACATCCTCACTAGCAAGTGTTATCACTTGAGTTTTTGATCTTAGCCATTCTGATGGGTGTAAGATGGAATCTCAGTGTCATTTTGATTTGCATTTCCCTGATATCTAAGGATGCTGAGCATTTCTTTAAGTATTTCTCAGCCCCTCGATATTCCTCTTTTGAGAATTCTATTTAGCTCTGAACACCATTTCTTAATTGGGTTATTTGGTGTTTAATTACTTGATCTCTCTATATATTTTGGATAGTAACCCTTTGTCAGATATAGGGTTGGTCAAGATCTTTTCCCAGTCTGTAGGCTGTCGCTTTGTTCTTTTGACAGTGTCTTTTGCCTTACAGAAGCTTTTCAGTTTTATAAGGTCCTATTGATTAATTGATTAATTGACCTTAGAGCCTGGGGCTGTTAGTGTTCTATTCAGGAAGTTGCCTCCTGTGCCAATGAGTTCCAGGCTCTTTCCCTCTTTTTCTTCTAACATATTTACTGTCTCTAGTTTTATGTTGAGGTCTTTTAGCCACTTGGACTTGAGTTTTGTAGGTGATAAATATGGATCTATTTGCATTTTCTACATATAGACATCCAGTTAGACCAGTACCATTTGATGAAGATGCTGTCATTCCTTTTTGCCTGTAATTAGCTCCTTCCTGCTGCTACTGCATTTCCAACCACCCACAGTTTTCAACACAGGAAGAATTCTGGAAGGAGTATCAGGGGTGGTGAGAATCAGGGTTATATATGGTGATCAAGATACATTTTTGTAAAAACATGAAAATCTTAAAGAATATATTTTAAGATATTCATAAAAAATGATTTTCAAAGGGTAGTGGTGGTGGGTGACTTCAAGGAAATACTATGTTCTTGACACAGCAGGGCAGCTGCACATATGAACTCAGAGCAATTAAGACAGCCTGCACAGGCCTGTGTAAGCACAAACCAAACCAAATCCTAGCATGGAGGCCGACTTTGGAGCAAAATCTCAGCCAAGTCATTGACAATTGCTGGCTCCAAGAGACTGAGTATTCCCTATGGGTGTACAACCTGATACATTCCAATGGAAGACTATATACCCGTGAATAGTTTGGCTGCACAAACTAAACTTGATGGGTTCAAAAAAGAAAAGCACACAAAGATGGGTGGCTCTGGGAACAGTTGAAGGGAGAGGTGAACACAATAAAAAAGATTTTGTATTAAACTCTCAACAAACTTAAAAAAAAAAGAGGTTTTAGCTTAAAATGGTCTGGGGATATAGCTTAGTAATTGAATATTTTCCTGGCAGCCATGAAGCCCTGAGTTCAATGTATAAGAAAAGAAACACAGAGAAGAAAGGGAAACATGCTTTGCTTTAATTCTTTCTTACCTATAAGAATGTATCTTTACTAGTCTGTAGTCCAATTAACCATAGTTCATTGGTTATTTGTTTCTGAGACCATGGCAGTCTTTCTTTGTTGTTGCTCTGCTAAACAAAAAATGCCAGGTAGAGCCTAGAAAATAATGAAAATGGTTTACAGAAAGTTGCTATCTTTTTTTTTTCCTTTTTTCCAATCAATCTTATTGGATTGAGCTACTTCCTGCTAAGATTCGGCCTCAGGTTTTATTAAACTTATATGTGTTCTTGTAAGAAATTCTACCTTCAGCAGCATTTTAAAAATGCACAAGGGTGATAGCAACAGACATGTTTTATTTGCTCCAGAGATCACAGTAAAGGCCAAATGATGGATTTTTTCCAGCGAGATAGGTATTGAAATATTTAGAATTTTTCCCTAGGCAAATAAAACTTTTAAATAGCAAAATAGGTGACCTTGTAAATCTTTCTGACTACTAGCTGTGTTTAACAAGCGGCTAAGTCACTTAGTGACAGTGAAGGCCAGATGACTTTTTTAAAGAGAGTAGGATAGATAGCTGAAAGTTTCTTTTTCCACATAAAAATTGATGAAAAGTCTATATGAATGGAAAAGGTATTTTCTACAATTCCATTTTTTATCAATGTTGGTCATGAGTCAAAGGACAGAAATGTTGACATTGTAAGTATTTTCAAGAACTCAAAAAGGACAATATGAGAAGCTAATTTTATTAATTAATTTGAAGCTAAGATTGCAGCATCACATTGACATAGGGCTCACACAGTTCCACATTAATGAATAGAAGAAAAAATAAATAAATAGAAAGGAAAATGTAAAGAAAGAACACCATAGTAAAGTACATTAGATTATAAGTTCTAGGAAATCCTGGAGCCATTATTCTATTTGAGATTGATTAAGGAAAATTAGCATTCTTAAATTAAGATTAAATGGTTCAACAGGTGTGATTTTTTTCTTTTTTGAGAAGAAAGTGAATAATCTTAGAACTGTGTTAAAGCTGTAGAAAATAATTCTTAAATGGTTCAGTTACAAATAATATTTACTGATAATAAATGCTTAATATAAATTCTACTCTTAGATAAGCATTGTAGAAACATTTCACTTATTTACCATAATCTTTTAAATAGGAATTCAGGTTTTACAGACAAGAAGATTAAATCTAAAGAAGTCAACTTTCTTTATTGACATTTAGGCATAATAAGGATTGATAATTGGGTCAAATTAGAAGACATTAAGTAAAGGTTGCTCTAACCAATGAGCAAGTACACTGAAATTAAAAAACATAATTTATCTCTCATAACACACGTCATTATGATTTGGGTAGAGAAGATGTCTGGCCAACAGATACTGAGGAAACACGACACTTTACCCACTAGGTTCTCAAGGCTTAAGGTCATGAAACTTAGCTAGATGTTTAGTGTTGATTTAATCAATGAACATAGAAATTCTGAAAGAATGAATGAAGTTGAAATTTAGTTTAGGTATCAGTTTCTTTGGCCACAGTTCTGTGATACATAGTTCTGCTTTCTAAGAGTAGGATTTGGAAATGCCATCCATAGGCTCAACTTGCACATCCCCAACTAGTAAGTCACGGTTCCATGCCTTAATCATTCATTATAGCCACATAAATGCATTGTGTTATAAGCAGTCTTGTTTTATTGTTGTGGTTAATTTATCAGTATGGCTTAAAATGTTTATTATTAGGACTATAATTATTATTATGGTGGTATTTTCTAACGCACTAGCAATCAGTGAAAAACAGACACTTGTTATATATTAAAATAGCCTTAGTTAACCTGGGGCACGGAAAATATTAATCCCCTAAACTACATCTGATATTTGTCAGGTATCCCATACCCTTCCCCAGTCTCATGCCATCTGCTTCTAATAATTTCTATCGAGCTACTTCCCAAATCAAGTTAATACTTGCTAATGTTCTTTGTCTGGGCCAAATATTCCATCCATGGCAGCCATGGGTTTCTCCTTCACCTAACCCATAGCACTGGCCTTCCTTCTTCCTGTTTTTCTCCTCCAGTCAGTGTCTTCTTCTCTCTCCCAAGATTCTCTCTGCCTCTCAAAGCCCCAGAACCTTAGCTACACCTATCGCATTTGCTCCACCCAGATGTGTTGCTTTTAATTGGCCAAACAGGAACAAGGTTTTAAGCAAGGTTACAAACAGTTTGGGGTATGTGAGTCTATTCATTTAACCAGACCAGACCAAGACCAACCTCCAACACTATAATATTTTCATTAACAAAAAAAAAAGAGGGAGAAAATCAATTATTTGGTCTGATGAACAGAAAATTAAGTGGATGCACTCAGCAAATGAGCCCCTTCAAAACCAGACCAGAATATCAATCATGTATGAGCCTTACAGAATCAGACTGTTATAGTTTGGTTCATAAATGCCTCCCAAAGGATTATGTGCTGAAAAATTGGTGCCCCAGTGATTGCATCACCAGATTTGATAAAAACTATTAGGACATGGGACTTACAGGAAGGAAGCTGAATCATTCACCATGCCCCTTTGAAGATAATATTGAGATTTTAATCCTTTCCTTATATCTTATTTTCTCTTTTGTTTTCTGGCCATTGTGTGATGAACAATTCCCTCTACTGCACACTTCATCCATGACTCCCACAAAAACATGCCCACATGACCTCAATTTTACATCTTTGAAAGACCGAACTCAAATATTTTCTTCTTTTGAATTGAGTAATTTAGATATTTTGCCACAGTCATGCAATGATGCCGGGCAGTGATTTACCAATTGGAACTGGTTTTACAGCTGTAACTGTATGTCATCATAGGCTCCAAAAGTCTTTGGGATTAGTTATAGGGAGACCTTCAAAGATTTAAACAAGACCACTTGTAGGAGTGCTACTGTCAACAATAGACTCGGTCCTCCCTCATCAATCTTCAATCAAGAAAGGCACCCATAGACTTGCCCATGAGGATCCTTCTTTCCATATTACCCTATCTTGTGTCAATTTGACAAAACACCTAATCAGCAAAATCATTACTAAAAATAGAAACTGACAATATTCCTAGAAAGGCATTATTTGAGTGCTATTTATTCAAAGTCCAAATCGGGACTACATATTGGTAGGAGTTTTCCATTTTTAGTTAAGTGCCTTTACATTATTCATATACTTTGCCCAGTCATTTTAACATAATAACTAAATCAAAAGAAATTAGTCAAAGAACAAGCTCTAAGCAGAGATATGCTCATTAAGTCACTTATGATTTACACTAATAAAAATCTCCAAATGAATATGTTAAAATAAATACAAATCCTGTGAATATTATACAAACAACTACACCAGAAATGTATAAACCTTAATGAGACCTATGTAGTTTCTGAATAAAATTTAATCAGCTGTTTTGTTGAGACAATATAATAAATGTAGTATTTTGGGCCAATTGTAACTTGACAGAACCTAGAATCCCATGGGACGTGGGCTTTGGATGTAATTATGTAGTATTATGATGATCACTAAAAGTGAGGTTGGAGCAACTACCCATTCATTGTCTGGGATCCTGGACTGTGTAAATAGGGAAAGGGAAATGAACAGCAACATCCATTCATTGTTATATGTTCAAGCTTGTAGACCTGCTGCTCTCAACACCTGCTGCTTTGCCTCCTCACCATGATGGATGTATTGTTGAACTATGAGCCACAATAATCCATTCACTCTTGTCACTTTGTCAGAGTATAGAAACATGGAAAATAACTAACAAAGTGGTGCTAGGCATGGATTTCTTGCTGTGATAAATCTGAGAATGAGGATCTTGGACTTTGGTACTATTTGGTGGCCAAATTGTTAGAAGTGCCCTAGCAAAGCATAATGGCCATTCTGGTAAGAGTTTAAAAGGTAAAAATTCTGAGAGAAACAGGAAAAACAAGGCTCCAGCTCATGGTATTTCTGAATAGATTCACAGGGTTCAATGTTTGTCCAAACCATTATCCTCCTCCAGTTCCTGGAAATATTCTTCCATTTCCAAAAAAAAAAAAAAATTCTATGATGGACTGACATAAATTTTACTTTCAACCCATAACAGCATCCATTCACAAGAATTCTGGACATTGGGCAGTTCAGCTTACCCACTTTCTCTCTTCCATCATGTGAATGTGCTTTCACTTTTAGATCAATAAATATGTCCTTCCTTGAGTACCCTCTGTGTCTGTCCTAGAGTTCTTTGTCTAAGGAAACAAATAATTTTGAGCCCAAGTCTGTTGAAACTGTCTGGAAATAGATGATATACTTCAGTGGTATCATTTGTACTAACAATAGAGTATTTAAATGGTGTGGAAAAGCACAAGGAATGGTACAGTTTCCAAAGCTTTATTTGTGAAAGGCCCAAGATCGGGAACAGTTACTATGGAGAGAGCACCATCTGTAGATAGCACCCTGTCAATATGCAGAAATGATATGGT
Source organism: Acomys percivali (assembly GCA_907169655.1). Lineage (NCBI taxonomy): Eukaryota > Metazoa > Chordata > Mammalia > Rodentia > Muridae > Acomys > Acomys percivali. The sequence goes on from OU015752.1 coordinate 14,244,930, forward strand.
GGGGGGAAAGCCTCTTTGTTTTCTCAACCCTCCTGCCTCAGTGTGGTTCAACAGTGAGGGAGGGTGGCTCACACCACTTACACGCAAGCTGTTCCTAAAAACTTGTACATGTTCTAACATGGGGCTATGATCAGCAAAATGTTGATGTTGGGGATGGTGCAAGAAAGAGCTAAAATCTGCTTGTGTTTGAGCTTACCATCTGTGCTTCTCACCCATTTGTTTCATGAGTTGTGGAAAAAGACATGAATATAGCCATTAAAGCTTCCATAAGGTTCTGCAATTGCATTTGCTTTTTTGACTTTCCAGTAGATAAAAAGATATGCTTTCCTGACTATAGATCGCCTAGAGATTGCCTTTTCTTGAATACGCAATTATCTAAGATAGTTCTTCACATTTTATTTTGATGAATAGAACTAATCTTATGGGCAGGCTGAACTATTCAAGACTATACATAGTCAATAAGGGTGCAGTGTATAACATCATTTAAAGAAGGGAAACAGTGTTTCCGGTGCTCACATAATGCTTTATATAGGGTCAGACAGTTTATAAAAATAACTGGTGTCAAGTGATTATAATTCCAGGATTTGGGAGGAAGAAACAAAAGGATCAAGAATTCAAGGCCAATCTTGGCTACCTAATGAGCTTGAGACTAGCCTGTGTTACATGGGAATCTTATCTCAAAAAACAAAACAAAAGAAAACACCAGATAGCTTGGGCAAGACAGTCTTCTGCCTGACTGGCTGTTGTACATATATACCATACAGACAGGTTGTAGATTTGTATGAATCATCAATATATATTTTAGTCACTGCATTTACTTGTTTCTTTTTTTTTTCTTTAAAGCAACTTCAGGTGCAAAGGAGCCTCATCTGGTTTGTTATTTGGCTGGATGAATTCATCACTTTCTGCTAATACCAAATCATTGTGCATATATTTTAAAAAGCACAGCTAAATCTAGGCATGATTACCTATCTGGAAAATCTACAAACATAGCAAATTTGACTTATGTAAGTGGAAATCCTCATTGGATTTTTATAAACATAATTTGCTTGGTCATAAGCATACAAAAATAAGTCTGTGAAGTGTGTCAATGTGAGGTAATTGTAAGTTTTATGTTCCCTGTTTTCCTGAAGGGGATCAAATTTGAAGAGGACCTTTTTTTAATGCACTAGGTTCTTCTCCCATTTACCTTTCTTCTTAAACCTCATCTTATCTCAGAGCAGCTATTACAGAAATAATTTCAGGGTGTACTGATTCTCTACTAAGATGTGCATATGACTGAATTATATAATACAGTGAGAAGTAGAGTGTGTGTCTTGAACAAGAAACAAGAATGGAAATAAATCACAATGAAAACAGTGATATTAGTGTCCTATGAATAAAAACTAGACCTTTTTCAAGGCCATAAATACTACTTATGTAAAATATTCTATCTACCCTTCTCAGTGACACTCTGAAACTAGTACCAAATTTTTAGTTACTCGCTTTAGGAAAATTACAATCTATAAGAATTCCATTCATTTGGATTAAAAATTCAAACTGAAAAGTATTAACAGGGGAGTTTTTATATTGAATAACTTTGCCTGCCTCTATTATAATATTGTTTTTTCAAAAACGGTGAGCTGCCAATTAGTTAAGGAAAAGATAGATGCTTTTAAATATCTCAAGCTAATGAGACCATCTGTCTTAAAAACCTTTAACTGTCACTAAGAAAGAAAACCTACTTGACAACCATTTATTTAGGCATAAGAGGCCAGTGAGTATTTGGGAACTAAGTGTTCTTATACTTTAAAGAATTCTCACACAGACAAAAGGAATGATTATAGCTACTGTGAAATGTTGGAGCTGAATTCGGGTCAGCATCTGCAATATTCTGGCTAAATGGGCATGCTTTGGGCCATTATATTGTCTGGAATATATTAGTGTCAGCAGGAAAGACAAGGGAGACCGTTAGAAACAGAGAGAGAGGGGTCGAATGATGAAAGTGTTTAAACCTTTCTGGCAATTCCATTTGAAGATTTATCAAGGGGAATGGTGAAAGGGAAAACTAACTCAGACAGTGTGGGTTTTCTAAGACATCCTTGTGTGAAGGGTAAACTGTGAGGTCCCAGTAGTTCCCAGCTGGTGCAGGGAAATTTGCATCTTAAAGACCTTGTCTTATATTTTTATTACGACTCATTTTTCCTATCAGTTTTCTGATGTAGGACAGGCATCTCTTTTGATTAGTAGACACAATTTTAGTTATAGAGCAGGGCCTAGAAGTAAGGGCAGAGCTCTCTGAGGCTCTATGTTCTTTCTACTACATGACACAAGCAAAAACGCTTTCTAACTCTGACTTTCTATGTGAAAGAGATGGCTCCCTTGCCTACAGTTCAATATCCACTGCAATTCTTACTGGAGCATTAAACGTGGAGACTCCATGGGCTGCTAGCTTAATTGAAAGAGTGCATAACATGCTTTGTTAGACTGCATACTTGGTGCAAGCACCTTCTTCAGCAGGCTGGAAACAACAGAGTTTGGAGCAGATGCTATTTCCTCTGGGCACAATGCTGAAATAGCAAAATGGACAGGCAATGTGCTGCATCTTATGAGGTCATGGTGGAGTATGTGCCTAAGCTCCTCGTAAAGGACGGGAGCTCAGGAAAACTATTTTCTTCCTCTGTTTAGATATAACTATGTTCACTATGACTTTGCTAGTATTTTAAAAGCAGCAGCAATAATGAAAACATGTAGGTAAGTCTTAGAGAAGTTAGGGTAAGTATTATTTAAATACATGCAAACTTTCAAAACCACGAAATTGCATACTGAACCAATATTCAAATATATTAAAATATGTATAGCATGATCTATTAATTTAAAAATGAATATACTTTTTAATAAAAGATTTCAGTGTCCTGATTTAATCTTGGCCAATTCTAAGAAACATTAGGATTCTCAATTACACTAAACCAGTTCTTGCTTGTATGGTCAATATTTGATGATAGTAAAGCTTCTGGTTCTCCATACTGTTTATTTCCTTAGGTTATGGTATGGATATGCTTTTTTGAAAGATGATGTATTTTTTCACTAAGTCATATTTATCGGGATACTAGAATATCTCTGCTCTAATACACATTCTAGCTCTTTAATGCTCTAGAGAGCAATTTACCCATCAGGCATGGTCTCTCGACTATAGTGAACACTTCAAATGACAAGATATATATGAAAAGCTGATCCTGTGCAGGCTACGAGGTCAAATGGTCCTCTTAAAGTGCTTCCACTAAGAACAGTTTCCATTTTCCCCTTTGTAATAATATGACATTGAATTTTAACAAAGATCTAAGTTCAATGCAGTTATATTCAAATCATTAGCATTCGTGAGACAAAGTGAAATTGAGATGAAAGAAGAAATTATGATAAAAGTATGCCTTCTGATGCTTTCTGGAAAAAAGACTTCCATTTTTCCCAAGTATGTGATAGTCATAATCAATTTAAAGTAATCTTGTCTTAGATTAATATTTCAATATTCACTCAGTTGTCCTACCCAATAAAATTTTGCCACTAGACAGGTTATTTGTGAGAGCTACTTAGTTCTGTCACTATATTAATGTTAAGCCTATGGTTTTCTTTTTTAATATTTTATTCATATTACATCTCAATTGTTATCCCATCCCTTGTATCCTCCCATTTCACCCTCTCTCCTGCTTTTCCCTTACTCCCCTCCCCTATGACTGTGACTGAGGGGGACCTCCTCCTCCTGTATATGCTCATAGGGTATCAAGTCTCTTCTTGGTAACCTGGAAACAGCCTAAGTGTCCCTCAGTAGAAGAATGGATAAGAAAGTATGGTACATTTACACTATGGAATACTACTCAGCTATTAAAAAACAAGGAATTCCCAAAATTTGTGGACAAATGGATTGAACTAAAAGTGATCATAATGAGTGAGTTAACCCAGAAGCAGAAAGAGTCAAATGGTATATACTCACTTACATCTGGACACTATCCCAAGGGGCATGTCCCATGAAAATCTTCACTTACCACAAAAGTGGGATAGAGGGGAGTACATCCTATTGGGACTTTAGGTGTGAGAAGCTTGGGAGAATGGGGAAATAGAAGGATCCAGAGGGTTCTAGAAACCTACAAGATGAACATTATGATGGGCGGATCCAGGCCCAGGGGCCCTGCTCAAACTATGGCACCAGCCAAGGACAATACCTTCAGTAACCTTCGAACCGCTACCCAGATCTAGCCAATGGACAGGACATTCTCCACAGTTGAGTGGAGAGTGGGGACTGACTTTCACACAAACTCTGGTGCCTGATATTTGTACATGGTTTTCTTCTTTGTGACCTCAGTCTAGTGGAAATGAACAAATGAATTCAGATATTTTATTAGTTACTTATTAATAAAAACATATTATATTTATGAAAATAAGGGGTGTTAGTCATAAAGACTATTGCGCTACATACTTTCCTGTACTTTTATGTAATTCTCACATAATATAGAGTCATTATTGATTCCCTCCCTCTACTGCTCCCAGCTCCTTCTCACCGCCTCTTCCATTAGAATCCACTCCTTTCTTGACTTTCATTAGAAAATAAACAGATTTCTATGAGATAATAATAAAACAAAACAAATTATAATAAAATATAATAAGATAAAACAAAGACTAACACATCCGAATGGGACAAATAAACAGACAAAACTTTAAAAATCCCATGGGACAGACCACTGCAGGCCCTGTGCATGTTATCTCAGTCTTTGTGAGTTCACATTTGAAAAAAAAAATCACGTTGGCTTAGAGGGTCTTGTTCTCTTGGTGTTTTCTGTCCCCTCTGGCTCTTGCTCTTTCATTCCCTTTTATTAACAGTTCCCTGAGCCTCAAGGGAAAGGATATGATGAAGACCTCAAGTACAGAGATGAGTATTGCAGGGTCTCACTCTGTGTATAAAGTAGGATTTCTGTATTTGTTCCAGTCTGCTGTAAGAAACAGTTTCTCTGATGATGTGTGAGCAAGGCACTGACTGATCTAGGAGCACAGGAGAACATCATTTTATTGCTAGGTTTTTGGTTTATTTTTATTATTTAGGGTTTTTGTTGTATGTGTGTTTGTTTACTGTTGTTCCTTTGAACAGTAGTAGTAGGGCCCTGGGCTGTCTGGTCTTTGGCTTGTGATCACCCAAGCAGTGACAGGAATGGGTTCAACACTGTGAAGTGGGCCTTCAACAAATCAGATATTGATTGGTTACTCCCGGAAACTTTGTGTCACCTTTACACCAACATATTTTGCAGGTAGGCCACCACTGTAGATTTGCATGTGGCTGGGTTGGTGTTTATACTTCTCTTTTGATAGCATGCAGAGTACCTTTCTGTACTAAGGATATTATATCATGTAGGTGTAAATAAGTACATTTCAGAATGAAGCCCATATGCCCTTTCTCATTCCAAGTGTGCTAATATGGAGTTTTCAACAAAGCACTGTAAGGAATTAAATTAAGACAAGGAAAACAGTCAAAACTGAATAAGACAATGTTTGAGCCAATGAAAATGGTCATCTTTGTTGTTTTAATGAAGTTTAAAAGCTGGCTCTAAGGTTTTTGGCAGCTTGCACAAGAGGGCAAGTGTTTTGCTCTCATTATCAAAGAGGAAAATATGTTAGCTCTCAGGATAAAACAAGACATTCCAGGACTGTGTCATCTAGAATTAGTGCCTGACTATTTGTAGCATGCACAGTAGGATGACAACCCAACACAGCTGTTCTCACACAAGAAATGCATACTGTTGCTTCACTGGGCCAAGGATATTTCTTTTCATTTTGCTGATGTTTTATCATATTTCAGAATAGACTTCAGACTTTCATCCACCTAACTGCTAGAAAGACTAGGTTTCACCAACAGTTGAAAATATTGATATCATGTCACAAAATGTAGACGTTGACTTTAAAACGATATGACCTCCATGTCAAACTGAGTCTTTAGACATAAAAGAGAGTACTTGTGCAAAAAAGTCTGAGGTTCTTTTCTGACAAGTGATGTAAAATGTGGTGATTTGTGGGCACAGAATAAGAAAGAAACCAGTACAATATATAGTGACAGCTCAGCAAGACAGAACATGAGAGCTAATTTTAACCTTTATACCTCTGTAACACTTCCTGGTCTAGACAGGAGGGATTCCTAAGAATATAAAAGAGTCAAGTGTACAAGTGATTATCAATTGTGAGAATTAAATTGATGTAATAAAATAATTCTTTGTGTTCCTGAATTAAACCATAAGCAGAACTCAAATGCTTTGGCATAGCTTCCACCACTAATAAGTCAGAAGAAGGTGAAACATTTTGAGCAAAGGGAGTGCAACTAATATGTTATAGACCTAGTAAACACACTTATCCAGTATGCCTCTGTAAGTGACTTAGAAGGGTACTTCAAAAAACACTAAAGTATATTTTGAGGAAGTTTTCAGGATCATTAATTCTCAACTGCAATTCAATACAATAATATACATTAAAATATTTGAAGTTGATTCATTATGTTTATAACTCTTTGCTAGGGTGCATATGAAATAGTCTTAATATTTTATCTGATTCTTCCTTTCTATAAGAAATCTTAATTAGTGCAAGGTATTTTGAGTCTACTAAGATCAAATTTATACGTATCTTATAATTAAAGAGTAAAACCTCTGAAATTATGTGCCTTTACTTAATTTATATCTTGGTGCATTCAGATGGAAGTACATTTGAATGGGCACCTGTGCTTACAAAAAAAAAGGAACATCTGTGTGATGTTAACACCGCAAAAGTAAAAAACCCACCTACATGTCATTTAAGTTGGCTAGAATTACAATAAAGATACAACTGAAAGAAGTCATTTTAAAACTGAAATTGCTGCTGCTGGTTACAATGACTGTGAAAGAGCCACCGAAGAAGTTTCTTAACTCACAGGAAAATATGTGAAATGCTCATCCACTTAATACCTGTGTACTTTGAAATGTGAGAATGTTTTTTTAAATGTACACTTTGACTAGTATGTTGGTTGTGGGATTCCTCATGAGCAGATTTATTAGAGATGCTGTAAGATTGGGTTTTTTTTGCAAACCCATTAAGAATATATGCCAATATATGTATACATACATGCATATATGTATACATATAAAAATATATATATATTTTTACAAGACATGGTTTCTCTGTGTGGCCTTGGCTGTCTTGGACTTGCTTGGTAGGCCAGGTTGGTCTCAAATCCATAGAGATCTGTCAGCCTCTGCCTCTCCTGGTGCTAAGATTGTATGCATGCCTCAACACACCCATCTTATCCCACTATAATTTAAGAATTCGGAATTCACTAAACTAAAAATGGAGCAAGACCAGGCTGCCTCGAGGGAAGAATGACAGGATTTAAGTGTGATCTTTTCAATGATTTATATCACTGTCCATAATGTATCATTGTTGGCAACACAACATAAAAATATGTATAATGTACACAAATACAAATAAGTTTGTAAAATGAAGTAGAGGGGTTTATTTCTTGATTCATGTTTGGAATAAAGAAGAAGATCTAATTTCAATAGTCTGCATTATGGTGATGGATGTGGATGCATAAATGCTGTGGAGAAACCCAGATAATCCCATGGCTAAAGACACTGAACTTGTCATTCACGCTGTAAATCACTGTGCTATGAGGCACAGTGAATTTTTTCTGGCAAGTCAACATTTTATTCTTCATTTCCACTTGTCATTTTCCCATCTTCTGGGACATTAGATTCCTTTAGTTCCAGCTGGAAAAGCAAAAAGAAGATAGAGAATACAAACATTTTATTCATGTCAACCTGGACATGCAACGTATACTCTTTATAGGTCACTGGACAGAATGTGCTGTAGGAAGACCGTATTATTTTCCAGCAAGATTTCATACTGTCTAAGCAACCAATGGTTAGTCATGAGAAGAAAGTCAGGTTTTAATGGATAGCTGACTGACCCTTACAATTCAGAATATTTTGTTTTTCTGTTACATTCCAAAATCCTGATGGAAAATCAGAGCTATGTTCATCTGAACAAAGTAGTAAATGCTTACAATTCCAATGCTGTAAAGGCTGAGGCAGGAGGATCAGAAGGTTCACCTGACCTAAACAATAAGATAGGAAGAAAGAGAGAAAGAGGAAGGCAGGGAGATAGGGAGGGAGGGAGAGAAGCTAAATTGAAAAGGACACTGAAATGTTTCCAGTTTCACATTTTTTATAGAATTTCTGAGTGTGCAAAACAGTACATCTGGGTTTCTTCTTTTCTTGATCTCCTTTCCTTCTGTTTGCTTGTTTTGTCCAATTCTGATGTGTAACTTTGTGTTTTATTTTATTTTATTATTATCCCCTAGAAGCCTATTTATTTTCTAATGAGAAGCATAACAGGAGAGGATCAGGATGGCAGAGGAGATGGAGAGGAACTGGGAGCGTTAGAGGGAGGGGAAGCCATAGTCATGGTATATTATGTCAGAAAAAAATGTCTATTTTCAATAAATGGGAAAATATTGGTTTTTTTTTTATCTGCAGCTAAACTTTTTCCTGCAGCAGAGGAGAAAAATTAAGAGACTAAGAGACAGGTATTATGCAAAGAGTGAAAGATCTTGAAACACACAGGCCTAAATGGGATGTCTCTATCAAATCCCTCCTTTGAACCCCATAGAAGAAGAGGCAGAAAGAGTGTAGGAGCCAGAGGGGATGGAGGACACCCAGAAAACTAAGCCCTCTAAAGCAACGTGATGAAAGTTCATATGAACTCCCAGAGACTGAAGCAGCATGCTCAGGGCTTCTGGTTTCTTGTTTTTATGGGACTCCTGAGTATGAATGAGTGGGTCTCTGATTCCTGTTCTTCCTCTTGAAATCTTTTTCTTCTGTTCATATTTCTTGTCCAGCTTCAGTGTGTTCTTGTTTTTAATATCATTTTAAATTTAATTATATTATTGTCCCTTAGTAGCCTATTTGTTTTCTAATGAGATACAAGATGAGGTGAATCGTAACAGGATGGGAGAATAGAGAATCTGACAGAAGTAGAGGAAGAGGAAACCATAATCAGGATATAATATGTGAGAAAAATGTCTTTTTCCAGCAAAAGGTATCATTAGTAGTCAGCAGTAAACCATTATTGTTACATATGTATCCACCTAGCTCTCAGACATCTACTTTACTTGTGTAAACATTGTTCAACAGATAGATATCCTAGTCCTGGTGGATAAACTGTTCTTTTTCCGTATGAAAAAATTTCTTATTATTTACATTAAGTAGAACTCCTTCATGTTTGTGGGTTAAATACATAGATTACTAGATAGAGATGCCCCATAAGATACATAGAATGTAAGTCTTTGGTATAATGTATTTATCCAAAATTTAATTGCAAACAAACCTAAGGTCCATGGGAGTGTATTGATGGACAGAAAGCAGCTAAGTGGTACAGAGTCGGCACTAAGTTTGTTAGGCTGGGTGTGGTGGGGCACGCCTGTAATCCCAGCACTCGGGAGGCAGAGACAGGTGGATCTCTGTGAGTTTGAGACCAGCCTGGTCTGCAAAGTGAGTTCCAGGACAGCCAAGGCTATAAGGAGAAACCCTGTCTTAAAAAAAAAAAAAAACAACAAAACAATTTCTAAATATAAGTGTGCTGGAGGGATAGCTCAGTCAGCCAAGCATTTTCTCTGTAAGCCCGAGGTACTGGTTAGAGCCACCAAAAGCATATTTTAAAAAGTCTAGGTGTGGAGAATGCACTCCTGGCACTAGGGAGATGGAGGGAGGTGTTTCCCTATGGGTCAAGTCTGGTGAGTCCCAAATCAATGAAAGACTCTCCTCAAAATTTGAAAGAATGTCATTAATAACACCTGAAGACATCTTCTGACCTACGTACATTTATGTGCACACAGACATGTATACCCACTTACACATGTGCTGCTTGTACATACATTCACACTAAATAAATAATAGATAGGTGGATGATAGATAGATAGATAGATAGATAGATAGATAGATAGATAGATGATAGAATGGCGGTACTAATCTGTAATATTCATAGCTGAAAGTAATGAGTGGTCAGATCTGGAAGCAGGCACTGACCATAAGTTAATAGTGGTAACTTTCTAGGGTGATGTAAACAATTACATCAGTTGGTTGGTAGTTTTGCAGATGAATACACTAATTAGAGCACTAAATAATAGCATTCATATGTACGTAGCGAAAACATAAAAAAGAATCCTCTGTTCTCCAAAAATACACATCTAAAAAAACATAATTTATAAAAAAAACCCTGAATAAATGAATGAAAGGTCAAATGGACACTCAGGTACTATATCTTCATTAAATAAAATCAACATCCAGAAGTCAACAGTTATCTGTAAAATAATTTTAAAAGTATATAAAGTTACAAGCATCTATCCCTATTATATATGTTTAATTAAAAGTACTTTAATAACTGAAATGACATAATATAAGCCACATTAGTAAGGAAACAGATTAGTATACAAGAGAACATCTCAAAAAGGCAGGAACCAACTTGTGTGTGAGGCCCTCTCAACAAAAGTGAAATCATTCCTGGAATTGTAAACCTAGGCTACTATTACCTGAGGCCAAAGGAAGTCAGGGATCTTAATGGATACTACTGTCACTGTGATAGACTATGAGAGCACGGAGTAAGAATGTGGCATAGAATGGTTACTGTTTAAAAAAAAAAAAGAATGGTTACTGTTTTAAATAAGCAACAGTTTATAATAGTTGAAAAAATTTTGTATTAAGTTTAAAACATAATTTAAAAATCTTTTTTATCAAACAGTGCTGCAACAGCTGGATTAACACTTGGAAAAATATATATATCTCAGAATTCACATAAGCCATTATTTGTTTTAAGATTAAAGAATTGTTTATTGCTTTTTTATATATTAAAGTATATGTAATATCTTGTTTATATATTATAAATGTTATATATAAATATACAATATATAATATAGATTGCATATGTATATATATGTATATATACACACACATACATATATATGTATATATATATGGATATAGATATAGATATAGATAGATAGATAGATAGATAGATAGATAGATAGATAAGCACTGAAAGAAATCCTGAAACAATTATGTTTTAACTTGAATGTATAGAATGTTCTTCTGAAAGTGACACAAAAATATAAATGTTGTAACAGAAAATATTAAAGTGCAATCAAAGTCATTTCATATTAAAACATGTTAAATGCTGAAATGACCTCACAAATACTTTCACAATAAGATGAAGTAATACAATTATGTACAGTTTTTCATTTAGTACATTTAAAAATGATTGCCTATTTGATTTCTACTTTCCAGTTTGAAAAACATATACACATTCAACCAGACAGTATAAAACTTGTCACAAAACCTATGGAGGAAATATGGTAACATTTATAATGATTAAATATGCATTGACATTTAACTTTAGAAAATGTATCTTAAAAGACATATCCACATATGTGGCTTGCACACTTAGAAGTTATATTTGAGTCCTGATGAGTGTAATTTACTTATCTAAGAGGGCTTGAAGAAGCCAGAGTGTAAGATTTACTTGTGATAAGTTCCTTTTTTCCGTATGTTCTCGAGCAGAGAAGAAGTTAAATAGTCTCAGTATTATTAGGCTTGTGTGACTTTCAACTATTGACCAATAAAATATTCTAAAGTAATACCCCAATTATTAATAATCATATTATGACCTCAAGATTCAATAAATAAAATTCTTTTTTTTTTAATTTTTATTAATTTATTCTTGTTACATCTATTCAGAAGCTATATATTTATTAATGCAAACACGTCATATAGGTCAATATCATAGAATAGTCAGATGAGAAAAAAGTTAAATTGTTATTAAAGGCCTCTGTGACTAATGGAGTTGACAGCATTAGAATTGGGCTATGCTTTCATGTTCAAAGTAAAAACATTTCTACATAAATGTCATAATGATGATCTCAAACACATTTCAACCTCAAACTTGTTGGGTAACTGTGTATTGTTTATTTATAATATTGAAGTGTGTGTGTGTGTGTGTGTGTGTGTGTGTGTGTGTGTGTTTCAAATTTATTTATTCAGAAAGTTCCGTATTACAGATAGCAATTAAGATCTTCAGGGTTCTATCAAGTACACAAAGATTTATAGTCTAATAATGAAAGCTACATATATTAACACAACACATATACAAATCAATTATATAGTGCTGATCCCAGAGTTTTCAATTTTTAGGTTAAATGCAAGTGGAATAATCTAATAAACCAAAGGTTGTACTGATCTTTTTTCTTAAGAGTACAAGATGTTAATACACAAACAATATGTTAAACTCAGTGAGAAACATATGAGTATACAGGCAAGAATAATGGGTAGCTCTTCATAGAAAGAGAAATAGACTACTTTGAACTTATTAAAAATAATTGGCCTATAATCAAAGGATCTATACACAGGACTACATAGCAAATACATTCCATAGAATTTCTGGGCTATTAAATGCCAATCACTCAACGTGTTCTACATACATCAAAGGCCGGTCTGAAGTATGCCTTTCTTCTGGAATCTGAAATCTATGGCTGAGTGTTTTCGAAAAGAAAGGTAGAAAATAGCGTGATTCTCAGTGTGCTTCATATATGTTTCATTCAGTCAGCAAGTGGAATGAAGAATATATGCACGGATAATGTCATTGATTTGGTGGACTGCCGTGTGAATGTACCATGGGTAACTCTTAAGCTGAATACACAACCTTGTACTGTGGATAATACATTTTGTTCGTGTTTGATTTTGCATTTGGTTAAAGCCATGATGAAGGTGAGAAGTTTAACTTGCTTTGAAATCATGCCAGCCTTTCCAAGTTTCCCATTTGAGAGCATTTTATCTTACCATACTATTGCTCGTGCAGTGATTTAGGATGGTGGCAATTAAAGAGATAGACAAATTAATAAAATCAAATAGTGAGGAGCCTAAATATATATTTATAAAATAGTGATTCTGAATCTAATCTCATCTCAAGTGAATCTAATCTAATCTCACTGGAAATAAATTCTTCTCTTTTTATTGTCAACAATCATCATTTTACTTTCTATACATTTTACTAAACTCCTGACAGATAATTCAAACAAAATTTAAGCAGTATTCTGAAATTCAAATACTAGTAGCCAACTCCGCTAATGAAATAAAATTTAAATTCATAAATTTAGTGACTTTAGATTGGCCTAAAATACATATATAATATCTTTTAGGAAAAGAGTGCATCATGAATTGTTTCCTGAAAGCTGATATAAAGCCAGTGTTTACTTTAGTTCAGTTTCTAAAAGTCTATTGAATTTTATTTGGTTTCATGCCAAATCCTCAGTCCTCACAATCATTACTTTTCATTGATCAAAGAACATTTAATAGGAGCCATTTCCTGAGCTGTTATAAATTCTTCTCACATTTTAAATAATAACTAAAAGTAAATATAATTAATGGGTGTGGGCCAATAATATCGCCTCTGTTTGAGAAAGCTTACAAATAAGCAATATTTTGAAGACATTTCCTCTCTACTGAGGCAGAGAATTGAATGTGTTTGCTGAAGTTAAGGCAATCTGAAATTCAATTTGTTGGCTATGGGTCTACTTCAGGAGCATGTAGGTTAAGAAAAAAAAAAAAAAAAAAGACTGGGATAAACATTTTTTTTCCAGCAAACTTACTGTGCCTCCAGCTAATTCATTTTATTTCCTGTAGTTTCCAGTGCCATAGCAATATACTGGGAATAAACAGGATGTGTGAACTAGTGTGTACAGGTAGTTAGTTGACTATCAGTCTGAAATAACACTTGTTCTGGTCTTCTTCCTTAACACTTTTATAAATTTATATAATGAAAGTACTCACGAATAATTGAGAAGGTAATAAATTCCCCGTGAAATTTAAAAGTACTCTGACTTTCAAAAATGCAACTTTCCTTTCAAAACAAGACTGAAGTCACAAAAGCTTTAAAGGGGATAAATTTAAAAGTATTTTTCAAATCACAGGTGAACAAATACTTTCAGTTTCACCGAAGACTGGGGTGTAACTCAAGGCCACTTTAGTGCTTTATATATGAGGTCCTGTGCTGAATGACTAAAAATTGAAAAGAGATAGAAGTGTGGGGAGGTGAGAGAATGAAATTTTATTCAATGATAGACTTTATTATTTTATCCAGAGTTCAGCTTCCAGCTACCACACCCAGAGATCAAAACTAACTGTAGGATGGTGTGGTCAAATGCCCCCTTGTGGCCTTCACAGGCACCTGCACTCCTGCGTTCAAACCTACACAGCGACACATAACATTTAATTAAAACTTTCTTAAAAATTAAAAATAAATTGTTCAAAAAGAAGACCTTCCTGCAGTAGCAGGTAGGAAAAACCTCTTTGGTGCAGTGCTCAGCAGTTTTCCACTATAAATCCTTTCTGATTTTTCTCTCTCCACTTCCTCTCTTGAAGGTTTTTTGTTAGGGTTGCCTCAGTCAGAAAAAGAAGAAGAAGAAAAAAAAGATATACATGTATTACTTGTGCTCCCGACTTTTAACAACATGGAAAATGGAACAGCTTGAGAAGTGCAGTTGAGCATTTCTCTTAAAGTTTAGCTGGTAATTACTAGCTTATGGGGGCAGAGTGGAAGGGGTATTGCTTTGTCACCTGGAGGTGAGTTCTGCGTCACTCTGGGTACACATTTTCTTACAATTCTTCTCAAGTACATTTTTGGGTTTTTTTTTTCCTTTTTTAGTATTACAATGGAGCATTGTGAAATGGGAGACACCTTCTAAACTATTTATACTGTTAACATAAAACTGATTGCATTTCTTGAACCTAGCTGGAGCTGCTCGTGTCTGAAGGTAACTCATACATCGTCTACATCTTTGCAACTTTAAGTTCATAGAGATGACGTTGATCTAGGTCTGCAGTGATGGCAATCTTACTACACTTTTAGCTCTGCTAGCTCACATAGTGATCATTACCTGATTTGTATAAGTGGCTACTTACAGCTCTGATATCTGTTATTGCTTTGGGGTCCACGAGAGTCTCTTGTTCATGTCTAATAAAATATAAAAATTGAAAAATATTGAAACTATATGGAAATTTTTTATTCTGTGTCAACAATACAAAGTTGATCTTTTCCCTTTCTTTCTATCTTTTAAATGAATGGCTGCTCCTTTTATGGTATAAATTCTGCATTCTATATGTCCACTTAGACAAGCTACCTAAGATCTTTATACAATCCCTAATTGTAAAAGATAGATAGATAGAAAAGATAGAAAATTATCACATCTAACTCACAGTGTCCTTATGAGTTCATATTGATTAAGAATGTAGGTAGGCAGCAGTGGTGCACACCCTTAATCCCAACACTCGGAGTCAGAGGCAGGCCGATCTCTGTGAGTTCAAGGTCAGCCTGGTCTACAGCATGTTACAGGTATGCAGTGTTACAAACTGAGAAACTCTGTCCCAAAAATCAGATAGATAGACAGATGATAGATAGATAGATAGAGAGACAGACAGACAGATAAGAATGTAGTACAATTCCTTAACACTGGAACAGGAGTAGTTGTTATAAATATAAAAAGCAGTTGGTTACTAAAGGTTGATTCTTTTCCTTTAGAAGAATTAGTTTGCCATGTTAGCATCCATGTCAATTTATGTGACCTAGAATAGAATATCCTGTCACAATCTTAACCTTATTTTACTGGAGACATATATATTACATTCTTTGCTGAAAACAGTTTTGGAACTGGTGAGTCCCAAAGGGAGGGTGAGGGTCCTGGAGGAGGTGGCTGCCCTTGGCAAACAACCACAGAGCTTTGAGGCAATGCCTATTGGAGGGCGGAGCCTGTGGCCAGGAGCTTGGGTAGCTATATTTTTGCATAATATGGGGCAACTGAAGGGTTTCTGGTGGGGAGGGTTTTGGCATCGACGAATCACTACTGATCCTGGGTGGCTGAAAGGGAACAACTCCAAAAGAAGACATAAGAAGATTGATGCATACAACAATTTTAAAACTGTAAACAGACAACATATTGGCTTTGTTGTTAAAATAACAATATACAGGCACTGTGCAGGAAGCCAAGTAAAGCACGGTCAGTCCAGCCTAAGCTGACTATACCAAACACTTGTAACCAATGTATAGACAAAAATACTGAAAATACACTTTGGCTTCCATTCATATCTTATAGGGATTTTTTTTTAAATAATGAAAATACTCATATTGCTATTAGTCTATACCTAGGACAAGCATACTACTTTATTTCTAAGCATAAGTTTGTTCAGTAAGAATAATCTATCCATTCCTTTTGATGGAAAATCATGGCCATGATTACGATAAGACAATTGAAAGCATTTTCTTATTAATTTTAGCATTTAAAGCAATTTCACCCTGTAATTAACGTGCTTGCAGTAACTAGAATGTTGTGAGAATCTAAATTTAATGACAAATTGTTCTTGTTTCTGTCTCTTTTTTTTTTAATTAATTTATTCTTGTTACATCTCTATGGTTATCCCATCCCTTGTATCCTCCCATTCTCCCCTCCCTCCCATTTTCCCCTTATTCCTCTCCCCATGACTGTTCCTGAGGGGGATTACCTCCCCCTGTATATGCTCATAGGGTATCAAGTCTCTTCTCGGTGACCTGCTGTCCTTCCTCTGAGTGCCACCAGGTCTCCCCTTCCAGGGGACATGGTCAAATGTGAGGCACCAGAGTACAGGTGAAAGTCATACCCCACTCTCCACTCAAATGTGGAGACTGTCCTGTCCATTGGTTAGATCTGGGTAGGGGTTTAAATTTTACCGCCTGTATTGTCCTTGGCTAGTGCCTTAGTTTGAGCGGGACCCCTTGGCCCAAATCTGCCTATCATAATGTTCTACTTGTAGGTTTCTAGGACCCACTGGATCCTTCTACATTGCTATTCTCACATGGTTCTCTCATCTAGAGTCCCAATAGGATGTCCTCCCCTCTGTCCCAGTTTCCTGGTAAGGGAAGGCTTTCGTGGGGCATGCCCATTGGGCTAGTATGCAGATATAAGTGAGTATATACCATTTGAGTCTTTCTACCAGCTACAGTGTTAAGTTCTACAGCAGGGAGAACACTTACAACAGGATAGGTCAGTTGTAAAGCTCCATCACTTAGGGTTTTCCATTTCTGAGACAGTGAAAGCGTTTTCATTCTTTTGAATTTTTTTGAGTTCCATGGATATGGAAAGTCCTTATTATTTCTTTTTCTGATTTTAATTTCACCTATGTGTGCCACATTTACATTATTTCTTTTCCCATTCTTGTCCTTACAACCTCCCCTCCTGTTTCCCTATCTAGCTCCCTCTCAGATTCATTGTATCTTATTCTGTAATTATTATTATTACAAATATATATGTATATTTAAACATATAATTTATATGTTTTAATTTATAATTTATATATTTAAATATATGGCTAAAATCCACTGAGTTTATTTAGTGTTGCTCATACATATGAATTTAGGACTGGCCACTTCATATAAGACAACCAATTAAGGAGATTATTCCTGGGGTATATTAAACCTCCCTCTCTCAGCAGTCATTAACTGCCTTATAGCTCTTCATATAAGGACAGAGTCTTGTAAAATAAGGCCATAGAATTTTCACGGGAACCACCACTTACTAAACCAGTATAAGTGCTAAGTACATTCTTAACACTTACTTCTATACTCATCTATAGAGGAGTGTAGCACTCACTCCATCAGTGAAACTTCTTTTTTGCAGCAGGTAAAAGTTCTTTGTTGAATTCTTCCCATTCAAAATTCCTTTGACCCAGGTAGATGGTATATCCCTTACTCAACTCTATACTTCAACTCTATATACTACATACATATATACATATATATATATACATATATACATATATATATATACTATATACTACAACTCTATACCTTTTTTGTGTTTTTTTGAGACAGGCTGTCCTGGACTTGTTTTGTAGACCAGGCTAGCTTTGTACTCACAGTGATTCGCCTGCCTCTGACTCCCAAGTGCTGGGATTAAAGGCGGGTGCCACTATGCTCAGCCTCAGACTAGAATCTATTCAAAGACTTCAGCTAGTCTTCTTCCAGTAAACTTAAGTGAAAAAATGGAGACCCAATAGGAAATGTCTGGCTCTGAGACATCCCTCTTACTTTTTCAAGACTGCTTTATGCTTATTCTCTCATTCAGCCTTGTCTTTGTAACATACAGAGTAGTCCTAATTTGCAGGAAACTCTCAATTCTTTTATTTATTTATTTATTTATTTATTTATTTATTTATTCATATTACATCTCAATTGTTAGCCCATCCCTTGTATCCTCCCTTTCTTTCCTCCCTCCCGCTTCCCCCTCTACTCCCTTCCCCTATGTCTGTGACTGAGGGGGACCTCCTCCCCCTGTATATGCTCCTAGGGTATCGAGTCTCTTCTTGGTGACTTATTATCTTTCCTCTGAGTGCCACCAGGCCTCCCCATCCAAGGGACATGGTCCGATATGGGGCACCAGGAAACTCTCAATTCTTAGGAGAAACACATTTATTAATAAATTAAGGGAGTTGATTTGGCCTATCAGAGTTACAAATCAGCAAACACAAATTTTTGGCAGAGTCATGATGTGTTTTAATGCTCTTATAGATTCTAAACAAAAAGAACCAACAATAGGAAAGGGAATTAAAGCCCATCTTTATATTTAAAAAATAGAGCAGCGAAAGTGGTGTAGGTAGATTTTTTTAAGTGGAGGAAGAAGGAAATTCTTGGGGAAGAGAGGGAAATGAGTTGATCTTGGTGCTTGTCTACATGGCAGGATGCTCCAGTCTAATGAAACATAGAATGCACAGTTCTCAGTCCTTAAAACACAGAATGTTGTGGGATTTGGCACAGTGAGTTCAACATGTGATGAGAAAAGAATGTACAAACACACTGGTTTGGTTGCTCATTTTCAGATAGCTGTGATAAAACCAGATCGTGGCACCTTCTGAGCACAGTATGCCATAGATTCTCACTTTGCTGTTATGTGCTTAGTTTTAAAGTTCAAACAAATCATGTTTCAAAGCTTCCCAGATGGTTCATGTTAAGATTTCTGTTTGGAAAATAAAGTCAGAGTCAAGCTTCCTTTCCTGAAGATTAGGGTAGAAGGTTTTTGTGTCTTTGTAATGTGTCAACTTTTCGGCCTGTCTATGAAGATCTGTATATGCAAGACCTGGACTTTGAGGACCTGAAGAATGGAGTAAGTCATGGTGTAATGCTGTAAACAATCTTACTTCACCTCAGTGTATTTTATATACAAGTGTACCAAAGAAAGCGATGATCCCAGGAAGGGTGTTTGAGTTCAGAAAAACAACAGGCAAATTAATGCCAGTAAGAATATACTAAATATTGAAAAAGCAGTCCTTTACCAGAACTTTCTAAAGTCAGAACAATTTAAACACAAATTAACTGGCACATATACTATAGATTATATCCGGGAAAGCACAAAAGCATACAGAAGGACAAATCCAGATTCAGGGTACACTGACCAGATTGGGTTCCATAGCTACATTCTGACATCCACAAGAATAAACATGTGCTATAAATTGAATGCATATGTTTACCACAGGAGGCATTAAATCATGTCCAAAAACAATCCAGGGAACAAAATGCACTTGAGGTAAAGGCTCTCTGTTTTTTCTTTTTCCTGACACTTCACTCACAATTCCCAAAGGCATTGTTCACCACACGTCATTCTTTTGACTGCGTTACAACATTAATGCTCTTTTTTCTGGATAAGCCTCCTCTACTAATCTGGTGGATTGTATCATTTTTGGCTCATTAGATTCCTTATTAGAGTGATGGTTGCCAGTAAAGGTAACCAAACTCTTGGAATAAGGCTCCTTTTAATGATCATATAGGAGGTAGAGCTGCTATATGCTGTTATGCTTAGTGTCAAGAGATAAAAGACCAACATTTTTTTTCTTTTTGGTGTTTTTCTGGATCTTACAGACTGTTGAAACTGTAGATCTAATTATATTGCAAGGTTACTGTAAGGTACACAGGGCATTTGCATATTGTTTTGCAGAAGCACTGCACAGTACTAATTTGGAGCTGTGTAAATGTGCTTTAATATGATGCTCCAGTCAGCAACGTGGCATGGGCATGACGGTGGTCCGACAAGATTAAAGTGAACCAGAACACTTTTTGTTGCTTAGCAGCTCTGCCACCATTATTTTGTAGTGACTGACTCATTGCGCTTATGTTTGTGGTGATGCAGATTGCCACGGCTAATCTTGATTATCAGCTTGATGGGATATACAAATATAAATAAAACAACAAAAGAAAAAGAAGCCAGAGGAGGGAGCAAGGGATCATAGAAAGAGCCATGGGCAGGAAGAGAGAGGAAATAATTAATCTTATTATATTTTAATTAAAAATAAAATTAAAAATTATCAAAAGGAAAATCACCATTTGGGGGATCCACCTTTTGGGAATGTCTGTAAATGATTTTTTTAATTGAAGTGGGAAGGTCCAAACTAAATGGAGGTGGCAGTACTCTATGCCCAGCCTCCTGGACTGAGTGGTGGTGGGGGGGGGGAAACTAGACATGAACACAAGAATTCGTTTAGGTTTTCTGACTGTGGATGCGATGTGACCAGCTGCCTCAAGCTCCTGCCACCTTGATTTCTTTGATAAAATAACTATGCCATTGAACTCAGAGTGAAAATTAATCTTTACATCCTTGAGTTGCTTTCATCAATTGTTTTGTCACAAAAATAAGACCAGGGAATAATGTAAGTATATCAAGAACTCAACTGTATTCAAGTCATATAAAACTGTAACACTTTCTATACACATCATATAACAAATGATAGGGTTGATTAATGTCACTTTATTTTACTACATATTTGTTATGCTATGTTTTATCATCATCTTAAGAGGTATTATTTTTAAAATGGTTTAATATAATACAGCGTTTATAGTTATGCTGAAAGAAATTTCATGTATCTGTTTTCTCCATATTTTACTCTGTATCAAAAGGCTATATGAAACTGGTGATTTTTATGATTTACGATTGTATAAATCCACTGTGACGTCTAAACAGTGACAAATCACAAATGACATGTTTCTAAGAATGTATCTCATTATTATTTGGTGAATGATTGTGTTACATTTCAAAAGTATGGATATCTGCAAAACAAATGATCACTGGAATTACAAAATGTCACTGAAGCACACTGGAAAATAAATTATTAAATGAATGATGTCTTTTAAAAAATGTTCTATGCTCTGCCTGGTGAGGTGACTTAATGGGTAAAGATGCACTTTTGTCCTTCCAGAGTTCAATCCCTATAACTCTGGAAGAGAAGTGACAGTTATCTCAACTTGTCCTCTGACCTCAACCACACATGTATCATGCATACAATTATGAGGTGAGCTCACACACACACACACACACACACACACACACACACACACACACACACACACTGAAGGAAAAATGTCCTCAGGTATTCTATCCTAAAAACAACCTCAATAACTTCAATGGTTCTGAATCTGTTTTAAAATGAAGGAAATATGCGTATATATAATATAGAGAGATACATACATAAAACTAAATATAGGGACTGAAGAAAAATTACATATTATTCTGCTTCACTTCCTTTTTTGTTTGTTTTTTTATTAGTTATCTGGTTTTTCAAGCCCTGCTGTCCTGGACTTACTTTGTTGATTAAGTTGGCCTGAAACTCACAAAGATCCACCAGCCTCTGCCTTCTAAATGTTGGTATTAAAGGTGTGCTCCACCATGCCTTGCTTTTCTATTCCTTTTTTTTTTTTTTACTCAAAACTCATTGTTATTATTTTCCATATATTTGCTTAGCACTTTAACCTTGCTATTTAAAAAGTTTATTTAATTTTACATGTATGTATGTGAAACCACATATATGTCGTGTAAAGGAGGACAGAAGAGAGCATCAGATGCACTGGGATTACAGTTACAGACATTTATAAACTCAGATTCTCTGAGAGTGAAGTCAGATAACAGAATTGTTGTGTTATCTGCAGCCCTTCTATCTTCTTCCTTCCTTCCTTCCTTCCTTCCTTCCTTCCTTCCTTTCCTCCTCCTCTCCTTCTTCCTCCTCCTCCTCTTCCTCCTCTTCCTTCCCCTCCTCTTATTCCTTCTAGATTTGACCCTTCTTTTCTTTTTTTTTTTTATTAATTTATTCTTGTTACATCTCTATGGTTATCCCATCCCTTGTATCCTCCCATTCTCCCCTCCGAATTCTATTCCTTTTTAAGGGGATAATTTCTGTAAGAAACTCTTTGTAGGGGTTGGAATGATGGCCCAGCAACTAATATCACTGGTTTATCTACCAGAGGACCTAGATTCAGCTCCCAGAACCTACATGGCAACCCACAATCATCTGTAATTCAACTTCCAGGATATCCAACACCCTTCTCTTGTCTCTGTGAGCATCAGGTACACAAATGGTGCACAGATATACATAAAGGTAAATCACACACACATATGTATATATTCAATTTTTCAGCTACAATAATATTAGATATTAGATCCTCTGTTACATTTTAATTTTTTTTGTTTGTTTGTTTTTAATTTTTATTGTTTATTAATTTATTCTTGTTACATCTCTATGGTTATCCCATCCCTTGTATCCTCCCATTCTCCCCTCCCTCCCATTTTCCCCTTATTCCCCTCCCCTATGACTGTTCCTCAGAGGGATTAACTCCCCTTGTATATGCTCATAGGGTATCAAGTCTCTTCTCGGTGACCTGCTGTCCTTCCTCTGAGTGCCACTAGGTCTCCCCCTCCAGGGGACATAGTCAAATGTGAGGCACCAGAGTACTTGAGAAAGTCATGTCCCACTCTCCATTCAAATGTGGAGACTGTCCTGTCCATGGGCTAGATCTGGGTAGGGGTTTAAATTTTACTGCCTGTATTGTCCTTGGCTAGTGCCTTAGTTTGAGCGGGACCCCTTGACCCAAATCTGCCTATCATAGTGTTCTACTTGTAGGTTTCTAAGACCCACTGGATCCTTCTACATTGCTATTCTCACATGGTTCTCTCATCTAGAGTCCCAATAGGATGTCCTCCCCTCTGTCCCAGTTTCCTGGTAAGGGAAGGCTTTCATGGGACATGCCCATTGGGCTAGTATGCAGATATAAATGAGTATATAATATTTGAGTCTTTCTGCTTCTGGGTTAACTCACTCATTATGATCATCTCTAGCTCAATCCATTTGTCCACAAATTTCGGGAATTCCTTGTTTTTAATAGCTGAATAGTATTCCATAGTGTATATGTACCACAGTTTCTTTATCCATTCTTCTACTGAGGGACTTTTAGGCTGTTTCCATGATCTGGCTATTATGAATAAGGCTGCTATGAACATGGTTGAGCAAATTTTCTTGTGTGCTGGTGCATCTTCTGGGTATATTCCAAGGAGTGGAATAGCTGAGTCTTGAGGAAGCCCTATTCCCAGTTAATAACACATCTTGGAGTTCCTCCTAATATGTGTATATATATACACACACATACCTCTTTCTCCTCATTGTATTTAATAGCTATACTTCATGCATAAAGAAAATGTTAGGCAGTCAATGCTATTCTCCTAACTACTTAGATCATGTTCCAACTTTTGCTCTTACTAAGCTACAAAAAGTATTCTTGCATATGTATATTGGAACATGTAGTGAATGTAGACATGTTTTTGTTTTGATCCCAAGTGTGGGATGTGAAACAGACTTGTGTGAGGGTGTGAAGTGTTACAGACTTGTGAGAGAACAGGTGATGTTTTTCCAGTGGAAGAGGAACCACCTCTTCTGGGGGCATGGTCTTTGTCAACTGATAAACATCCTAGTACAGACTCAGGATAGAGGATATATACATACATATATATATATATACATACATACATACATACATACATACATAACATACATACATATGCCCCAAACAAGAGGTGGGGGTTTTTTGGTATTGGCTGTTCATCACTCCACTTCAAGATGCTTCTAGAGAGAACCACTCCAGTGAAGGCTTCAAGGCTCAGTGCTCCAGCTGCTTCTCTGGGTTCCAGCTGCTGCTCTGGGTTCCATCGGCCACTGTTACAGTCACCATCACTGAATTGCTGGTTTATTGTTTAACTGGTCTATTGGAATCCTGCAGACTATGCCAGTAGAATTGCTCCAAGGAACTGAATATAAAAAAGAAAAAAAAAGGTCTATCTCTTCTGTTCCTATTAACCTTTTTTCTCTCCCATCTAGAGTAGGTAGCTTGGAAGGGAGGTGTAAACCTTAAAGAACCACAAATAAAGTGAATTTGAAAAAGTTCAAAGCCTACAATAACACTTGAAATGGTACCCAGGGTATGGACTTTTGCTCAATTTCTGAAATATTGAGGTCATGAATTTTACTTTTGATGAAGACTGTTTTGGAGCATAGTTATAATAATTTACACTCACATTACAGCTATAATAGGAGATGTTTACTCAGGTATCTATAGATAGATACTAAGATTAGTAAGCACATTTATTCTACTGCTCCCAAAGAAAAATTGCAAATTTAATTATTCTTTCTTATATTGTTTGTTAATATGAATTTGTCTTTCTGTCGATTGAACATGTTTTTTTTGGCATGGTTTTCAAGTAGTTTATTCTACCTATTAGAAATCTGAGGCTTCTTATATCTATGAAACCTCCCTGTAGTATCCCTTAAAAGAAAAGGAAGGCAAAGGCATGATGGCAGATCACTGTGGTTCTAACACTCAGGAGGCAGAGGCAAGAGGATCTAAGAATACAGGTTCAGTCTAGACCAATTCTCTCTGTTTTGCACAAAGAACTGATTAAGGTTTGGAGAGACAGATATAGATGGTTAAGTTATCCGTGTTCTTTCAGAGCTGCACAGGCACCTAACCACATGGAACACTCAGAGAGAGAGAGAGAGAGAGAGAGAGAGAGAGAGAGAGAGAGAGAGATTGGTCAAACCAAAACCCCATGGAGCTTAAAAACAGACTTTAGCTTTCTAAATTTGCCTCTCAACAGTTCTGACATCAAATATGATAACTACTTGCCACATAACTCTACTGAGCACTGAATATTTGACTAGTCCAAAGTAAAATGTGGTGCAGGTATGAAATACACATTAGACTTGGAAGAAGTAGGAACTAACATTTTTATAACAGTTAACTTGTACTATGGAACCAGACTCAATAGCTAAGAAAACAAATTTTTTATGTTAGAATATAGATTAAAAATGAAGCTCCCATTCTGACTAAAATATTACATTTACAAAAGAACAAATACTATAGGATTCTCACTTATATGAAATACCTATAAATGCCAAAATCATGAAAAAATGGATGTTGAAGTAGAGTAACCTGGGGCAAGGCCTTGTGTTTCCACTCACACTGTTTACATAGAACTGTGCACAAAAGTTCAACTACATTTAACACATAATTTACACTCAATGATTATTGAGGGAAATGCTTCAGATATTTAAAAAATCTGTTAATAACTTTCCTCAGGAGATTTTTTTCACTGTATTTAACAATTTCCTTTGCCTTAGGCTTTTGGTTTATTTTTCAGGCTTATATATGAAAATCATTTTAAATATTTTCTGTAATTAAAATATGATTTGGAGTTGAAACGTGAACAACTAGACAAAAAAATCACCTATAATTACTCATCTTTCTTTTTTCATTAACATCCTCTTGTGTCTGACAACATTTTCAAAAATGTACGCTTAAAGTTTCATGGGTGGAAGTTCCCATTTCTACTTGGCAGTGGACACTGTAATGAACTGACAGCATTAACACTGTGCAGTTGAAGGCTTTGTGAATGTAATTTGATATGATCTTCTTGATGATGTGTTAATCTTCAGGATCCTTTCTTACAGAAGGGAAAATTAAAGCTTAGAGACGTGCAGCAACTGCCAAGGATCTCCTTATCAGTGTGCATGTCTAAGCTATGTCACTGCCTTTCAGTTTTCTGAGTGTCAAGATGGCTTAGCTTAACTCAAATGTGCTTGTGTTAGAAGTACCGTCATTTAGTTTGTTTTCGTGCAACAACCTGGTATTGTTCCTAAGGAAAAAAATGGTAATTACATTCAAAATATCTCATACACATTCAAAATTTTAAAATTTTTACTATTGTGTGCCAGTGTGTGATATGTGTGTGTGAGTACAGGCACACACATATCCTGTGTGTAGATGAGTTTCTTCTTTCTTTCTACTATGGTATCTGGGATCAAATTCATGTCATCAGGCTTTCACATATAATACCATCTCTCCAGCCCTTCTATGCATATTTGCAAAGTGATAAAATTAAATGCCGGAACCTCCAGATTAATATCCAAATAAATGAGTACTAAATTATTGAGTGGAAGAAATAGGTAAACAAAATATAAAAATTACATTAATAGATTTGTGATGTGATGCTGTCACTACCTTTGATATTTATTTTTATATATTATCTTAGAATTACGATTGCTGTGATAAAACGTCATGACCAAAGCAACTTGGGGAGGAAAGAGTTTATTTGGCTTATACTTCTATTTGCTATTCCTCATCATCACCAAGGGAAGTCAGGACAGGAACTCCAACAGAGCCGGAAACTGGAGGCAGGAGCTGATGCAGAGGTCATGGAAGCATGATGCTTACTGGCTTACATAGCTTGCTCAGCCTGCTTTCTTACAGACCTAGGACCACTAGCCTAGGGATAGTCCAGTCTACAATGGGCTAGGCCCTCCACAATCAGTCACTAATACTCTCTGTGGTTGCCTGCAACCGGATCGTTGGGTGGCATTGTTAATACAGGTTCCCTCCTCTCAAATGACTTTAGCTTATGTCAAGTTGACATAAAACTAGCCAATAGGAATATATAACCCACTGTACATTTTTTGTCTTTCTAATGCACATTCTAGAGAATAAAAAGTAAGAAGGAGGACATGTTTGTTTTATTCTGTACTACAAGGGATAGGAATGTGTATACCCAAATTTTTCCTGATATGTTCAAATTAGAAATTCCATGGAGCTTCCAACACTTCCCCACATATAATACAAATAAAAGTTGGAGTTTTAGCAGTGCTTCGAAAAGCAGTTTTAAATACAACATCAATCCACACAAAATTCCAACATAGATGGCCTATGTTGGAGTCTAAGACTTTCCAGTTACTAACAAATTATAATCAGTTGATAGCTTCTTAGGAAGGAACAGTCATTCTTTGAAGATACAGCCACTGTCAGGTTTCTCATGCCCTAGTAGATAGTCCTACAAAGACCATATGGCATCACTAATTCAACATAGACCATATGAGAGAGAGAGAGAGAGAGACAGAGAGAGGGGGGGGGAGTGGGGAGAAGGAAGAATTTGGGAGTGGTTATGCGGGACACAGAAGTTGGAGGGAGAACTGAGCTAAATATGATTATATATCATTTTATACTTGTACAAAACTTTCAAGGAATATAAAAACAATTATTAAAAATATCCCTGCCTGCATTGTCTTTGGTTGGTGCATCAGTTTGTTCAGGCCCCCCTGGGTCCAGATCTGCCAACCTTAATGGTCTCCTTGTGGAGCTCTTGACCCCTCTGGGTCCTTCCATCCCCCCATTCATCAATATAACTCTCAGATCTTTGCCCAGAGTTCAACATCTGTCTCCATTCCCCCTAAGAGAAGTCTCTCAGAGGACATCTATGTTGGGCTAATAACCATGCATGTCTTTCTGGGTCTGGGTTACCTCACTCAAACCTAGACCACTTATTCAGATGTAGCTGACGTACAACTCATTCTCTATATTGAGGGGAGTGTGGAGACTGCTTCTGACATGAATTCTTTTTTCTGCTCTTTGATTACTTCTCCTTGGTGGGGCAACCTTGATGGCACACAGAGAAAGGGGATTGCAGGCTATCCTGATAAGATCTGATAGGCTGTGGTCAGATGGTAGAGGACAGGGGCATCCTCTGACAGAGGTCTAGGGAAAGAATAGAGCAGAAGATGGAGGGAGGGTGGGAACAGGAGGATATTAGTGAGAGGTTAACAATCAGGATGTTATGTGAATAAAATATATATATATATATTTATATATTTATTTATAAATTTAAATTTATGTTTTTAAAATATTTATTTAAAATTTAAAAATATTTATAAATTTAAATATTTATATAAATATTCATATATTTATCTGTAGACAGGGCCAGCCTGGTCTACAGAGTGAGTTACAAGACAGCCAGGGCAATACAGAGTCCCTGTTTCAAAATTATATATATATATAATATATAAAATAATATATTATATATTATATTATCATCTCACCCCATAATGTAAAGAGTCCAGGATCTCCTTAGGAAAAACAATCTGCTTAACCGTGTTAATTTGAAGTTTCCATTTTACCCACAAACTAAACTGTAACTATGACTGTACTCACATGGTCCACATAAAACCAAGAGTAAGCCAATTTCCAACATGGAGGGACTTGCATCTGGCCAAGGAGCTATTGGAAATGCATGGCTAGTGGAAAGGAGTCAGTTATTTATTTTTGGTTTGTTTTAATATATGTCCCTTGATAGTCTCCTGATGCTCCATTGGGGAGCCCTTTACCTTCACATGCTAACAGCACTGACTGGGCACAGTAGGCTTTCTAAACAGATACATGAAGTTAGGGGGGAAATGTGATGGATTGGGTGTGGTTGTAGTTGGAGAGGAGGGACACAGCGGTGGATTTTGAAGCGAAAAGGTTATATTCATGCATGAAATTTTCAGACAATTATCTTAAAATCCCTTTAAGAAGCCAATTGTTCAATGAGAGGACACTTTTGAAAAAGAAACTCAGTTTATGTGGGAACTCTATTTGTAGATAAAATTGTAAACTATAAAAGTGGTGGCTATGCTCTGTACTTTGTGTAGACGTGCTTTTCCTTATGATCACATACCTCTGCCAGCCTGCAGATTTCCTGAACATGTCTGGTAGACCTACGTAATATTCAGTAATGTTTCCCTATCCCAGTGTATGAAAAGAAACTATAAGCCAGCCTCATCTGATTTGAGACCTATCCTCATCAATTAATAACCTACTAATTAGGACTTGGCCCAGAAGCATTTGCTTTGGAATTCCTTAATTGTAGTGGTTTCTATTGCATTCCTTATGGATTCACTTGGTTTTTCAGGTAAGGAAGAGGGAAACATTCTTCCACACAGACACTCCTCAAGAAAATCAACATTTAAAAAATCACATTGGAATCCACCCTTGCGAGTTTCTCCTTTCATCCAATAACTTCATTGTATTTAAACGCTTTAAGTAGAAATAACTTCCATCAGCATGGTGAAATAGTCTCTATTCTGTGGCTTAGCACTGAAACTTAAAACTCTTAGTCCACCAGGCGTTCTTCAGCTTTAATGTGATTTCAAAGACTCTTTTCTCTCTTAAGCTGTCATTAGAAGCTTCTGAGAGCTTATGTTAGAGGAGAAGGAGGATCTGCTCCTTTGCTCTGTATGCCTGCCCTCCTCTAGAGAACAGTTTTACAGACTACCTTTGATGACAACGCATTTAAGAAGGCCGTGGGAATGTGGACGTGAAAGTATGGATTTGGGAGTGATCAATCAGGCCTTTAATGTCTCATTGTTGCATTAGAACAAGGACATGGAGAGTAGTCAAGTGACACAAATGCATCAGGAGAGAAATAGAGGACTTAAACTAACGAGGAGTTAACTATCTAGTTTTTATTCCTCATACCACTGGTTGTCCTCTGGAGAACAGTGTCCATATTGACAAAGGATTATTACCACGCCTTTAAGCAGCTGACCATTCCTTCATTTCTGAAACTCTTCCACAACTTAGCTTCTAGGACACCGCACAGTTTTTTGTCATACTACCTCCATGACGACTCTTCCTTAGTCTACTTTTTGTCTCTATCTTTCTAAAATTAAAATGTCCTGATTTCAATAAAGAAAGTATTTTCTCTTTATTGTCATCCAAAGTGAACTCATGTGCTTCTATGACTTTAAATAAACTAAGAATGTAGTAATTACCAATCTTTTCTTTGTAACTGAGGATCTGAGTACTTACTCATTTTCTAATATATTATATTAATATTATACTTTATTCTAAGTTTACTGCCCATATTGTCCTTGGCTGGTGTCATAGTCTGAGCAGGACCCCTGGGCCCAAATCTGCCCATCATAATATCTTCTTGTATGTTTCTAGGACCCTCTTGATCCTTCTATTTCCCCATTCTCCCACGCTTCTCTCACCTAAAGTCCCAATAGAATGTCCTCTCTGACCCCTACTCAGATCTAGCCAATGGACAGGACAATCTCCATTATTGAGTGGAAAGTGGGGACTGACTTTCACACAAACTCTGGTGCCCCATTTTTGACAATGTCCCCTGAATGGGGAGGCCTGGTGGCACTTAGAGGAAGGATAGCAGCCTATCAAGACGAGACTTGATACCCTATATACAGGGGGTGGAGGTCCCCCTCAGTCACAGTCATAGGGGAGGGGAGTAGGGAGGAAAGTGGGAGGGAGGGAGGAATGGAAGGATACAAGGGATGGGCTAACAATTGAGAGGTAATATGAATGAATTAATAAAATATTTTTTAAATATTATACTTTATTCTAATGAATTTATTTTTCATTAATCAACTTAACGCTATCTTCATATCTCAATATAGGTTCTACTTTATTTTATGGTTATACATTAGCTTGAATATATATATGTCAAAATCCATTATAACATTTTGGTGTCCATAATATTTTGGTGGGTGCTGTCTCAGTAAATCACTTACCACTTAACCAAGAAGAACTGAGTTTGTGATTCTAAGCACTTTCCTAAGGGCAATTCAGTCTATAACTCCAGTGGTGGGTGGGGAACAGAGAAAGGAAGATCCTTGGAGTTTGTTACCTAGGTATCATAACTAAACTAACTCCAGGTCCAATGAGACACACAATTTTCTGTTCCTAAGGCTCAGGAATCATTTCAGAAGAGCATGTTAAATGATTATAAGGGTTAGGGAGTTTACTGTGAGATTATGTGTCCTAGTAATATCAGAAGCTACACCTATGAAGTCTCACCAGCATTACTGCTTAAACGTGACTTGAAAGAGAAAAACACCAAGAAACATGCTTAAGTGGAAAGAGGAAGGCAATGAGGTTTCAACCCTAGACAAAGAACTGTCGGCAACTAAGGATTCGTGAGTGAGAATAGCACATCTGTAGAGGAAGTTTAATCCAGCAAGTTATCATACTGAAAGACCTAACTAGGTCTGTGTGATTTGGTTGGAATATAGACACACCCATAAGTATACACCTTTAATCCCTCTGGCTGTAATTTAGTACACGTCTTTAATCACAAACAATGCAGTCTAATTGAGACAAAGTAAGGAATTAGAGAAGATTTGACAGTCTGAATCAGAGATAGAATATGTCCAACTCTCACCAGGACAGGAAAGAGAACCTACTTAAGAGCAGTAGAGAGAGGGGGAAGAAGGAGAGAGAGAAGAAAGAGAAAGGAGAGAAGGAGAGAGAGGGAGCAGAGGGAGCACAGCAAGGACTCGGAGACAGTACAACATAGTTCTGGAGTACAGTATCTCTTGGGGCAGTTTGGTGCAGTTGAGTTGAGTGCACTTGAGTTTGTGCAGTGAAGTTTGTGGGGTTCAGAGGCAGTTTTATCAAGCACAACAATTCAATGAGATGTGGAGGCAAGCCAGTTTGAATCAGTTAGCTTGGGGAGGAGTTTTGATCCAGAACAGCTGTTGAACCATCCATCTAGAGTTCAGAAGGAAGTGGAGAGGGTGAGTTTATTCAGCAGTAAGTCTCAGAGGATGAAAGCATTCTAGCCCTAGGTTAGCAGATGCAGGCCAGAAACTGAAGCCTTCAAGGTCCAGGCTTGCAAAAGGTTAAATTGTGTGGCAGTGAGAAGCTTCCAGGCCAAGGCCTAGGGATAATTAGATAGAAATACTCTGGGCTCAGTGCAAGCCATGCTTGCTTACATAACTGATTATCTAATAACAAATGGTCAG
This sequence comes from Acomys percivali, assembly GCA_907169655.1. Lineage (NCBI taxonomy): Eukaryota > Metazoa > Chordata > Mammalia > Rodentia > Muridae > Acomys > Acomys percivali. Next base: position 14,276,918 of record OU015752.1, read on the forward strand.
CACTGAAAACATACATACTAGTAACATTATACAGACTGAACAAGTTTATTTGTATACACACACACAAACACACACACAGGGAGTGAGAGAGGGAGGGAGAGAGGGAGAGAGGGAGAGAGAGAGAGAGAGAGAGAGAGAGAGAGAGAGAGAGAGAGAGAGCAAGATTTAATGAATTCCCCTCACATTCATCAATACTGATTTTATTTACCTATTGTTATAAGTGAATACAAAATTTAGTTATGTTTTTCACTATTGTGCATTGTGTATATAATTTCTCAGAAAGAGCGAAGAGAAAGGGTTCCCCGGGGTGGGGAGAAGAGAAGAGGAGAGGAGAGGAGAGGAGAGGAGAGGAGAGGAGAGGAGAGGAG
>OU015752.1:14281459-14303841 GCA_907169655.1 Acomys percivali
TGTGTGTGTGTGTGTGTGTGTGTGTGTGTGTGTGTGTGTGTGTGTGTCTGATGTGGGCATTTCTTTATGCATTCTGACATGTTCACTGGTCTCCCTGCTCAGCTCATATCTGGGTAGTCATATTGGTGAGACTTTACAGGTAAAGCTTCTGATGTTGCTAAGAGACACATCTCATAGAAAAATCCCTGATCCTCTCTTTTTTATGATCTCTGTGAGCAACAGGCCACCCTTGGCTTTCTTTCAAATTCATGACCTCTATTTAATTGTAGCTATGAGTGTATGAGTATGAAAGAGTGGTGTGTGTGTGTGTGTGTCTGTGTGTGTTGCTAAATGAATAGTACAAATTTGTCAATGTGTTCAATGTTACCTGTTATATTTTTTTTCAGGGCTAATTATTTGACATTGGACAACCCATCAGTGTGTTCTGGCCTCGGGAGACTATTTTCCCAACTGTCAACATTCTTTAGTTGCCTGTAGCTCTTTGTCTAGGGTTGAGGCGTAATAGCTCTCTCCCACCCTACCCCATCTCCACCCCATTACTCCCACTGCAGCCCCATTAGCATGTCTAACATAGTCTGGAAGCCTCTTGGAAACCATAGCCAGGACATTTTATCACAACAAAAATAAAAAAAAACAAAACAGAAACTTGATGCCAAGAAGAAGGGGCATTGCTATGATATGCCTAAGCATGTGGTTCTTAGGAACTGTTCTGTGACGGCACCATTGAAACATGTGCCACTTTGGTACAGAGAGCTGTTTAATGATGGAAGCAGAGCTTAATAAGTCATTCTTGTGATGATTCTGAGAGAGAGAATGCCAAGAGAAATGTGGACAGTGGGAAAATGGGAATTCTATCAGGAACAGAACTAGGGCTTTTTCATAAAATATTTGGTCTAAAAATCTACATTCATATTGTTTGTGTTCTGAGAGAGCGAATAAAATTCAATGTATTTAAACACAATGGTCTGATCAGTTTGAGAGATGAAATTTCAAGACAGATCTGGTACTGACACAGAAACTGGAATTGTTGCAGGGAGTGTTACCACCCTAGGGAAAGCTTCTGCCATACACTGGGACAAAGTGCTGTCCTGAGAGCCAAGCCCACCCACCAGAAGCTCCCTCTAATGGGAACACCAGCATAGTCAAAGAGAAAGAGCCCAATCTTCAACTGAAGTCAACTCTGAAAGTGTTCCCTGTCCCTCAGCAACAGCTTCTTAGAGAAGTTATCTCGCTAGAGTTGGCACTGAAGCTACTGGAATGTAGGTGGGCCCACAGATCGGGTCCCATTCCAAGCTGCCAGCATAATTTGGCGGTGCCATCCACATGTTACTGGTTTTCGAAGCATGAAAGATAACAAATATGAGTAGGAGAGTGTGAAGTCTTGCTCCAAGGTTCCAGACAGCACCTGAGGCAAAGAGATGAGTGACAGATTTGGAGTCCCTGCAAGGATGACCTTAATGGTCATTATCTGAAGCTATTAAGGCTATGATGAAAGGAAACTCCAGGATGCTGGAGATATGAATATCCCTGGGACATCTTCTTTAGGCACTCGTGGGAACTAGCCAAAGAGAGAAGAGAATTTATGCTACAGGAGGCAGAGCTGGAGAAGTAGGGCTGCTCAAGCTTCCGGATGCCTAAGTGACTGTCTCATGACCTCCAGATGCTGGTATGGCACCACAGGATTTAGAGTTTTCCCCGATGAAATTTGGCCGTGACTTGATCATTATTGGGTATGTGTCAATTCTTCCATTTTGGAATGAGAATAGTTACTCTTTGCCACTCTATAATGGAAGCATATGACTGGTTTGGTTTGGTTTGCTTTGGTTTTGAAGCTTACAGTTAAGAGGTTATATTTTTTTTTCCCGCAGGTGAAATTTGTTCTTTTAAATAACAATGGAATTGTCAAAGACTGTGAGGATTCTGGAAATTGGGTAGTACATACATTTGCATTATAAAATAACCATAAGCTTATGAGGACTAGGCATGGAAGATTATCATAAAAATGATATTCAAGTTGACAAGAGGTGGAATCATAATGCTTAGTGTCACTTAAGAGACAATCCTCCAGATGCACTTGTGAGGGATTTAGCCTCTTGGCATGCCTGCAAGGGATTCTGTTGATTAGATTCACTGAGGTGGGAAAATTCATTCTAAAAGAAGGTGGCATAGTACCATGTCATGGGTGAGGATCTTGGACTGGATAAAAAGTGAGCTGAACATTAGGACTCCTTTTTCTTAAATTCTTTATTATTATTATTAATTTATTCTCTCATATATTATATCCAGACCACAGTTTCCCCTCCATTCGCTCCTTCCAGTCCTCCCCCCAGGTCTCGTTTCCCATCCATTCCTCTGACTTTTGCCTTCAGGAAGAAGCAGGCCTTCCAAAGATACCAGCCAAACATGGAAAACCAACTTCTATAAAACTAGGTACTTCCCCTAGTATTAAAGCTGAATGAGGAAAAGGGGCCTAGCATAATCATCAGGGAAGCTTCATCCAGCAACTGATGGACACAGACTCAGGGACCCACAGGCAACCACTAAGCAGAACTCAGTGAATCCTGAAGAATAAGGGAGGAAGAATTGTAGAAGGCAGGGTGTCAAGGACATCACGAGAAAACTCATAGAATCAGCAAACTTGCATTTACAGGTCCTCACAGAGACTGACCTGACAATCAGGGAGCATTTATGGGTCTAACCTAGGTCCTTTGCAGCTACATTATAGTTGTTGTGTAGATTGGTTTTTTTTGTTGGACTCCTAGCAGAGGGGAGCAGGGGCTGTTTCTGATGCTTTTTCTTTACTTCTTAACTGCAGATGCAGCATAACCAGTTATCTCAAACACCCACTGCTGTGCCTTTCCTGCTATGATTGACTACAGCCTAAGACTATGAGCCAAAAAAGTCTCTCTCCTTCCAGTTGCACTTGGTAGATCATTTTATCTTACCAATAGAAGAAGAAATTAGAACTCATGGGCATTCAGGTCTGTTTTCTGTATACAAATGACATCATTTCTTCCAGGAATGTACTCAAGAGTAGTATAACTGTATCATATGGTTGATCTATTTTATTTTTGAGAAACTTACACATTGTTTTCCATAATGGCTACAGTTTATTACATCCATGAGAACTATATTTTATGAGGTATGTGTATGTAGGCTCAATTTTTCCTTGCTTTACCTAAGCAGGATAGGAATTCTCTAAAGGGTACTTTATTCTTAAACTGAAAGCATAGTTGTAAAACATCACAGAACAGAAATATATCACACACACACACACACACACACACACACACACACACACACACACCACAAAACCAAGTGATTTACTTCTTTTTCTTTCAAAGTAATTCAAACAAACAAAGCAACAACAACAAACCATGAACTGATCTGACAGGCAAAACTTTGTCATTATTGTCTCTTCCTTAAAAGTTCCCAAAGGATTACATTAATTATTTTCTCTCTTTTTTTTTTTCCACGAATTAGCTTTTCTATGAGTATTATGTGCTGTCATTTTCATTGCTTTTTTGACTTTGTTATGTTAAGCTATTCCTTCACTAGAAATCCATATCCCATCTGTATCAAGGAAAAGAGAATTATGGAGCAAAAGATGTCTCTGTGAGACAATATCTCAAGATAACTACTAAACAAACAACATTGCTTATATCACTTTTTGAGCATGACTTCCATATTTATTAACCACTCAATTATATAGATTTTTCTTTCATTTTATCCACTTTTATTGAAAATATTTTTCCTCACATAATGTATCCTCATTAAGGTATATTACTTTCCTCAGGTCCTCTCCTCTTCCAAAGTGTATCCATGGTCTTCCTGTCGCTCAGAAAACAGGTTTCTAATTGCATGTCTTACATGTAGACATCCAGTTAGACATGCACCATTTTTTGAAGGCACTATCTTTTTTTTCCATTGTATGGACTTGGCTTCTTTGTCAAAAGTCAAGTGTCCATAGAGGGGTTTTGATGGCTGAATAATACTCCATTGTGAAAATGCACATTTTCTTTATCCATTCATCCACCGATCTACATCTAGGTTGCTTCCAATTTCTGTTTGTTATCGATAGAACAGCAGTGGACATGGTTGAGCAACAGTCTTTGTGGTAGGATGAAACATCCTTTGGGTATCTAACAGTGGTATAGCTGTGTCCCTCTCACACTGATCCACACTAGGTTCTATAGAGGCTGTACACTGTACTCTCATCAGCAATGGATGAGTGTCCTCTTTACTCCACATTCTTTCCAGCATGAGCTGTGAATTGTGTTATGGATCTTAACTATCCTGACTGGGATAAGATGAAATCTCCAAGTACTTTTGATTTGCTTTTTCCTGATGACTTAGGATGTTGAGCATTTCTTTAGGTGTTTTGAGTATATTTTGAGAATTCCTTGTTTAGACCTATATCCTGTTTCTGCTCTAGCTGGCAGCATGAAACTGGGAGAGTCGATCGTTAATATAAAGTAAGTCTTTTGCAATGGGCATTTTTATTCATGGCATCAGATAACTTATATTGAGGATATTCTTAGAGTTAGGTAAAGTAATATGAACAAAGTTCACTTGAGTTCAAGCTGAATACAGTCACAAGGCTGTATAGGGTCAGGAGGACAGCTCCTACCTGGAAACATTATGACTAATAATGGGGAAGACTATGGGTAATCTAAAGTAAACCTACTCCTATTTACTACTCTTGGGAGGGGCAAGAAAGCAAATTCCAAGAAGCCATGTTATGAAGAAACAGAGGTCACAAGACTCTTGCCATTGTTTCTCTGGCATTCTCTAACATGTTCGCAAAAATTCTCCTTTGTTAGCTTCATTCATGGACTGTGTTCTGACAGTATCCCACTCTCTAACTTGGTTATGTGTTTTGTTCTCATTTAGCCTTTTGAGTTCTTTATGTATTTTAGATATTAGCCCTCCATTGGATGTGTAGTTGGTAAAAAAAAAAAAAAATTTTATTCATTCTTTGGCTGTCAGTTTTTCCAAACGACAGTGTCTGTTGATGTACAGAAGCTTCTCAGTTTAATGGGGTCCATTTTAATGAAATTAATTAATTAAATCTCTCATAGTAGTCATTTTGACTGCAGTCTCCCTCACTCCATCCCTCCTGTCCTCCTCTCCACCTACCCTATCCCTTAGATCCACTGGTCCTCTGGAGAGGTCCCTTTTATTAATTGTTGATCTTAGTACCTGCAGTAATGATATTCTGTTCAGAAAGTTTTTTCCTGTGCCAATTAGTTCAAGGCTATTCTCCACTTTCTTTTCTATCGGGTCCAGTGTATTTGGTTTTATGTTGAGAATTTTGATCTATTTGGAGTTGAGTTTTGTACAAGATTATGTGTATGGATCAGTTGAATTCCTTTACATGCAGCCCCCAGTTTGACCAACATCATTTGTTGAAGATGCTGTCTTTCCTCCAGAGTGTATTTCTTGTGTCTTGTCCAAAATCAGGAGTCCATAGATATGTGGATTTATGTTTGAGTCCTCAATTTTATACTAGTGATATATTTGTCTATTTTTCTGCCAACATGCTACTGTTTTTAATACTATAATCTTGTAGTACAACTTGAAATCTGACATAGTGATACCGCCAATAGTTACTTTACTATTCAGGATTGTTTTTAATTATCCTTATAAGATCAGAGAATAATTGTGGTGAAATTTTCATGTGGATTACTTTAATCTGTAGATTCCTTTTGATAGGATGACCATTTCTACTATCCTAACCCTGTGGATCCATGAGCAGGAGCAGATCCATCTTCTTCCAGTGTCATCTCCATTTTTTCCTTCAGTGTCATAAGGTTTTTATCATGCAAATATTTTGCTTGTATGGTTAGAGTCACTCCCAAAATAGGTTTTTTCATTTTTTAATATTTATTTATTTATTTATAGTTTATTTATTTGAGGCTATCTAAAGGGGGTCACTTCCCTGATTTTATTCTCAGTCCACTTGTCATTTGCATATAAGAGGGCTACTGATTTTTGTGAGGTAATTTGTCTCCAGCTAAAAGTGTTTACCAGCTGTCAGAGTTTCATAGCGGAATTCTTGGGTCACATTTATATACTATCACATTATCTGAAAAAAGTAATATTGATTTATTTCTTTCTGATTTATATCCCCTTAACCATCTTCAGTTGTCTTATTGCTCTAATTTAAACTTCATGTACTATACACCACCAAACCAAATAACCCAACTGAGAAATGGGGCTTGGAACTAAACAGAGAGTTCTCAACAGAGGAATATCAAATGGCTGAGAAACACTTAAAGAATTGCTCAACCTCCTTAGTCATAAGGGAAATGCAAATCAAAACAACTATGAGATTCCATCTTACACCCATCAGAATGGCTAAGATCAAAAACTCAAGCAACACCACATGCTGGAGAGGATGTGGGGAGGGAGGAACACTCCTTCATTGCTGGTGGGAATGCAAACTAGTACAACAATTTTGAAAATCTATCTGGTGCTATCTCAGAACTCTGGGAATAGGGCTTCCTCAAGACCCAGCTATTCCACTCCTTGGAATATACCCAGAAGATGCTCCAGCACACAACAAGAAAATTTGCTCAACCATGTTCATAGCAGCCTTATTCATAATAGCCAGATCATGGAAACAGCCTAAGTGTCCCTCAGTAGAAGAATGGATAAAGAAAGTGTGGTACATATACACTACGGAATACTACTCAGCTATTAAAAACAAGGAATTCCCGAAATTTGTGGATAAATGGATTGAGCTAGAAATGATCATAATGAGTGAGTTAACCCAGAAGCAGAAAGACTCAAATGGTATATACTCACTTATATCTGCACTCTAGTCCAAGGGGCGTGTCCCATGAAAGCCTTCACTTACTAGGAAACTGGTACAGAGGGGAGGACATCCTATTGGGACTCTAGATGAGAGAACCATGGGAGAATAGCAAAGTAGAAGGAACCAGAGGGTCCTAGAAACCTACAAGTAGAACATTATGATAGGCTGACTTGGGCCCAGGGGTCCTGCTCAAACTAAGGCACCAGCCAAGGACAATACAGGCAGTAAACTTTAAACCCCTACCCAGATCTAGCCAATGGTCAGAGCATTCTCCATAGTTGAGTCGAGAGTGGGATATGACTTTCTCATGTACTCTGGTGCCTCACATTTGACCATGTCCCCTGGATAGGGAGACCTGGTGGCACTCAGAGGAAGAACAGCAGGTTACCAAGAAGAGACTTGATACCCTATGAGCATATACAGGGGATGGAAGTCTCCCTCAGGAACAGTCATAGGGGAGGGGAGTAAGGGGAAAATGGGAGGGAAGGAAGAATGGGAGGATACAAGGGATGGATAACCATTGAGATGTAACAAGAATAAATTAATAAAAATTTTTTTAAAAAGAAAAGGTATGGAGAGAATGGACGATCTTATCTTGTGCCTAATTTTAATGGAATTGTATTGAGTATCTCTGCATTTAAGTTATGATAACTATTCACTTTCTGCAAACTGCCTTTAATATGTTGAGGCATGTCCCTTGTATTCCTAATCTTTCCAGGACTTACATTACCCAGGGGTGTTGAATTCTGTCAACGGGCTTTTCTGCATCTAATGAGGTGACCATGTATTTATATCTTTCAGTTTGTTTATATGGCATATTGCATTTATCTACTTATGTATGTTTAACATCCCTGACTCTCAAGAATGAAGCCTATTTTATCATGGTGGATGGTCTTTTTGTTGTGTTCTTGGATTCAATTTTCTAGTCTTTTATTGAGAATTTTAGAATCTATGCTCATCAGAAAAAAAATTGTAGTATCTTTCTTTCTTGGGTCTTTATGTGGCATGCATATCATGTAACTGTGGACTTCTAAAATGAATTGGAACAATGTTCCTTCTGTTTTTGTTTTGTGTAATGATTTGGGAAGTATTGGCATTAACTCTGTTTTAAAAGTCTGATAGAATTCTGCCCTAAAACCATCTGGCCATAGGCTTTTTGTTTTGTGTAGTTTTGTTCTGTTTTTTTGTTAGGATAGTTTTAAAATTTTTTATTATTTAATTAATTTATTCAGATTATATATCAATTGTTTCCCCCTCACTTGTAGCCACACATTCCGCCCTCCCTCCCACTTTCACCCTATTTGCCTTCCCTAGGTCTATGACCAAGGGGGACCGCCTCCTCCACTATATGATGATAGGCTATCGATCAAGTCTCATCTTAGTAGCCTGCTTATCCTTTCTCTGAGTGCTACCAGACCTCCCCACCACGGGGAAGTGGTCAAATATGAGGCACCAGAGTTCATGTCCAAGTCAGTCCCCACTCTCCCTTTAACTGTAGAGAATGCCCTGTCTATTGGCTAGATCTGAGTAAGGGTTCAGTGTTTACTGGAGTGGTTAGGAGACGTTTAATCGCTGCTTCTATTTCACTAGAAGTTACAGATCTATTTAATTTGTTTATCTGATCTTGATTTAACAGTGATAAGTGGTATGTATGAGAAAATTATCCATTTCAATTGTTGACATACAGGATTTCTACAGTACCGCCTTGTGATTCTCTCGGTTTCCTCCCAATCATTACCAATTTTGTTAATTCTCATATTATCTCTGCTATGTAATTAATTTGGCTAAGAGTGTACCAATCTTACTGATTTTTTTCAAAGAACAAACTCTTTGTTTCATTGATTCTTAGTATGGTGTGTGTGTGTGTGTGTGTGTGTGTGTGTGTGTGTGTGTGTGTGTGTCCTATTTTCTTGATTTTAGTCTTAGAACCACACTCATTTTGTCCTATGGGTTCCAGTATGTTGCGCATTCATTTTCATTCAATTCTAGCACGTTTGTAAATTTCTTTCTTAATTTCTGTCTCAAGCTATTTCACCTTCAGTAGTGACTTGTTCAGTTTCCATGACTTTGTAAGGTTTTTTTGCTATTTCTTCTGTTGTTGATATCCAACTTTAATCTGTGCTGGTCAGATAGGTTGTAAGGAGTTATTTCAACTTTTTTTTGTGTATCTGGTGAGACTTGTCTTTTGTCTGAGAATGTGATGAAGTTTCAAGAAAGTTCCATGAGCTGCCAAGAAGAAGGTATGTTCTTTATCATTTGGGTGAAATGTTCTGTAAATGTTGGGTCCATTTAGTTTATGATGTCAGTTAGCTTCAGTGTTTCTCAGTTTAGTTTTTGTCTGGATAACCTCTCTATTGGAGAGAGTGGAGTACTGAAGTCATCCACTCTCAGAGTCTGAGAGTTGGATTGTGGTTTAAGTTGTAATATTATTTCTTTTATAAGCTTGAGCACTTTGTATTTGGTGAATAGGTGTTAAGAATTGCAATATCCTGTTGGTGGATTTTTCCTTTGATGAGTATGTAGTACCCTTCCATATTTCTTCTGATTTGACATGGTTTAAAGCCTAATTTGTTAGATATTAAATGGCCAACCCTTCTTGCTTCTCCGGTTCATTTGCTTAGTATATCTTTTTCTATTCCTTTGCCCTGACATGATATTTGTCTTTAATATTAAGGTATGCTGGTGTCTAGGCATCTGGATTTGGGAAGATTGTAATTCTAGGTGCTGATATCTGGTTCGGTCTTTGTTGGGTAGGCGTGTTGTTCCTTGGTTTCTGTTGTCATAAGAGAGTGAAGTGACTGTCCTGTTTGGAAGGAAATTCTTCTGAGGTCCTGATAGGTGTGGCTACAGAGGGTTCTGGGTAAACTTTATTCCTAGGTATTGGGAGGTGACACTTAGGGATGGAGATTGGCTAGGGTGGGGTCTTGAGAGGAACCACAAGCAGGAGGAAAACAGGGAGTTCCACAGGGACCATCTTATTCCTTGAAGAATGGGGACAGAAAATGAGTAGAAGCCACATCAAGAAGTTTGTTACAGATCTGAGGATGTGACTGGGGCATTGGATAGGAGTGGGCATAAAGGTCTGAACCTTGCCTACCTTTCCCACTGGCCTACTTGCTTCTGCTTGGCTTAGGTGCTGGATTCCCAGAGAATGCCAACTGGATGTGGAGGTGGGTATAACAGGATGAGTAGGGAGTGATGTTGCAGGAGATGTGCCTGATCCGTTGAAGATGAGGGCAGAGATTAGGTGCCAGAAGCAACGGGTGGTATGCTCCTGCAGAAGTTGGGGGTGTGAGACTGGAAAAATGGATTGGGAAAAGAGGAAGAAAAAGGTATAGATCTGCAGTTAGGCCACTTGTGTCCCTGGCCAGAGTGGGAGTGGGTTCTCAAGGAACATTTGCTGGAGTTATGGTTTGGGATAAAGCAATGGGGAGGGGAAGGGAATTTAGAAGAAGTCTAAGTTGATCCATTGGAGACAGACACGGAGAGGACAGCAGGCTTAAGCAGGTGTTCTGCTATAGATCAGGGGATAAGACTGGAGGGCTGGGTTTGGAGGAGGGGGAGAGGGAGGTGTAGGTCTACAGTTGGCTTTCATGCTTCCTTGACTTGAGTAGCTTTTTTTTTTTTTAATTTAATACTTTGAAAACTTCCCTACTAGATAAGTTCCTTGGCCTAGAATTACTTTTTTTATACTCTCAGTAACTGACAAGCCTGCTGCTACACCACTGCAACACAATCTTCCTTAAATTACTAAAATGAGAATATGTAGGCGAAGGTCTGATCTTCAAAGAGAGGTATTTATTAATTTTAAATTCTATAAATAATAGCCATATATGTTCGGGATGTTGTGTTGTGTTTCATACATGCGCATCCTACTTGATGATTTAATCTTTTCTTTGTGGTGGGAAAATTCAAAAATCTTCCCTCATTTTCATTGAGAAATATTCCCAAAAGCTTTAAAAATATTTATTAATTGCTGAACCTTTTTGAAGCATATATTAATTATTACCAGTCTATGTAATATACAGCAGAGCTCCTGTCAAAATGTAAATTTGTACGCATTAGGCAGCTTGTCTTAAGCCACTTCCTTTCACTAACCATTGTTAACCATGTTTCTTCTTCCTTCTTCTATGAGCTCAGCTGTTTAAAATACGCATGTCACAGAAACCACATAATCTATGTCTCTGAGCCTGGTTTGTTTCAGGTTCATTAGATTCTCCAGATCTCTGTATGTTGCAATGACTAAAAGAATCTCAATGTTTGTATTATTGATAAATATCACTCCAATGTGAATTTGTACTGTATTTTATCATTCATATGCAGATGGACACCTAGGCTGATTGTGTTTTTGTCCACTGAGAATAGTGCTACAGTGAATATGGAAATGCAGATCCCTTTTCAACATGATTTCAAATCTTTTGGGTGTATTTCCGGCAGTAAGATTGCTGAATCATAGTACTCTTTAAAAACACAAACAAAATGAAACAAAAACCTCCATACTATTTTCCACAGTGGCCTCACTACTTTACATTCACTGAAGCTGGGTAAAGAGCCCACTTTCCATATCCTTGCTGAATCTTGTATCTTCTTTTTTTCTGAGAGCCATTCTAACTGAAGCACAATTATTTCTCACGATGGTTTCCATTTAGAACTCTCTCATAATGAGTGACCTTGAGCACTTTTTCTTTACACCCACTAACTACTATGCTTTTAAGAGGTTTCTACTCAGAAATTGTAGCCATTTTTTAATTCCAATTATTATTTATTGCAAGTTGGATTCTTTGAATATTGTGGGCATTAATGTCTTTGTAAATGTGTACTTTTTGTTTCCATTCTTCATGTTGTGGTTTTGTTTTCTATGTCAAAGCCTTGAAATTTAGTGTAATCACGCATGTCTGCTTTGTAATTTAATTTATGAGAATTTCAAACATGAATACAGTATCCATCATTTCCAACTCTCTCTCTTTCTCATCCAACTCCCCTCATGTTCTTGCCTTTTTTTATTCATGACGTCTTCCTCTTTCATCAATATTGCTACATATATATGCACTTATAGCATATAAACACACAACCTGAGTCCATTTATTGTTTTTCATGTGTGTGTTTGTGTGTGTGTGTGTGTGTGTGTGTGTGTGTGTGTGTGTGTGTGTTTAGTGTTAACCATTTGGGATGTTGTAGAGTGCTTTCTTTCATTTCTTTGAATAGTTTTATCATTTGAGAGCTTTGTATTTAAGACTTTAGCCCATTTTCATATACTTTTGCTGTATGAAGAATAGTTGGTGCTGTCTAAATATGGGAAGTATTTCATAATATTTAGCAAAGAGAGCATCTTTGTCCAGATGTAAGTTCTTGTTTTCTTTGCCAAAAATTATTTGATTATAATAATATGCATGCATTTCTGTGTTTTCTTTTCTATTTCACTGATCTAGGTGCCTTTTTTTTGAGCTGAATAATATCTCCACCTCATGCAGTATATTTTTATATATTTACATCATATATATGTATATATATATTCTATGTAGGGAGTGTGTGCATATGAGTGTAGGTGTCTTCTTAGGCAAGAGGTGTCAAATATCATTGAAGCTGGAATTACAGGTATCTATGAGTAACCAGGTGTGGGTGCTAGAAACTGAACTCAGGGTTTCTGCAAAAAAATAAATAAATAAAAATAAATAAATAAATAAATAAATACCCATTATCATAGTGTAATTTCTCTTGGCCCAGATACCTCCAGTTTTACCTTTTGGCTCTACCTAGTCTTATATTCCTACCGGTCACAATCACATATGAATTATTCAAGTTTCTATGAGGATTTTTTTCTATTTAAGTGACACAAGAATTAACTTCTTCTTCTTCTTAAGAAATAGTGTTTGAGAGCTATTTTTATTGCTCAAGGTACAGGGGACACAAATTCTTCTATTATAGCCAATTTGAGTAAATATTCTTTTTAAAGGTTTCTTTAATCAGAAAATTATTAAAAATCTGTCCAAATATAGAAACGCAATAAGTAACTAAATAAATATAATTTAAAAACCTATTGAAGAAAAAACTTGAAAACAACACAATGATAAGATTGCTTTATTAACAAAATACATATTAAATTATTGATCTGTTGAATATTAAAAATCTGAAGCCCATATTAATCATATATACAGAAAAATTATCAGTCATGTAGAATATGTTTACTCAACTAGCTGTAGGGCAAGAGAAATCACTCTGATCTCTCTCTCTCTCTCTCTCTCTCTCTCTCTCTCTCTCTCTCTCTCTCTCTGTGTGTGTGTGTGTGTGTGTGTGTGTGTGTGTGTGTGTGTGCGCACGCACATCTGAAACTAACTAGAACTGAACCTAAGACTCCTGTATTTTTTATTATTATTCCCAAATAAATCACGTATTTAGAAATTCACCTTTCTGCACTTTAAAATCATGCTGGCAGACTATCAATAACAATAACCAAAAAAGCTTCCATTACTGAAATAAGGAATCATGATTTGTCAAAGTGTTTCTGTTACCCAAGACTAGACACAATGGGAAAATTATATTAAGAATGTTCTACGTTGAATCTTTATTGTTCTTAGGAGCTAAGCACTATGTGTATTAAAGTCAAAGTACCTGAATTTCAACTGGTCTTCTGGAAAACCTTAAATGCTGGCTGTTAAATGAGATAGTTCCTGGGAACTATTCATATAAGTTCTCACCATCATTAAGACGAAGTGCTGTTCATCACAGAAAAGCATTGGTGTATGTAATCTTAGCTTAGAAGAATGTTTCAAGTAAGGGGCGCTGCATTTCTCTTTAACAGAAAATGCACTAAAGGCAAATACGATTCTAGTTTTTAATCACCATGAACAAGAAATATGGAGGGAATGTGTTCCAAGCAGAGCAAATGCAGCTATCACTTTTTATGGAAAATGGTGATGTCAGTTGCACCTGTATTTAGTGGGAAAAGAAAACATTTTCTCTTTTATCTGATTGTCAGGAGGAGGGTAACATAGTATCCATAGAGGTAAGGAACTATGAGATATTGGCTATCTTCACCTCCATAAATTGAAGAAAATTCTAAGAGAAGACAGTATTAGAAATTGGTCTTTGAAAGTCAGACCCCATTCTCCACTCAACTGTGGAGAATGTCCTGTCCATTGGCTAGATCTGGGTAGGGGTTTGAAGTTTATGGCCTGTATTGTCCTGGATGGAGAGACCTGGTGACACTCAGAGGAAGGATAGCAGGCTATCAAGAAGAGACTTTATACCCTATGAGCATATACAGGGGGAGGAGGTCCCCCTCAGTTGCAGTCATAGGGGAGGGGAGTAGGGGGAAAATGGGAGGGAGGGAAGAATGGGAGGATACACGGGATGGGATAACCATTGAGATGTAATAAGAATAAATTAATTAAGAAAAGAAATTGGCCTTTGGTATTTCTCCATCTTTCCCACTTTGATATTTGAAATGTTAAATGAATATCATGCCAAGGTATCAAACATCCTGCCCGTAACTTGGCTCTGAGCCCAGATTGTTGTTGAAATTAAGAGCAAATTATTGTGTAATCTTAGGGAAAGATAAGTCTTCAATGTCTCTCCCTTGTAGTACAACTTTATAACCTATACAAAGTATTAAACAAAAATCAAAAGTTATGCATATATAAGTGTAACTCTAATTCTTCTTTCCAAAAGATAGTGATGTTATTTTGTGGTTGTTTTGTTTTGTTGGTTTTCACTCTTAGCATGTATCTCCTGTAGGATTCTAGTTCTTATAGCCTCATTACCATATGACCACATTACTCTATTTTTAAAAGCAAGCATTGACCCTCAATAAGACTTAAAATGCAGTTAGGGAAATATTACATTTGACTTCATTTATGTAGAGTCAAATTAAGGAAAAAACCCACAACTTTTCTTTTTTCCATCAGTGTTTTAATTTTCTTCATGTGAAAGGCAGTTGAATTCTTTTACTTCTGGTTGAATTAACTTTCTGACTTTACTCTTTTGTATACTTATTGCTTATTCAATTGGTTCTAGAGTTACATGAAATAATGTTATTCCATTTAGTAGAGAAATATCATGCCCACAACCCTCCTAAAATTCTATTTTTCTCTATCAATTTCCCAAAAGAAAAAGTGATTATGCAAATTACAGTAACTTTTGCCTTAAAAAATTGTGAATACAGTGGAGAAAGAAATAATGCATACAAATCCCATATAGTTACTCTAGAAACTGCAGGGCAGAAGGAAACACTCTGGTATCTGTCTCTCTGTCTCTGTGAGAGTCTCTGTCCACCCCTGCCCCTGCGCCCATTCTATACTGAAACTCTTGTGCATTTTCATTATTCCCAAATAAACTAATTGTTTAGAAATTCATCTTTCAGCGTTTTAAAATCATTCTGACAGACATACTCCATCAATAAGTAATCTCATTAGTTTCTGACTTATGCTTCTATATGTGCGTTAAACAAACACAAAACCACTTTTGCTTTCATATTTGTTTCCTTTTCTATTGAATCATGATATTTGTCTCAAACCATAACATTTATTTTAGATACTATGTGTATATCTGTGATAAGTGTTGAAAATATTGACCCTCAGATCACACTATTTTCTATTATAAGTGATCTTTTAATATTGTTTAAAACTATTCTTTTTCCATGCAAATACTTTTTGTCCTTTAAAAAATATGTAGGCATTTTTTTCCAAGTTTTTTGAGTGACACTGGATTTATTTGGGCTATAGTCACATGTAGATTCACAGACTATTTCATTACATTTTCTTCTACTAATTACTAAAAACAATGATCCTGAAATTGTTTTTAAGCCAAATGTCAAATTTTAGATATAATAAATATATAAGAGACTAAAGGTTTTAATTTAATTTAATAACATGATTAAACATAATTAAGTAATATTTCTGAGTTGCTATACTTATAAATATATTTCCAATAATGTCAATTCAACCACAACAAGTCAAAACACATTAAAATATAATCAAAGGTGTTGGTTTTATTTTTTGGTTATAAATCTAACAATGTAACCTAAAAGCCAAATCTGTAAAATCATTGCATTCTAACACATTTCCTGCAAACACGGCAGAGAGGTCTATGTTATGTAAAGTCTTTCTCTCTGTATCTGCTGCAGAAAATGAGGTGAACACAGTCCTTCCTTCTGCCTTCTCCCATGATGCTCTGCTTCACCACAGGACCAAGAACATCTAGAACAAGTTACCAAGGCCAGAAACCTGATGGCAAAACAAGTTTATAGCCTTACGATGGATGTTTATCTTAGCCACGTTGCCATAGCAACAAAAGGAAAGCTGCCCAGGCAGGCCATCCTTTTGACAATCTTCAAAATTCATATGCCATTATTTATAGCATTTAGACTTTTCTAAAGATATTTTTAAACACTGATTTACAAATTAAGACAAAATACTACAAGAATAAGAGTAGAGTTTTCTCCTTGATTTCCTAGCATAAGCTTTATGAGATAAATATTTATTTCAGTGACTTTAGAAGTTATCTATTGAATATGCTGTTTCATGATCACTCAGACTGACCTCAAAAGGTGTAGTGAAGTAAGTGTTTGAATACATGCGAGTCTCTAAACTAGATATACTATATTAAAGCAGAGGAGTAATACTACCTCATTAAATGTTATAAGCATTAAAAACAGGACCAAATCAATAAGTATACAGAAAATTTACATTTCAATAGTTTGGGAAGTAAAGTCAGAAAAACAAAATATTACATTCACTTAAATTCATTTTAGATAATGACTACTTTTCTTTTTAGATGAAATAGCATCTAGAAACTGCATTTCTATTTATATGTTACTAACACCTTTAGTTTTAAAGCACCTTATCTCAATAAGAGGAATGCAATTTAAAAACTGACAATGACTTGAGGGAAACATTTTGTGAATTATTTACAACAATCAGTCATGAAATGTTTATATGCCAACTTCTATGCTAACAGATAGATAATATTTAAATATTTTCTTTAATCTTTTTCTTTTTAACATAGTTTTAGATTAAGCCATAGTAAAGAAGTTTTGTTGTTGGAAAAAAAGCAAAGATTAGAACAAATGTCTTATATTTTTAAATCTGCAAATTCCCCAAACCAATTTTTCTGTAATGTCATTCAGTGAAACAAATTTTGGCTTGTTTATCAATTTAAGATACAATGGATTTTGCCTTAAACAATAGCAGTTTGGACAAATCTTAAACTTATCTCCAATTGCTTCAAAAGGCTATAGGAAGGGAATTTGATGCATAAAAGATATTTATAAAAAGTTGAACAACTCAGAGGGGGATTTCCAAGAATTTCTGACACCATCACTAATATGATTTATGATTTAGAAATCTCTGCAGCTTTCTAGCTACTTGAGAAATTTTCATATTATTTCTGATGACATTACTTTCTTATATGGTTACCCTGAAGTATTTTATATTGAAAAATATTCAGAAAACCACAGCTTGCAATAAAAATCTGTTAGATGAGTTGTTCATTCCTATCCTAAAACTTTTCCTTTATTAAATAATGAGATGCAGATAAGGTATGGAATAACTCCTGATGTACATGCACATCAGCAATCTCATATTGAGATAGTCTATTTATATGTTTACCGACTTGTTCAGCATTTAGAGAGTATCTGGCATGTATTAGACCTACTAGTCAACTAATAACAAATGCCCTTTCTCTGCTGAGGTTACCATCATCAATCCTTCAAACCTAATGTGTAATTAAAATGTTGGATGCAATCTAAGAAGAAACTTAAACTAAAATAAAATAAGGGAGCATAACTTATATTAATAGTTAAAGGAAATTTCAGAAATATATAATTCCTACTCAAAGTATTTGTGTATATATATATATACACAGCACATATACAGATACAAACAATTATGTGACTATCACTTATACAGAAAGAACTTTTTTTAAAAATAGGAAAAAGGTTTGTTTGGATTAGTCTAGATGGTCCTGGCAATGAATAGGGAGATCCATTGTCATTAGGCCCGTGATAAAGCAAGGCATTATGGAGGGGGAGATATAATGGAAAGAGTTCTTCACTTCACATCAAGTTTTGCCAAAAAGCGAAGAGAAAGGTCAGAGTCTCGAATCCCTTTCAAAGGCACACCTCCAGAAGCAGAGATAACCAGTGCTATACTTCTTTCATAATTAGACTTTCAAAAATAATTACAACAATTATTTTAGGTGCTGCCTCCCATCTCCTAAGGTAGGAAATATGTAGCTGAGTATACAACCAAGAAAAAAAAACATGAGGTCCAAATGTGATGTGCGTCATCACTCACAGCCTTCAGCAGCTTCAAGTCAGTTTGGGTAGAAAGCTGAGAGCAATACCTGGTCCCAGGATTCCTTCTTCACAGACTTCAGCATATCTGATAGGGCATAGGTGTCATCCCAACCCTGCCTAGGCTTCCCCAGGGCCTGCTCCAAAGCCATTTCCAGAAGCTATGTATATCAAATTTCTGCTCTGGGTACAGCTGCCAGAAGAAGATCGCTGTTTACTTCTCCCTCGAAGGCTGCCTTGAGTACAGACAGCACTGAGTCCTTTAGCCCCAACTCAGGACACATGATTTTTAAGGAAAAAGACACCTTCATGAGTCAGGATACTTTTGACCTTCGGTAGGAAAAGCTGATCCCCCAAATGCTTGAGGAGGACAACTCATTCCCAGTATTGTGTTCAAACATTATCAATAGTTGTGTGTGTGAAGAAATGATGCAGGCATGTGTAAATCATCCATAAAGGAGAAACAGTCTGAGAAAGACAATGGTACATCAATTGGACCACAGTCTAAAGAAGTACTGCCTGGTGGATAACTTTCCTTTATATTAGTATGACTATTGCAGTTCGGATCCTGATAACTCACATGAGTATGATGTTTTTTATATAATTCCAGCACTCAGAGACAGGGTAGGGGAACCCCTAAAGCAAGCTTACTAGACAGACTAGGCCAATCAACTAGTTTTGGGTTCAATTTAGAGATCATGTCTTAGTGAAAGTGATGGATAATGAAAAGGAGTCCTGACATTCTGATATCAACTGTGGGCCTCTACACACAAATACACACACACACACACACACACACACACACACACACACACAGGAAAGAAAATAAATAAGCCTTTCTTTAGTTATGAGAAGAGGTTACTTATAGGATAATCATACATGTACACACAGTACTTTAAGCCATTTTCATATTTGGATTAGAAGTATAATAAATATGTAAAAATATTGTTCTAGACATCAAGGCAATTATAAAAGGTGTGACAGGTTTGTCAGGATCTTGGGATTAATCACTTTCAGCTGATTCAATTTGTTATTCAGGATTTATTAAAAAAAACATAATAAAGTGAACAAGTCAGAGTGATTTCTACCTCATGGAAAAACAGAGGATGGAAAAAAAGAAAATAATAAAAATAAAGGGGAAATGGAAGGTGATGAAAGTAGGAAAAATAAGGGACGGATGAACGGCTGGAGGATGAAGGAAAGAAGGAAATAAAAGGGTGGAAAAGATAGGAATAGGGATATGAGGAATGGAGAGAGAAGGATGGGGATGAAGGAGGAGGGAGGATGGAGAGAGAAGGATGGGGATGAAGAGAGGGGGGAGGGGGGAGGGAGAGGGAGAGGAAAGAGAATAGCACAATAAAATGGAGAGAAGCAGACAAAGTAAACAGGAGGAAGAAAAGTCTATCTTTTTCAAGATATTTGACCAGCATCTGGATTCCTCTTTCAGCAAATGCATTCATCAGCATTATAGGAACTGCATTTTTATTTGGATAGAAAGGGAGTTTTTGGAGAAAGAAAAACAGCACATAATGGCTGCACTGTACCTCTTCATATACTCTGAAATTATATGTATGAATGAAAGACTTGATCTTTCATCATTATTGTATCATGGCATCTACTATACAAGCAAAAAAAAAAAAAAAAAAAAAAAAGAACAACCCTGAGTGAATGTAGGGCAAGGCAGAAAGGTAGGACAAGTTCCAATGTTGTTCTTTTACGACAGATTGCCTCCATGTGTGTCCAGCTCTGGCCCATGGGCTGAGGATAGGTATGAGTGCTGGCCAACACAAACTTCTGAACTCACTTCATATATGTGAATCTTGTTACAGTTTTTCTCAACTCTGTTCTGTTTTCCTTTACAAAGCTTAACTGTCCCCTCAATATTGCTTCCTCTTTCTTTAGTTATCATTAAAGCACCCAGATATAACAACGCCTTTTACAATTACCCTTTTGATTATGATCACTGAGGATCAAATATGCGAGATAAATCTTTCATTCATTTAAATTGAGATTAATCATTCCTATATGGAGGAGTAACGTCATGAGTGCCAGGTGCTTGCTGGCATTCTGAGTAAGCCTTGGTGTGGTTGAGTGGGGTGATGAGAGCATCTATGTGAAACTCTCAAGTTCTACTGTGACTAGAACACAAATCTTGTGTTTACCAACAAGTCAATAGCCTTAACACAATAATTAGAATATATTTTCTGACAGATGGTAGGACTCACTATTGTACTCCAGGTGAGAGGGGTATGGAAGAATGGGGAGGTAGACGGACCCAGGGAGTCCAGGATCCCCAGAAGAAGATCAAGGCTGACATATCTAGTCATGGGGGGGGGGGCTGTACAAACTATTGTGCCAACAAAGGATAATGCATGCAATAAACCTAGACTCTCTATTCAGATCTAGCCAATGGACAGTTCATTCTCCATGGTTGTGGGGAGAGCAGGGACTGCCTCTGACCTGAACTCTAGTTCCCCCTATTTGACCACTTCTCTTTGGAAGGGAGACCTGTCTGGACTCAGAAGAAGGGGAAGCAAGCTATTCAGATGAGAACTGATAGGCTGTGATCTTATGTGGGGGAGGAGGTCCCCTTCTATTAGAGGTCTGAGGGAGAAAAATATGGTGAAAGAGGGAGGGAGGGAGGGGGGAAATGGGAAGATACAAGTGAGACAATAATAATTGGGATGTAATCTGAATAAATTATTTAAAAAATATGTTTTCTGAGCTCCAAACAAGAGAAGTTCAAATAAAAAGGAAATACTCAAATAGCAAGGAATTTTTAATTAGGTTCCGTTTTTACTATCTATAACCAATTTATAATTCTCAAATTTTATAGAACTGAATGATAATAACTATAAGAACTGTTTTGAATGACACACTGTAAGTAAAGTTTATAACCATGAGCTGATATATGAATTCTATCTGTAGTGTTACTCGTAACTTTGAATCCTAAATACTCAGCAAGGAAGCAGTAAACCAGGAGACAAAATTTCATATCTCATCACTAATAAGATCACATCAAAAAATGTATAATTTAGTGAAAGTTTGAACTCTCAACATGCAATATAAAAGAATTATTAATAGTCAATGGATGGGGTAAGTGCTATTTTTAATAAAGAGAATTATGTAAAAGACAAATAAATTAAAATGTGGTTCCATGGATCTGCATATGCTGTATTCCATAAATATTCACTATAGGAAACAAATATCCTGGAGCATATTAGCAGACATGTGTAGTCCTTTTGACATTCAAACATGAGTAACCATCTCCAGAATTCATACCCTAGAACTGTGAGTACCATAAAGTAAGTAAAAAAAAAAAATCTTGTGTTTCTTTTACCTCTTAAATAGTTTTACCCCATGTGTCTTGCTAATTGTAATAGGATATCTTATAAGGAATCTTAGGTTAACATGAATTTATTCCTATGTGAACAATGGCAAATAATGTCCACCCCACTGAAAGACCCAGCCTGAACAATCCATAAAGTATAGGAAAAGTGATGTATGCTCCCTGTACAACTGACAGTGACCTAAATTGCAGATCTCAGAGATAGAGGGAAAAAATCTATTTTTTAAAGATTAGTTCCAGGGGGCAAAAACTAAAAAAATGTCTATAGTCCTTCATTTAAGTCATAGCAATGTTCCAGGGAGATTAAATGACAGACCTATAAAAACAAACTGAACTGAGTACAGATTGAGGCTCATACAAGAGACAAAAACTTTTTTAGGAATTTCCAGACAACACTTCTAGAGTGTCAGACTATTCCAAACTGATTAATATTTCAATACAATATTATTGAAGAATTGAAAATCATATTACTGTTATCTTTCTACCATTACTGCTGTCAATCATTGGTTCAGGAAAGATATTGAGGAAATATTTTTGCTTACTTTTCACTAGGTAGAAAATAAGGAATTTTTTTTATGGAGAAGGAAGGAAAAGAGTATAAAAATCTGTCAAAATACAATGGTTACTCTTGTTTGTCAACTTGACTCTATCCAAAATTAACTAAATTACAAATGAATGAGAACAGCTGTTGTGGATTTTTTCTTAATTATATCATTTGAAGTGGGAAGACCCACCTCTAATTCAGATCTTTCAGGTGGGAAGATATAAACCTTTAAACAGTCCTGTTCAGAAAATCCAACTCTAATCTGGACCACACCTTCTGCTAGAATCTTATACATAAAGGACATAGATGATGGACTCTCTCCCTCTCCCTCTCCCTCTCCCTCTCCCTCTCCCTCTCCCTCTCCCTCTCCCTCTCCCTC
>OU015752.1:14304291-14321760 GCA_907169655.1 Acomys percivali
GAGAGAGAGAGAGAGAGAGAGAGAGAGAGAGAGAGAGAGAGATTCATTCCATAAGTTCAGTTACTCTAGAGAACTCTGACTAATACACTATTTTCTTAATTGGAGAACTGAAAAGCTGACAGTTTAAAAGCTAAATGAAAACTAAAAGAAATAGAAAAAATATCTTAGCAATTATTTTCTGCAGCTTATAACACCAAAATTCAAACAGGAATGAAATGGTATTTGAGATTGTTTTCAAAGAATATACAAACTAAGATTTTTCTACAGTTTAAATTTTCAATGATTTATATCAACATGTCCTGTGTCTCTGGAATGGTATAGAGCCAATTTTGTTTACTAAGTAGTAAATACTGATAGCATTCTTATTCATGATGGGAAAATGACAATGAGGAAGTGGAACATGGACAATTCTGTAATTCTTATGCACACAAATTTCTTTTAAATTTAGTAAAAAAGAAATACTTCTTACTTTTCTCCTTTTGTGTCATTTTGCTCTACCTCCATTACTCTTTTCTGTCTTCTCATCATTTCACAATTCAAGAATATTCCTAACCCCCAAGAAGGAGATAAAGCTTTTTGCAATATGCCTTTAGAAATTGTTTTGTAAATATTTTCCATTCCTAAAGGGCATAATTAGAACTTGTTCATGAAAACAGTTCAAAAAAACTCATAAGGAAATTAGACTAATACAATAACTTGAGCTTTGTAAAACTATCTTTACTGTTTAACTTGACCCTGCCTTTTAATTAGCTCAAGAAGAAGGCACATATCTAAACAGCATGGACTTAGCAACTTAGAGGATATTGAATTCAGTTTACATCAGACCCTGAACACAAACCTGTGTAAATGTTGCTTGAAATCAATTTTCAGTGCTCAAATGATTGATATTGTCTCAGGGTGGAGAATGGGGACTGACTTTTACACGAACTCTGGTGCCCCATAGTTGACCCCTGGATGGGGAGGCCTGGTGGCACTCAGAGGAAAGATAATAAGTCACCAAGAAGAGACTTGATACCCTATGAGCATATACAGGGGGAGGAGGTCCCCCTCAGTCACAGTCATAGGGGAGGGAAGTAAGAGGAAAATGGGAAGAAGAGGGAGGAATGGAAGGATACAAGGGATAGGATAACAAATGTCATAGAGCTATATGAATAAATTAATAAAATATATTTTTAAAATGACTAATATTGGAAACTAAATAAATATAACTCCAAGACTGCACTTTACCCATTTAATAATCACGATTCTCAAAGTGGGGAGACATAATGGCATTAAGTGAAGAATAATCATCAGTTTTAATATTATATGTGTCTTAAAATCAAGCAGAATCTTGTTAACCTAAGCAGATAGACAGAGGAACTCTCCTTTCATTTTAATCTGTAATCCTTGGTGCACTTTCACTATACCTGGTTGTTAGCATACAGTACCCACAATTCCCAAACTGTACTATAGCTATAGTAAAATGCGAAGAAGACAGAGGAAGGTCAGAGAAGGAATGCTATGTCTTATGCTTTCATTTCTCACTTCTGGTTTGCCTCGAAGCCATCACACTGGCCTCAGAAAGCACTTGAGTTCTCATCACCTTGAGCTCTTATTTCCTCTTAATTAGCTATGATGGCTGAACTCTTCAGTAGCACCCACAAGTTCTTGTTTTGCAAGCTGGGTCTCCAGTCTGTGGAGTCTTGAAAAGGCCAGATTGGGTGACGCGGGCAAACCTTTGAAGATCATAAGTGATAAGGCTCCAAGTTGATCCTCTGCTCCCTTTACAGCAGCCATGTGAACAGCCTCACCACACCTTCCTACTGCCGTAGAGCTATTGCAGCTACCACACCCACCATGATGCATGAGCATCCCTCTGAAATCATGGGCCAATGTGAGCATTTCATCCTTTAAGTGGCTTCTGACAGATATTGTGGTCACAATGATAGAAAAATAACTAGTTTACATGCTGGAATGTTATCTGAGTCATTCCTCCTTTTGTTTGGGTGTTTACAGATGTATTTACCAAACTTTTAGAAGTTAAAATGAAAGTGATTGGAATTGTACAGGATTTTTGACGCTACAATTCTTATTTTAATCCTTAAATGTTGTGCTAACTTTGTTTTCAATGTTCTCTGCTTTAAATGAAACATTAACAGACCGGGAAAACAGTGAGGCAGTTATCATAACACACTATTAGAGGCACCGTGAAGGAAGTTAGTCAGAGAAGACAGCTGGGCAAATAGATAAGATTGTAGTCAGGTACACTTTATTCATCCTATGCTCCCAAGCCTGGCATGGTATGTTTTCTTTATGTCACACAATGTCAAAGTAGAGATTGCAGTCTGGGCAATCTAACAAACATCAGTATATTACATACAAAGTAGATCAAAATTTGATCCCAAATTAAGATGCAGCATAGACAGAAAGAAAGGGAGAATGATTTTCCCTCCCTCCAACATGCTGTCAACTGTCTACACCCATTCAGTATGCATTAGGTCTCCTTGTTTGTGACAGAATTTTAGCTGCCTTGATATTTACAGGTCTTGGACAGCACAAATGGACTTAGTGGCTTCAATAGTAGAGAAAAAAAATGAGCAATGAAGTTGGAAGGGGGATAAGATTGGGGAATACGGAGGAGTTGGAGGAGGTAAGTAAGTGGTGAGTTATGAACATAATTATACCAATTTATGAGGTTATCAAGAATAAAGAAACTAATCTTCAAAGAGAAAGCACCATTTGCAAGCTTGTGTTTTACACAATCAGGAATTTATCAACATATAATTAGCTCCTTGTTTTGAACTTTGTCTTTTTTTTTTAATTTGCTTACTTGCCTGCTCAGTTAGGCCAACATGAAAAATTGAAGAAATTATAGAGCTTATGCTAAAATCAAGTTATATGCTCCAAAATATTTCCAGAATTTCTAAAAGATCTGAGTTAAGAAAAGAAAACTGTATGTGTGCTGCTAAGAAATCTCTTTAGTAGCACAGTAAAATAAAATGAGCCATCCTATTATACAAAGTCAGAAGAAATTAAATTTAAGAAGAACAAATGTTTCATGGACAGGAGTTTCTTCTCATTATTGTAGTAAGAGATCTCATTTTCTTGATAGCAGCAGTGGGAGGGTGACCGTGGAATTAGATACCATTCCATATATTTTTACCTAATAGGAACATGGGTAATTTCAGATGTGCTTCTAGATTATTTCAAATGTGCTTATTTTCTGTGTCTCTGAATTTTCAAGAGTACATTGTGTTTTGTCATTTAGTTTTTAGCACTCAGGGAGAAAATACGTTTTGTAGATGTTTTATTTGAAAAATTCTAATGGAAGGAGCGTTCAAGATTTTATTACTAAAAGATCTGGTATCAAGGTTTAGAGAATGCGTTTCTCAAATTAATAAACTTATAAGACATTAAATGACACCCAACGTGAAGCACATTACGACTTTCTTCCAGCTCCCAGATTATGGAGGTATACAAGTGATTGGTATTAAATGTACCGCTAAAGTCCATGCTTTTACTCTAATAACTTGTTAACAAAATCCTTGTTTTACTACATAACTTTCTTCGACTATCAAATTCACCCTTCACAAATCACATCATAATCTGTTTTTACTAGCATAAGGCATTTACAATATTAATAAACCTGAAGTGCTTTCATTAGAATTTCCTTTATGTTTCAGAGAAGACAATCATTCTTACTGATCATTGTTTGCTCTTAAGTGAAAGTACATATTCTGATTCTTAACACAATGGGGGACTTTCTAGATTCTCCAAGATTTTCAAACTTATAAACAGACCAGAAATGACTTATGGTCACTGCCTTCTGTGGTCCGACTCTTCAGTTCCCTATAGGTTTTAATGCATGCTGCTGAACTGGTTGCACTATTTTTGGAAGGTTGCGGGTCCTTTATGTGATGCAGCCTACAGCCTAGATAGTTGGAAAGGCCATTAGTAGTCAAAGGTGGTATCCGGTCCTTCTTTTATTATTCTCTGATAGTTCTGAGAATGTAACAACTCCTAGTTATAAGGATACTGTCATAAATGCCCACTCCCTTGAACACCTTCATGCTTTCCCCAACATGATGGATTGAAACTTTCCAAAATCATGAATGAAAACAAATATTCCCTCCTTTAAATTGTTTCTGTTCAAGTCCTGCAGTCATAGTAATGCAGACCTAATCAAGACACTAACATATTTCCATTCTAGTGAAAACACTGGTAAATAAAGTCATTCTTCAAATAGATAAACAGAGAAATAACTTCTTCTTCAATCCTGATGTAAAACACTAGGGAAAAGTTAAATGAGAGAAAAAAAAAAAAAAAACAGCCTAGTAGTCATCAAATTCTGTATTAATCAGGGTTCTCCAGAGGAACAGAACTGATAGAATGACTTTATAAAAGAACATGCATTAATTTGACTTACATGATAGGGGCTGGATAGGCCAACAATGGTCACCTGCATGCTGGGATCTAGTATGTAGTCAGACCATGAAGTTGGATATTTCAGCAGTCTGGTACTGTAGTCCGGAGTAATTACTTGAGAGTCACTGGTAGACTCACCAGGCAAGTACAATCACTTTTTCATTGACGATCTTTATACCCGGACTGCCTGCCAATTCTACTAGAGGATCTTCATACTTCAATTCATTTTTCTTAGAAACATCTTTACAGGACCTTCTCAAAATCATGGATTTTAGTAGATTCCAAACTCACTCAAGTTGAAAACCAAAGTTAATCACTCCAAATATTAAAGAACATATTGAAGTTCTGTAGGTCAAGGGTTGCAGGACAATTGCTCGCACTGTGAACCCTGAGATTGTGTGCTGGGAAAACCTGTTTCTAGATCCAGTGTGGCTCAGTCCTAGCACACACCTTTCACCCAAGAGCTTTCTGTAAACAAGAGTTAAATAAATTCAGCCAAACATCAAAGAGGTGGAACAGGTACCTAGTTGAAAGGAATGAGCATAAGTAAACAAAAAGGAGGGGCCTTGAGTTAAGGGTATTTAAGACTATGGAGAAGGTGAAAGCACTTTTCTCTCTGGGTCATGAGCTGAGTAGGAAGGTCAGCTAGGTGCTTTCTCTGCCTCTCTGAGCTAACAAGTTTTCACCCCATCAGCTGGCTCCTTAAGCTTCACTGGTAAAATCGAACATTTAGGGTTTCCTTTCTTTATAATAGTCAAGAAATCCCTGAAGAGAACAAATCCTCTGAAAACTCCATAACATAGACATTGAGATTTTAAAAACTGTTTTAAGCAAATTATAATTCAAATCATTGCAAGGAACTTCTATAAGAATTGTTGGCAACTGCCTTTACAATGCAGCACTATACTTAGATTTTTTTTTTTGAAAATTTGCTTTATTTTTTGGTTGTGCATATATGTGTGTCTGTGATCATGAGTGTAAGTGCTTACAGAGACCAGAGAGAGCATCAGATCCTGGAATTACAAGTTGTGAGCTGTACAATGTGGGTGGTTGGAACTGAGCTCTGGTGTCTATAAGAGCAGCAAGCCCCCAAACTTCTGAATCATCCTTCTAGCTCCTATCTTTTTATATGAAGTGTTTTTCTTACTTTATACCTTCCCTTTTACCCAAAGACATTCCCCCACTGTTAAAATGTGACTTACAAAACAATGCTCATTCAGGAAGAGGACCCTAGATCTTCAAGATGTCATAAACTATGACTTCTAGCATACTGGTTTCCCCTCAGCCTATTTGGAATGTGAGCATTGTCACATAGGAGAAGAGAGCAAGGTCATTCAAAATAAAATGCATGTCAGGTAGAGGCATTCTCTGCCTCTGTCTGCAAACAAAACCATTTCATGGCTCCTGCCCTGGACTCATCCATTTATTTTCTGTACTCATTTTCAGGTTATTGCTTTGCTCTTCAGTTTGTGCGTCACCCACTCATATGTTTTATGTCTCAAAGTCTCAGCCAATTTATTTGGGTAAATTGAAGGCACACAAATCTAAAGAGTTTGGAAGCTAATTACATTTTCCCTTGCTTTGTTGCAGAGGTTGAAAAATGGTTGTCTTTTATGGCATATGCCTTACATAAAATAGGAAGTGGTTATGTACCTCTGATGTAGAGCAAGTAGGAAGCAGAGTGTCAGAGCAAATTTGTGGCAACATTTGTTTTTGTCTAGGTTTTTATGAGATTTCTAGACTTTGGAATTCCAAGTAACAAAGCAGCAGCATTTATACATTTTATATTAATCTGTTCTATTTTTCTACCTTCATTGTTTCTCTTAAGACAGCTAGAGGCATGGAAATTTCAATTTTTCCATTCTGTGTAAAGTTTCTTGCCATGTAAACACAAGGATCTGAATTCACATACCTAGAACCAATTTTAAAAGTCAAGCATGGAAGCAGTGTGGTGGTGGTGTACATCTTTAGTCCCAGCACTAGGGAGACAGAGGCAGGCAGATGTTTAAGTTTGAGGCCAACCTGTTTTATGGAATGAGTTCCAGGTCAGCCACTACTACACGGAGAAACCCTGTCTCAAAACAAAACAAAGCAAAGCACAATAAAAGAAAAAAGACAAGCAGGAAATACGAAATGTGCCTACAGTTCCAACCCCTGGCACAGAAAATGGGGCACAGACCAACACATCTCTGGAGCTCACTGGCTGGCCAGCTAGTCTAATGAATGATTGATCTCTAAGTGCAGTGAGAGAATTCATTTCAAAAAGTAAGGTGCAGAATTTTTGAAAAATCACACAAAAGATCATCCTGTGACCTCTACACACATTCCCATACAATGAAAAGCTAACATAGACATACATCTCTCTCTCTCTCTCTCTCTCTCTCACACACACACACACACACACACACACACACACACACACACACACACTGCTTACTTGTTGGTGACTAGAAGGGATGAAGAGAGCTCAACATCTTTCAGCCATATGGGCATGGATAGTCGTGTGAATGCAGGACAGAGCTGTTTAAGATTCCTTTCCATCTTCAGTGGCACACGGGGAGTACCATTGCCTCCAAAGGCAGCCTACAGTGTCCCAATACTAACAGTCACATCAGCTCCCTCATTAGCGACAGCAAGACAAACTCCTCACTGTCATCACTGCTGAGAACACTGAGCAGATGACAAGCAGGCAGAGGTTGCTGCTGGATTAAATATAATGCAGAATGACAGCTTCAAAGGTAACTCTTGAACAAATGATGCTTTGTTTATAGTATGAAGAAAAAGTTATACACACCCTGACAAAATGTCACTTAGCCTGAAATGGGAGTGAGCGAAATAAAGACACTTATGAACCTTCTGCCAAGGATTAGATGTATATAGAAAAGCAAACCCTGTCATTCTTGGTAGCTCCAAGTTTGTAGGCATCCCTAGAAATCAGCCTGACCAGTGGCTAGAACAAAGACAGCCGGGGTTTCCTTACTAGTCTGAGGTTGCATGCCTGGGCAATAAAAGAACAGATGTGATAGCTAACTTTTCTATCAATGCTCTTATCACAGAAATGAATAAATAAATAATTTTAGAAGTCTGTGAGGCCCTCAAATTTTTATGTTACAAAGTTCCTAAAATCAAAAACAAAACAAGAACAAGAACAAACACAGCTATTCTTCCAGTCACTTCTTTGGCAGAATTGGTCCTTCAAAGGCCTTCAGAAACCAAACAGAAGTGAAAACTCAGTGCTTGGCTGGCTGGCTATTTCCATGTACTCACAAGGTGTGAGGGACAAAAGCTTCTAGTAGCCACTAGGGTAATCCAGAGGAGCAGGTGAAGCAAGTAAATACTTCTCAGAAGGTTTACAGTCAGCCATCAACTTTTACTCTGAATCTTTTTGTTATTCTTCACTCATACATTATATCTTGACTGCAGTTTTTCTTCCATCCTTCCCTTCCAGTCTCTCTCCTCACCACTTCCCATCCATGCTCCCTTCTCTACAGAAATGTGCAGGCCTCCCAGAAATAGCAATGAAACATGGCGTATCAAGATTCAATGAGCCTAGGCACCTCTTCTTGTATCAAGGCTGAATAAGGCAACCCAGTAGGAGTAAAAGTATCCAAAAAGGAGGTGAAAGCATCAGAAATGGACTTTGCTACCACTGTGAGGAGTCTCACAAGAAGACCAAGCGATGTGATCATAACACATATGCAGAGGAGCTAAGTTAGATCCACACAGGCTCCCTGATTGTCAGTTTAGTCTCAGTGAGCTCCTAAAAGCCCAGGTTAGTTGATTCTGTGGGGTTTCTTGTGGTGTCCTTGACTACTCTGCCCTCACCCTATCTTCTGCAGGATTGCAACTTATGTTTGGCTGTAGGGCTCTGTATCTCTTTCCATCAGTTGCTGGATAAAGTCTTTCTGGTGATGATTAATGTAGGCTCCTGTCTACAATCATAGCAGAATACCGTTAGAAGTCATTTTCTTGATTCTTGTTTTGCTTTGTTTTGTTTTTGCAGGTCATGTTTGGTTTTAGCCTAGGTATCTGGATTATCAGCCCTGATCCCTGGCCCTCAGGCAGGTTACGGGTAGGCTTTCTCTGGACCATACATTGGTTGGACATGCCCAGAATTTCTGTACCACCTTTTACCCCAGCACATCTTGCAGGCAGGACAAACTGTAGGTAGAAGGTTTTATAACTGGGTTTATTTCCCAATCCCTCCACTGGAAAGAAGTCTTGACTGGTGATAGGAGATAGTCTTACCTAGGGTCACCCTCATAGATTTCTGAGGGTTTTCATTGTACTGTTTGTAGCCTGTCCTAAAGATGCACCCCCATTTCTGTTTTCTCTCCCAATACTCTCTTCTCCCATCCTCCTTAACCTGATATCTCCTGTTACCATCCCCATCCCATTCCCATCCCATTCCCAGTCTACCTTTGATACCCATTCTATTTCCCTTTCCCAGGAAGACTGAGGCATCCCATCTTGAGACTTTCTTGTAACTTAGCCTCTCTGGGTATGTGAATTACAGCTACTTAGAATTGAGTACATACCATGTTTGTCTGTCTATGTCTGGGTTACCTCACTCGGGATGTTTTTTTTTTTCTAGTTCCACCCATTTGCCTGCAAATTTCATGATGTTAAGTTTCAACAGCTGAGAAATAAAGGCTTCATTAAACTGAGAGAAAGCTACTTCTTTTGAAAACATCTCAGGAAAGGAAACCAGCCCACTTCTTTATTTTTAATTTTTA
Organism: Acomys percivali; assembly: GCA_907169655.1. Lineage (NCBI taxonomy): Eukaryota > Metazoa > Chordata > Mammalia > Rodentia > Muridae > Acomys > Acomys percivali. The sequence goes on from OU015752.1 coordinate 14,313,432, forward strand.
ATTTTTTTCTTTTTGCTTTATGACAAATTATTTTTCTACATTTGCAGTCTAAAGGCTTGGTTTTTAACTTAATGCTAAACTTTCAATTCAACAAAATATCTCTAAAATTCCAAGTACATATGAAATAGGACTATACTACATCAGCTAAGCACCTTAAGTTCTAAAGCCTTTTACCACCACCCACATTACACTATTTTATTAATAAAAGTCACACATTGCAGCTAAATATAGAAACTACACATAAGCCAATGATCCAAGAACTTTAATAAATTAATGCTAAAATAGATAAATAATCAATAAATGCCAGAAGATAGGATAAAAGGCTATGAACTTTAATCCTGCAGACTTGTCTCCTTCACTGAAATTATGAACTCAGCATTTGCACATCCCTACGCTGAGCATGTGCAAGAATGAATGAGGAACTCTTGAGACCTTACCACTTATGCCTGCAGTACTGAGTATTAATAAATTCTAGGAGAAGAAGAGTCGTTATTTTCAGTTGTGTGGCCCTGCTGAGCCTACCAGCTCCAGACCTAACTACATAGACAGCTTGGATTAAACACAGTAGGTGCACAAACCAAAAATAATAGAAAAAATGTGAGAAAAAGATTTTCCCCTTTCATTAAACACAGATTCTTTCTTCGTACAGTATTATTTGAATACAGTTCCCTTCCCTCTACTACTACCCACCCCTTATCCTATCTAGATCTACTCCCTTTCTGTCTCTTATTACAAAAGAGCAGGCTTCATAAAACATAATAAGATTTAAAATGCCATCAAGTTGAAGTTGGACAAGACAGCAATGGAAAAAATAAAAGATCCCCAAGGGAAGGCACAAGAGGAATGTAAAGGGATAGGAACTCTTGAGGAAGAGGAAAAGGATACGTGTTCAGTATGCACGATACACAGGTGTGAAATTGTCTAAGAACAAATTTTAATTACTACAAAGAATATACAATAAAACAAACGAAGGAAACAATATAGCAAATGCCAAACAACAAAGACCTATTCACTATCTAAAGTTAGCTTTTACTTTGATTTGTAAACCCATTTTGTGACTGAATAAAAATTCATCTTTGCTTTGTTTTTATTTGTACATTTGTGGTGTTTGGTTCACACCCAGGAAGGTGAAACATGAAAGACAATAAATAAGTTTCAATAGCTTATGACAGCCAGCTTACTTAACACTGTCATTCCTCATTTGTAGGTTTGGGCAAGGTGTAAATGGCAAGGTACCCTATATAACCTCTGAAAGTTATTCTTACATATTATCTTCACCATGTCTCTTCTTTAGCTTCTATTCTTGTCTTTTCTTACTAAACAAAATGTTCTGTAATAAGTAAAGTATAACTATGGGAAAATATGCATTTTATTTGTGTTATTCAGTGACCTCAAAAAGAAAAGTTGCAAATGATTAAAGATGCTTGGTTGCCATAGGAAATGGAAATTGGCTCTACAGTCACATCCCCCTGAATGTGCCCGATCTGGTCTGAAAATGTAAACTGGGTTGAACTTTTTGGAATTTGACTAATTTCAAATGACCTATAATATGGCTCATTGTTAAAAAATAATTTGTAGCCATGGTAACAGTATGAGCAAAGTACAGAAAAATTATATACATGATATGGAGGGAGCATATATAACAGGAAAATAAAATAAAATAAGATTTATTCACATTGAAGAATTTGTTGCATAGGGGTAAAGAAATTATGTCTCTTTGATTGCAAAGACAAGAATTTTTTTAGGAAGCATAGCCTCTTGTCTAGATCTGTAGAACTGAGAGACACTTGATGCTACACAGCCAATTCTAGAATTTAAATCACATGCAGTAGAAGGGAAGTTATATTTCTCTTTTTGTTTTAATTTTACTGAAAATAAGTTTATTTCATATGTGTGTGACTCTGGTTTCCGCTCCCCATACTTCTCCCAGTTCTTCTACATTTCCCATTGCATCCCATCATGTGGGAAGCCACAGTATTCTACTGTGTGCCTCACCCCAAGATGGCGCCTGGCATGTAGCCAGCTTTGCCTCAAAAGTAGTAAACAAGTCCTTATTAGGGCATGGCCCGCTGCCTGCAATAGTTCCTCTTTCAAGAGCCAATAGAGTACGGAAATGTGGCGTTGCTTGATTGGATGCTTGGATGTCTATAAAAGGGTATGAGGGGAGTGGTTCGGGGGAGAAGATCGCAAGAAGAGCCTGAATAAACTGCTTGAGAGAAGAACCGGGTGCCGTGTCTTCCTTGCTGGTCGAGTGGGACGCGGCAAGTGGTGGCCCGTACGGGGAACCGACTCCCCCACCATTAAGTTCAGAACTCCAAGTGGTCAGGGATTGCCGGCGGGTAAGTTCCTGGTAAGTGGAGCCTCCAAACCCCTGGGGAAGGGGAAAGCCTCGGGAGGGAGGCCAATAAGGTCCTTGGAAAAGGCTAATCACAAGCCTCCGGAGTATGGGTGCATCGCAATCTCACCCGATTTTTGCCGCTCTTCAAGAGCTGTTAAAATCTAAAGGAGTTAAGCTAAAGAGTAAAACCTTAGAAACTTTCTTGTTGGAATGTGATACTGTGGCCCCTTGGTTTGCAGTGTCAGGCCGTCTGACTGCATCATGCTGGGATAAACTTGGGAAAGATCTAGATTTTCCTTGGGAACAGGGCAACCTGAAAGGGGGAGTGAGACCTATCTGGAAACTAGTACGCAGCTGTCTAGAGGACACTAAATGTTGTCGGGCGCTGGAGCAAGCCCTGGAACAGCTTAGGGAGGAAAGGTCTACACACTCAGAACAGGGGGGATCTTCCAGCGACAGCCCAGGTGGGGCCCTACTGCTGGGGAACACAGGATGGATCATTGCCTCCTTGGACTGGGTGCCAATCTCACAGAAGTGTAAAATGTCAGGTCTATGCGTAACTTCAGTGCCATATCAGAATTTCACACGAGCAGCTAACCTTTCTAAGTTTCTCTCCAAACAACTGCTAGGCAATTGGTTCTCGACCTTCGAGACAACCCTAAGGGACCTTCATCTGGCCATCATCACGATTAACTCGACCAGAGTGGATCTGTCTATGGCGCAGGGGTTGTTGGCTTGTCTGGCAACCGCAGTTGATCACCTGAAGGAATGGGCCGGAATAGAGACTATGGGAATCTTGATGCTTAGTGTGTGTGTGGTATGCTTCTGGTGTATTTGTCGCCTGCATGCATCCCAAGCACGTATTCAGATCATGATGGCTCAGGCTTTCGCAACAGTTGAGGCTGGGCAGTCCCCTCAAATGTGGCTGTCCATTTTGGACCCCCATAAATAAAGCTTGGCAATGGATCGCATTCAGGGTGCAGACAAGGTACTGCACGAAAGTCACGCTGTTTCCAGTTAGCGGACTTTCGGAGAGCAAGCATGTGGGTTGGTGTCCTAGTCCCCACCTCCAACAAACGACACCGGGTGGGTCCAGTAACAGATCAGGCGGTCTGGTCTGCATCAGTTACTGTTGTACATCAGTGCCCTTCTTTTGGACGGGTTCAGCACCCAGTCAGACACTTGGCCTGGACTGTATGCTGTTATACATCAGTGTCCTTGGAGACTCAGACCACTGTTCTCACCTGTTCTGCTTCCAATGTCAATAAAACAAAAAGGGGGAACTGTGGGAAGCCACAGTATTCTACTGTGTGCCTCGCCCCAAGATGGCACCTGGCATGTAGCCAGCTTTGCCTCAAAAGTAGTAAACAAGTCCTTATTAGGGCATGGCCCGCTGCCTGCAATAGTTCCGCTTTCAAGAGCCAATAGAGTACGGAAACGTGGCATTGCTTGATTGGATGCTTGGATGTCTATAAAAGGGTATGAGGGGAGTGGTTCGGGGAGAAGATCGCAAGAAGAGCCTGAATAAACTGCTTGAGAGAAGAACCGGGTGCCGCGTCTTCCTTGCTGGTCGAGTGGGACGCGACACGATCACTCCCCTTTCTATCTCTCATTAGAAAGCAAACAGTCTTCTGAGGCATAATTGTAAAATAAGACAAAACATAAACAAATGCATCAGCATAAGACAAAACAAAACAAAGATGAAAAACGGTCCAAGCAAGGAAAACACAAGAAAACACAACTATTGATACAGAGACCAAATTATGGGCACACTCAGAAAACCCATAAAAACAAAACTAGAAGCCATAATATATATTCAAAAGGCATGTAGGAAAAAAATTAATTAATTTTTAAAGTAAGAAAATTAAAAGATAGAAAGAAAACAAATCAAAACAAGCAAACAAAACAAAGGCAGAAAGAGCACTGACACAATACCACAGGGCACAAAACTTTCTAATGTGCCACTGAGTTTGTTTTCTGTGGGCCATCTTCTGCGGGGCATGCACTGTTTCCTGAGTAAGACTCCCTTGGAGAAAATTAAATTTTAACTCTCGAGTGGTTATCAATTAAAGGTAGCGTGTGGCTTAGAAATGGGACTTGTGTCCTCTTCTTTCAGCTCTACGACTCCAGCTGGTGCAGACTAGAGCAGGCAGTCCCCAACTATCAATACGGGGGAGTCAAAATATGATTTATCTGTAGTGGTGCTTCTTTTATGAACTTGGTTGCCCTTGTTCTTAGTGCATGAATTGTAAGGATTGCAATGTCCTTTTACTTTCTTTGATGAGCATATAATGCGCTGAATCCTATTTTTGTAAAGTATTAAAATGGTGTGTCATTTTAATGGTATGCTCAGTTCATTGATTTCTGTTGCCCTCTTTGGTTCTTAGGAGACTGCGTGTTGCCTAGAAGGGAATTCTTCTGAGATTATACTGTATTTGTTCACTGGAAGTTCTGGTTATAATGTGATTCTAGGTGTAATAAACTGACAGTTAATAATGGTGAACGGCAAGAGGGGGTGCCTGCTGAGGAGAGAGAGGGAAGATTGCCTCTGTGGTTCCATGATCAGCCTGGCTGATGCGTTCCCCACTTGTAGATTTATTTGTCTTTGCAACACATGGACCTAATTGAGATTTGTGAACTCCTTTTGGGATTTTAGTATCCAGAGTTTTTAGGATTACAGCCTCACTTTTGGACTAAGATGTAACTCATGCTAACGGCTCATATTTATAATATAGGATAGGATCCCAGATAGAATAGACTTGGGCATGAGGGAATGGTATTTATGAACTAGAACAGCTGAAGTAGATGGTGTGGTTATTATAATCAATCATTCCAAGACACGGGATAAAATTTGCATACAGCTTCTAACCTCAAGTTCCTTTTTATGTACTTGTTAATATTCTAAAAATACACATTTACCAACTATTCTTTACATATGTTGTACAAAATGATATGTTGACTTTTAAAACAATGTATAACCATAAATAATGTTAATTGTCCTATCACCATAAGTATTTAATATTATATTTTTGTCATGAGAGCATTTGATATTTATTTTAGCAAAACCGTAATATGTACTATTCAATAATTAAAAATAATTGCCTTGTCATGCAAGAAAACTAAAAACAAAAGTATATTTTTTATAGAGGTGATAATGCCCCCCTTGTAAAGAGAGTTTGCAAATGTTTGGTCTTCCTTCTTTTTTGTAAAATTTTTAGAAGGTCTGGTATTTATTCTTTAGAGTTAAATGTTGAAACCTATATTCTGCCTGGATTTCTCATTGATAAAATGTTTATTTATTTTCTATTTAATCTCTTTGCTTGTGGCTGACCTTTTCAGATCTTCTGTTTCATTTTTCTCATTTGTATTAGTTCTTTTAGAATCTTATACAATGTATTTTACTCATATTCAGCCTCACCACCAACCCTGCCCAGATCTACTCCCCCATAATACTCACAATACTTTGTGTCCTTTTTCTCTTTTTAAATCCAACAAGTCTAATTTGTGCTTCCTATATAATCTTAGATGTATGGCCTTCAACCTATCTGGGGCCATATCATTAAGGAAATTTTTCTCCCAGTAACTGTCACTTGCCAATAGCTTCTCAGTTAGGGTTAACATCATGTGTAGCCTTGTCTCTTTTCTGGACTTTTGTCTGGCTTTAGCTTTCATAGTTCTTGAAACTACTATGAGTTCTTATGTCCAACCTCCATGCTGTATCCAGAAAACATTCTTCCCTTATATTTATCCAGTGCCTCTGGCTCTAAGAATCACTAACCAAGCTATAACCCAAAGCTGGAACTGTTTCTTTTCTTAATAAACTGTCTCTGTGTCTGCAACTCTATATTTCTTTTCAATATCCTTCTCAGAGGCAAAATAACAGAGACATCCTTCAGAAACGCCTATGAACCTTGATAGTCATTGATCCACCCTGATATCCTCTGTGGTGGTTTAAATAAGAATGACCCTCATAGACTCATACATTCTTAGTTATCAGGGATGAGAACATTTGGGAAAGATTAGAAGGGTTAAAAAGTGTGACCTTGATGGAGTAAATGTGCCCTTGAGGTAAGTATGTCTCTGGGGGTGGGCTCTGATGTTTCAAACGCCCACACCTGGCCAAGCATGCACTGTTGCCCTTCTGTGTGCCTACAGGACCGAATGCAGTTCTCAGCAACTAATCTAGTGAGTGCTGCCAACTCCTTGCCAAGATGATAATATGCAAAACTTCTGAAACTGTAACTGAGGCCCTCACTGAATGCTGTCTTTTATAAAAGTTGCCTTGGTCATGGTGTCTCTTCACAGTAATTGAGGAGTGAGTAAGCTAATCACCGTAATTCCAGAAAGGAAGTAGAGCAGTTTGCTGTTCTGTAAAGTGAAGAGATGTTCATTTCCCCAGATGAGATGACTTAGATGTGAGGACTGATGTTTTACACTAGGAAATTACTAATAGTCACAGAGTCCTTAACGTATCCATTACTGGCATCCTGTGACCCCAGAGACTCTTTAGTAACTTAGTCAAATTGAAAACACAGTTTATTCAGGAACACCACCTGAGCAGAATTTACTGTAATGTGTTTTTTTTTCCCCTAGTAGTCCTTGTGTTTTTCTCTATCCGCAAAGGCAAACTGCATGCAAGAAATATCAGACTTCATTTGGACATTGGTACTGACCGGTACAGTGCCTCCAGAGACACATTAGTATTCTCTTTCATTTAGTATTTTGATGAGTAGAAAAAAATTATTTTCTTCCATTTGTCTTTTCCTAGTATAGCAACCCACTGTTTATGTATCTCAATTTCACACATGCATAATGGGATTGGGAAAATAAACATGACTAGCATCATTTTCTAGGAGAGTTTCACACTTCTTGTCTCAGAGTGCTCGCTGTGGGTTAGACAAGAGAGGATAACTACCTAGCAAGTTGAAAACAGTGGTGATGGATTTCCCAAAAAATGGTATGAGTCCAATGCAATGCGTACCTCCTGTGTGATGGTGAGTCTTCTTCAAAAAATCACCCTGTTATGTGGCCACATGTTCCTTTGGGGGAAAGATTCATAGAACAAACCCTAACAGTTCCTCCCTCCAGACTCCTGCCTTGAGTTCTAGCCCTGTCTGTCAATTTATTTTTTGATAGACTCTAACCTGTAAGCTAAAATAAATCCTTTCTCTATCAAGATTATTTTTTTAAGTCATGGTGTTTATGACATCAACAGAGAAACAAGTTAAGAAACTTGACATGTAGATATTGGTCACTACAGTGTTTTTTTTTTTTTTAAAGCACACCTATGTTCATCTCAAAAACTATGGAAGCATCAATGATGGTGATCATCTCTGGATTTTACACCAAGACATAGCTATAAATAAAAGACCATTTATTATGTATTATATCTCATTTATTAATCTCCACAAGTATCAAATGACTCTCTGTATAATATAATGAACAGTGGGAGTTAATCCTTTTTGTCCAATATAGAGTGATAATGTTTAATGTGACTCATCAAAAGCAAACTAGTAGAAAAAAATCTAGCCTTATGCAATCATAAATTCAGTGCCATCATATCAATTCATGTTCATCATCATATTCATACAGTCTGTTGTGAAATTTTTAAGCAAAACCATATTAAACATTTTGGGATACCATTCTATCTATTTGTCCTGTAGATGTTATGTTGCTTTGGGGAGGTTTACTGTTGTTGTTTTCTGTTGATTACTTTTCACTTCAATTTGCTTTTTAAATCTTCTTTTAAGATTTACTTTCACTTTAAAAAAATACTGCATATTTGACCATATCCCCTGGATGGGGAGGCCTGGCGGCACTCAGAGGAAGGATAGCAGGCTACCAAGAAGAGACTTGATATATTTAAAAATACTGCTTGCTCGCTCTCTCTGTCTCCCCCCCCCCCCAGTCTCTCTCTGTCTCTCTCTCTGTCTCTCTCTATGTATGTGTGTGTGTGTGTGTGTGTGTGTGTGTGTGTGTGTGTGTGTGTGT
>OU015752.1:14321770-14361107 GCA_907169655.1 Acomys percivali
TGTGTGTGTGTGTGTGTGTGTGTGTGTGTGTGTGTGTGTGTGTGTGTAAGCCAGAGGCATAGGTTTCTTCCTGAAGGCACTTTTGGTTGTAAGATGCACAGAGGAAACTGAATTTTGGTTCTTGTAAGAGCAGGGTAGGAGAAGGAGCACAGAGAGAAATAGGGAGAGCAGGACGGGAGGACAAAAAGCATGCATCACATCTCTGTGACAAGCAGGAGACTGGCAGCAGGGTAGGCTTCTGGAAGGATATGGGAGAGAGCCTCGCTGAGAATCCTCATAGCAGTGACCACAGAAACCAAAGAGGTAACCCTCTAACTAGACAGGACTCTTACTGGAGAGAAAGGAACACCAATCTACCCACAAAAACTTTGGAGCAAAATTTACCCTGCCTACAAGATGTGCAGGGATAAAGATAGAACAGAGATTGCAGGATAAATGCCTGGCCCATCCTGAGACCCACCCCGTAGAAGAGAATCAAACCCTGACACTATTTTTTTCCATTTTTTAAAAGTTATGTTTCTTTTTCTAATGTACACATTTATATTATTATACATAAATAAACTACATATATGTCTGTCAGATATATTGGGCTAGAAGACTGAAGATGATGCTCCAATGTTATAGAGAGTTTTGGGTCACTGTTCAGGTAGTAAACTGTCTCAGTCATTTTTTCATTTTGGAAGCTGCTAACCTGCACTTCCGGTTCACCCCTGACACTATTAATGATATGCTACTATGCTTGCAGACAGGAACCTAGCATAGCTGTCCCCTGAGAGGCTCCACCCAGCAGCAGATGGAAACAGATGCTGAGACTCACAGCCAAACATCAGGCACAGCCCAGGCCGGTGGAGACAGGAGCTCCACAAGAAGGCCAACAGAGCCAACTAATTAGGACCCAGGGGGGCTTGTGGAGACTGAAGCATTAACCACAGACCATGCATTGACTGGACCTATGTACCCTACAGAGATGCAGCAAATGGGTAGCCTGGTCTTCCAGTGAGTCTCCTAACAAGGGGAACAGGGGCTCTCTGACTCCATTGCCTGTTTTTTTTTATTACTTCCCCCTGGTGGTGCTCCCTTACCAGGCCAGAGAGGAAGAGGCTGCTCAGTTCTAATGAGACTTGACCTGCTGGGGTGGATTGGGGGAGGGTTGTTTTGTGAGCAGTAGGGGAGAGGGGAAAGGAAGGGGGAAGAGGGAGCCAAGTGGGACCAGGAAGAGAGGAGAGAGGGGCATATTATCAGGATGTAAAGTGAATAAATAAATACATTATTATTTGTTTAAAAGCAGGGTGTGCTTTTTTAACTTATGAGACATCTCTCCAGCTCTGCATGATTGTGTTCTATTGAGAGATTTCATCCTCCAAACAGCAAGGAAAATATATTTAATCTCTGGTGACAACTTCTAACTCACTGAGAGAATTTTGGGCTTTTTAAAAATTTATTAATGAGAGACCTTAGGAATCCTGTTGATTTGTTGCCAGGTGTTGACATCTCCAGAGAAAAGTTGCTCACTTATCATTTACTTCTCTCTATGACAGATGAATTTGAAATGTCACTTATTTGCATAAGCTCATTTTCCATTATTTTCGATTCTGAAAAATAGTGTCATTATTAATATAGTTGACTTGATAACTGCGCTCCTCGCAAGTGTAAAAACAAAACAACAGACTTCATATCTGTCAGATCTCTTCTGGTTTTAATGGTCAATTCAATTGTGTTTCTTTCAGGATTTATCTTAACATTCAGAGGCAGAAATGCCTTCCCTACCTTTTATAATGTTTGACAATGCTGTCATACCTCAAAACTTCTTCTGCACCATTTGGCACCCATGAAAAGTAAACTAGGAATTTAAAAATAAAAAGTCAACAAATATAAACGCATAATTAATTTACAGTTTTTACCAGCTATAAGTATCGAAATGACTGTGCTTCACAATCCCTTGGGGGAATTCACATCAGATATTCTGCATATCAGATATTTAGATTAGGATTTAAAACAGTAGCAAAATTATGAAGTAGCAACAAAAATAAATTTATGGTTGAGGGTCACCACATCATAAGCAGCTGTATTAAAGGCTTGCAGCATTAGGGAAGTCGAGAACCACTGGTGTAAACTGTTCTTAATATGCCTATATGGAAAAACATGATTTCGCCATGTGCGATTTATCCCTGTGTTTGAACACTTCACTCATGCGGCTCCTCTTAGACCCCAGAGTATAAATTGTCAAATGCTCTGAGTAAAGTTGCCTATTGTGTGAGGCATTCGTCGGCCTCTTTTATCAGCTCCATTCTCCCAGGTCTCACCACCTCTAGAGTGGCAAACACTCAGTACGTCTCTCGGCTTAAAGTACCAGACATAAATTCCTTCCTATGGAGACGGTCTTGCATTCAACTAGACCGCTCTTGGCTACCTTCAAGATATAAGCGCCACTATTTCACCTTTAGAGATATTGGGCCAGACTGGCCATTGTTGCGATTCAAAGATTTTACAGTGGAGTCGGCTTACTGATTGCTTTTTTTTTTTCCCTTGGCAGTTTCCATAGCACCTTTGAGGATATGAGAGCTACTTCTCAGAGAAGAGGGTTTCAGTTCACTTCCAGATTGATATCATTAAGTCCTGTGTCCATCATGTATAATGATTTACATTAAAAATCTGAGAGGCAGCCAATGGCTATGACAATGGCCTATATTGTTTGGGAATCTCTTGGACTTCCTTGACCAGCAACTTTAAGAAAGATTTCCCATGCCTGGAAGTGGGGGTTTTTGTTAAGTAGTCTATACCACTTGAAGGGGAGGGGGAACATTCACCCCAAGTTCTATGACTTTATTAAAATACATGTATACACACACATACACACCGATATCTATCTATCTATATATATAGATATACATGTGTATATGTAGTACATATTATAATATCTTTATCTTTTGATATCATAATGTAAATACATTACTTCTTCCCTTCTTTTCCTCATCCAAAATGAGGGAAAACATGTGTTTGTCTTTCAAGATCTGGGTTATCTTAACACATTTTCCCTAGTTCTATCCATTTACCTGAAAAATACATGATTTCAATTTTTTTAATTTTTTATTAATTTATTCTTGTTACATCTCAATGGTTATCCCATCCCTTGAATCCTCCCATTCTTCCCTCCTTCCCATTTTCCCCTTATTCCTCTCCCCTATGACTGTTCCTGGGGGGGATTACCTCCCCCTGTATATGCTCATAGGGTATCAAGTCTCTTCTCGGTGACCTGCTGTCCTTCCTCTGAGTGCCACCAGGTCTCTCCCTCCAGGGGACATGGTCAAATGTGAGGCACCAGAGTACGTGTGAAAGTCATACCCCACTCTCCACTCAACTGTGGAGAATGTTCTGACCATTGGCTAGATCTGCATAGGGGTTTAAATTTTATCGCCTGTATTGTCCTTGGCTGGTGCCTTAGTTTGAGCGGGAGCCCTGGGCCCAAATCTGCCTATCATAATGTTCTTCTTGTAGGTTTCTAGGACCCTCTGGATCCTTCTACATTGCTATTCTCCCATTGTTCTCTCATCTAGAGTCCAAATAGGATGTCCTCCCCTCTGTCCCAGTTTCCTGGTAAGGGAAGGCTTTCGTGGGACATGCCCTTTGGGCTAGTATGCAGATATAAGTGAGTATATACCATTTGAGTCTTTCTGCTTCTGGGTTAACTCACTCATTATAATCATCTCTAGCTCAATCCATTTGTCCACAAATTTCGGGAATTCCTTGTTTTTAATAGCTGAGTAGTATTCCATAGTGTATATGTACCACAGTTTCTTTATCCATTCTTCTAATGAGGTACATTTAGGCTGTTTCCAACTCTGAGATTCCATCTTACACCCATCAGAATGGCTAAGATCAAAAATTCAAGTGACACCACATGCTGGCGAGGATGTGGGGAGAGAGGAACACTCCTTCATTGCTGGTGGGAATGCAAACTAGTACAGCCACTTTGGAAATCTATCTGTGCTATCTCAGAAAACTGGGAATAGGGCTTCCTCAAGACCCAGTTATTCCACTCCTTGGGATATACCCAGAAGATGCACCAGCACACAACAAGAAAATTTGCTCAACCATGTTCATAGCAGCCTTATTCATAATAGGCAGATCATGGCTATCAAGTTTCATCTCGGTAGGCTGTTTATTCTTTCTTTGAGTGCCACCAGGCCTCCCCACCAAGCAGAAGTGGTCAAATATGGGGCACCAGAGTTCATGTCAGAGTCAGTCCCCACTCTCCACATAACTGTGGAGAACACCTGTCCATTGGGTAGATCAGAGTATGCGTTCATTCTGTATATCTTTCATATCATTTATCCTTGGAAGGACATCTAGCTTGTTTGCTCTTCCTAGTCATTGTGACTAGAGTAGCAATAAAATATTCCTTAGTTACCTATAGACTTTGCTTATAGATAGAGCTCCCTCTTTAATATATTCTTCCTTGCTAGTATGTCCATTGGTTTTGATCTCATTCATTCATTCTTGTTAATGAAATTTTATTTTCTTATAAAGATTTAAAAATAAAGAAAATATATTTTATGCAAATTTTTAATTAATTATTGTTATATATTATATCCGGAATGAATTTTCCCTTCCCTTCTCTCCTCTCAGTCCCCCTCATCACCTCCTCCCCCCACACCCATTCCTCTGTTTCCCTTCAGAAAAGGACAAGCTTCCCCGAGATGTGAGCAAAGCAAGGCATATTAAGCTACAATAAGGCTGGCACCTCCACTCATAATAATAAGACTGGACACACCAATAGGAGGACAATGGTCCCAAAAGCAAGCAAACATGTCAGAAACAGCTCCTTTTCTAAGGGAGCTGTTTTATTGAAGTATCATAGGTGAAGTTCCTAGATATTTCAAAAAAAAAAAAATCTCATAGTAGCTTTTTTGGTCTTCTTGCTCCTATAATTTCCTTTCCCCATCTTCTGTGATCATAGTCCATTTTTAATTGCATTATTAATTTTCCTAATTATTTGTCCTTGACTTGTTTGTGTTCTGGATATTAATTCTGTACTGTATATAGAACTGCAAGGAAGCATTAACATTCTGTGGGCCTCCTTTTCACTTGAATTTTATTTCCTTTGCTATACACAGCTTTTTAGGTTTTTCTTCTTTCTTTTTTTTTTTTTTTTTTTTTTTTTCAGGTTTCCATTTTCCTGTCAAAGCTTCCCAGATACCGCTCCTTGCTCCTTTTTTAATTCATGGTCTCTTTTTCTATTAATTGTTAACAATGCAAACACCTATGTCAAAATGCTTTTGAGTTTTATGTCAAAATGCTTTTGAGTTTTATAGTCTTACTATCAACTGCTATTCCTAATTCCTAAGCAAATACAGTCCTATTTAGAAAGTCCTTTCATATAACTGTATCTTACAGAGCAATGCCTGTATTTCCTTCTATTATTTTCAGCATTTCAGGTTTCATGTTAAAGTTTTTGATCCTTTTGGAGTTCATTTTGTGTTCATACATGCATACATACATATATACATACATACATACACACTCCTGTGCGTACACTGTACACACACCCAATTGCATTTTTCTGTATGTGGACATCGAGTTTCCCAGTACGATATTTTTAGGATACTCTCTTATCTCTGCTGTGTATTTTTTGGCATCTTTATCAATTATCAGGTGGATATAGTTAAACACACTCATGCTTTGGTTTTCTATCTTGTTCCATTTGCCCTCATGTCTGGTTTTCTGCCAGTATTATCCTGATTTTATCACTAAATCTCTGTAATATCCCTTGAAATCATAAATTAATCCTCAGAGCTGCTTTTTTTCCCCTCAGAATTTCCTTGGATCTCCAGAGTGTTGAAGTGATTCCTGATTCCTTAGGACTTTTAGGATGACTTCTTTGTTCTACGCAGACTTTGACTGGGATTACTGAAAACAGAAATTGTTTTTGGTAAGATGGTCATTTTCACTATATTAATTCTACTAGTCCTGGGATGTCTTCCCTTCTTCCAGTGTCCTTTGAAGTCTTTTCCTTCATACATTTAAACACCACATTGTAGATGCTTTTTACTCTCTGGCTTATTTGTACATGTGTTTATTATTGCCTTGAGACTATAGTGAATAGAAAAGTTTCCATTATTTCTTTCTCAATATCTTTGTTATTGTTATGTAAAAAGTGTGATGGCTTTTTGAGTTGATTGTGTATTCTACCACTTGAGACGTGCTATGTAAAATATCACATTATATGCAACTAAGGATAATGTGATTCTTCCTTTAATTTACATATATTTCTCATGGTCCATAAAACATACTTCCATGAAACAAATTACCACTAGCCCTGTTTTAATCTAAGCATGTCAAACTCTGAGTTTTCAAAATTGTCCTTATACTTCAAAAGTTTTAATATCTACTGTCGTATATACATCCCAGGTCATCTTATTTTAATAAAATAATAAGATTAGTATCGGAAATGGTAGCATTTGAGGTTGCTTATAGTATGTTTTACGCCTGATTTTGTTATTTTTAAAAATCTTGCGTAGATTAAAATGAAATGGAATTCAAATTAATTTGGAAAGGATGACAGGGAAATGCTTAAGAGAAAACCACATTCCTTTAGAAATGAAAAGGAAACTGTAACACACAAAGTATGGTATAAAATTGACTCAAGTCATGACTCAACAGAATGATTGAATTTTTTCAATTTCTTCTTTGGTTTTTCTAGAAAGGGTTTCTCTGTGCAGCTTGGCTATCCTGGACATGCTTTGTGAATTTTATTTTTTAGCACTGGCTTGGTAGCATTTTACTCTGGTATGAAAAGCAATGGTCAAGGGGCAACAGATTGACAACTATTAAACCTTAGTGAAAGACACATTGATGTATTATATAGTTGCTTAAATGTATGCAATCTGAACTAGGGTTCCATAGTATGTATTTACATATCTCAATAGAAAAGTAAGCATATATTATCTTGACAAAAAGTGTTGATTTATATGCAATAATCTAAAATATCATATTCCTTTCTATTTTAAAGTAATTTCAAGGTAAAGTAATCAGTGAAAATACATAGAAATAACTCACATTTTCCTCTTGGTCTTTAATGTGTCTTCATATGCAATAAATTGTTACTTCCTCTCATTTCTTTTAATCCTGTCAAATTGAAAAACATCAAATATCATATATTTAAGTATAGAATAGCCTATTTGACTAGAGCTTAATTTTATATAAAACAAAAAGTTACAACAGCAATAGATGCAAGGATATTAAAAAATAATTGAATTTTTTTATCCATTTTTAAAAGCCTCTGTATAGATTAACACAAAGGAAATAACTTTATCTAGGAAAATAATGGGTTGATAAGAGAGAAAAACTCAGACAGAACAGTATCATCAGAAATGGGAATTTGGACAAATGGCTTTGAGAGAAAAGGAGACAGGCGATGATGGGAATGTTTTGACTCTGAAACAAAGGTGTTAATATCTGCTATTTTGCCTTAGACACTCACTAATTTTTAAAGTGAAATATAAATATATGTATCACAAACTAAAAAATACTAGCATATGTATCATACAAAAATCAATAACCAAGACCCTCAATAATACAGGTGTTAAAATTATATGTCTGCTACCAGTACAATACTGATTAGCAATTATTATCATTTTGATTTTTGAATAAATTATAAAAAATCATATAGTATAGAGAATTCTTGTATACCATACGTATGCACCAGATGTTTGGTTATGATATGATTAACAAAATGAAATACAAGATATGTTTTTCTGGAGTACTGCATATACTGTATATAATATGAACTTTGTTACCCACCTTGTTTTTTAGCTTTCCTACTCTCTAAATTTCCCTAATATATAAGAAACCTAGCTGACATTAAAAACTTTTTGATTGGTTACTTTTAATATCCTTAAAAGGATAGCTTGAGATTTTTAATGTTTGTTCATTTAATTTTAAGAAATATTTTATTTCACGTGTATGATTATTTTCCCAATATGTATGTATGTATGTATGTATGCATGCATGTGTGTATCTGATGCTCCAGAGATTAGGTGACAGTGAGAGATACCCTGGAATAGAAGAAATGGATGGGTGTAAGCCATCTTGTGGGGCTCAGAACTGAACCAAAGCCCTCTGCAAGACTAATAGTCCACTTAATTGATGAATAAACTCCCAACCCCTATCCATTTAATTTTTGGTTATATAAAAATAACAACAGTTCTTATGATTCTTTGTCTTTTCAGATAGGTAACAAGAAAGTCATCTTAGGATAATAAAAATCTTATGTAGTGAAGGAACAGTAAATCACCCATCTTGATATTTGAGTAAATAATGAAGAAAAGTCAAAGGGATCACTCATATCACAGTGGTGAGAGCCCATAAAAGAAAGCAGGATTACCACAAGGAAGTATTCAAGACAATTTCTAACCTTGGAGTCAAGAGATGATATTTATTCTTTCTGTCTCTTCTAACAATAACATTGTATATTTTCTTGAAAAGTGAATTATTCCTGCAACTGAAAATGGTTCCTCACTAATGTAGCACTACTGATAATTAAATAATATAAAGCCTACATGAAAAAGTATGTGAACCAAACTGTCTTTGGTCATGTCATTATGTCTTCAGAAACAGCTCCCCCCACCTCCCTTCTCCTTCCTCTCTTTCTATGTCTGTGTGCAAGAGGCCGGAAGAGGGCATTACATCTACTGTTTCTGTAGTTCTATGGAATTGTGTACTTCAGGATATGGATGCTGGTAACAAATCTCAGGACTTCCGCAAAGAGGCAATTGTTCTTAACCACTGAGCCATCTCTTTAAGCCCAAGATCACATCTCTTGAGAAAACATAACATTTTCAGATGTTTGTATATGTGGCAATAGAACAGGGGCTTCAGGTTTGTGACCAAACACTATTTATGATAAATGTTGTTTTCTTCTCTTGATTATTCTAACAGATTTGTTAATCTTTATCCTCTGTTTATCATTTTTTCTCCCTGTTATTTAGACTCTGTTTTTAAAAGTGTATGCTTACTACTATAAAACTAAACCAAGCTAGAGGCTCTAAGGCAAAGAAAATGTACAATACAACACAAATTAAAGGACACATGTCCATCTAAAGAGCTGTATATGCAATAAAAGAATTGTGCATGTGCATCCAAACACCAACTCCAGGGCCTATAGAGTTCACCTTTTAAATTATAAATAAAGGCTTGAGTTGCTAGATTCCAGGCTCTTTGTGGTTTCAACCCTATTAATGAATTATTTGTAACACACATCTAAGTGGGCAAGTTTTACTTGGATTCTCATATAAAAGGAGAAATAACAGTGGGAACTAGAAGGGCAGACCAGCCATGGGAGCAGGTAGGCTAACTACAAATCTACACTTCTCCTTCCTCTACTTCAAAGCCAACTCCCTAATTTAACCCTCCATGCTGTAGCTAACCACATGATAAGGCCTCCCTCCCCTCCCTGCCTCCATCTCCAAGAGATCACATAGCTCTCCTTCAAGCTTCCTCCTCACTCATTCAGTTGTCCTGGCCTTCAAATCCAGCAGGCACTTCCTGACAACCCATCAGTCTCACTGGCCAGAGAAAGAGGTAAGCTAGCTACAGTTCACCATTCCCTCCTCTTCTCCAATCCAGTTCCATGGTCTCACGTTCAGCTCTATAGCAGAACACTTTCTTGGGCCTTACCTTCCTCTCTGTCTCCATCTGCAGGGGATCACGCAGATGGTCTCCTTCAACCTTCCTCCCCACGTGTTCATTTTTTTCAGCCACAAACTGCAGCAGGCATTCCCTGGAAATTCACCCTCAAGCTTGCCAGTGAAACAGGTAGGCCAGATTCAAACCTTCACTCTCTATCCTCTCCTCCATATACAATTCCTCAGTCTCTCCACCAGGTCTATACCAAACCACCAATTGTGGCCTCTCTTCGCTCTCTGCCCTAATTCCAAAGGTACTGAGCAGAGCCCGGTTGAACATCTTGCTTTCCTACTTTCTCTAGATTCCTTCAAAGTTCCCTTCTGAGCCAATCCCCTTTCTAAACCTAGGATACTATTTTGCCTACCACCCTCAGTGGCCACACCTAACAGGATCCCAGAATAATTTTCTACCAGGCAACAGAGAGCCAATACACTCTCCTAGGATCCATAGAGAGTAACAAGAACCCAAAGAGGAAAACACCACCCAAGAAAGACAGGACAGATATTATCACATAGAATTAGAGACTCCTCAAACACAGAGGCACAGACACAACTGAAAAACACATTCAAGATCAGCAAGGATAAAATGTCTCCACTCCAACTCAGCAACCTTACCACAGAAGGCTCTGAGTATTGCAACATATTGCCTTTATGAATGGTCTAGAGATTTTTAAAGGGGAAGGGAATAATTCTCTTAAAGATATATATGAAAACATAAACTAACAGTGAAAGTAAATAAAACAGTTCAGTATCTGAAATTGGAAATAAAATCAATAAAGAAAATCCAAATATCTTCTTCAAGGCTGCCAAATACAAATAGCCAAAGCACTAAGAATGTAACATTTATATAATTCCTGATTGTTTCATGGTTCTTCTTGCTGTAGGCAATTCATTGTGCATATGTGTAATAATAAAATGTATATGTAAAAAATAAAAAATATTTCATAAAAAAGAAAATACAAACAGAAGGAAATCTGAATATAAAAAATTTAGAACAGGAATATCAGAGGCAAGTCTTACCAAGAGAATCTCAGAGATTGAAGACAAGATAGAAGAAAGAAATACCACTGTCAAAAGAAAATGTTAAATCTAAAAAAAAAAAAAATCCTTGCACAAAACATCCAATAATTCTGGAAGATTATAGAAAGATTGAATCTAAGAATATTAGCAATAGAGGAAGAGGAAGAAACACAGGTCAAAGGCACATAAAATATTTTAACAAAATCATAGAAAAAAAATTCCTAACCTAAAGAAGATAATGCCTATTAAAGTACAAGAAGCATTTAGAACCTCAAATAGACTGAACCAGGAAAGAAATCCCCTCAGTACAGTCTCACCTAAACATTAAATATACAGAACCACGAAAGAATATTAAAAAGCTGCAAGATAAAAAAGAACAACTAACATACAAAGGCAGACCTACTAGGATGTCACCTGACTTCTAAAGAGAAAGACTAAAAGCCAGAAGGGCCTCGGAAGATGATCTACAAACTAAGAGGCATTATCTTACTCTGTCAGAGGGAGTCTCACTAGAGAAACAACCACCTCTTAAGTTTAGGCCCTATGCCCAGTATTAGATGACAAACAAACAACAACAAAAACAAAAACAAAAACAAAAAACAAGGCAATGGCATCTTTGGAGCTTCTTTGTCTCATAATTTTGAGTCAGGGCATTTTTTTTAATCTTTCATATCTTTTGCATACATAATATGGCTTTGGTTTTGTATTTTGTGGGGCTTCTGTGTGTTAATGTGTGTTTCTTGTGTCTTTTCTTTGGATCTTTTTCTTTGTTTGTTTTGTCCTATTTGTTTAGCTTTATTTTAAGTAATTAAATAATTAATTAATTTTATATCCTGATCCCAGTTCCCCCCCCCCCGTCCTGTCCTTTCCTCCTAGTCCCTCCCTCTCACTTCATCTCCTAGTCATCCTCCCATCCTCACTTTCTCCTCAGAAAAGGTTCAGAAAAAAGGGAGGCTTCCCATGGATATCAACAACTCACCTTGGCATCTCAAGTTGTAGTAGAATTAGGTAAATCTTCTCCTACCGTGGCTAGGCAAGGCATTCCAGTTAGGGGAAAGTATCCCAAGGTGGGCAACAGAGTCAGATACAGCTCTTCCTCATGATGTTAGGAGTCCCACATGCAGACCAAACTGCACAACTGTTACATATATTCAGAGGGCCTAAGTCCAACCCAGGTGTGCTTTCCATTTGGTGGTTAGTCTCTCTCGGTTCCTACGGGCCCAGGTTAATTGGTTCTCTGTTTTCTTGACCTCTTTTGCTCCTTCAATCCTTCTTTCCCATCTCCATAGAATTCCCCAAGTTCTGCCTAATGTTTGGCTGTGAGTCTCTGCATCAGTATCTGGGTGAAGCCTCTCAGATGACAGTTATGCTAAGCACCTGTCTGGAAGTGTGCCAGAATATCATTAACAGAGTCAGCTGGGCTCTCTCTCTCTCTCTCTCTCTCTCTCTCTCTCTCTCTCTCTCTCTCTCTCTCTCTCTCTCTCTCTCTCTCTCTCTCTCTCTCCCTCTCCCTCTCTTTCCCTCTCTCTCCCTCTCTCTCCCCCCCCCTCTTTCTCTCTCGGTCTCAAGCTGGACCTATCTATTTGTTGGCCATTCCCTTCATTTCTGCTCCATTTTTACTCCTGCACATCTTGTTGGCAGGAGAAATTGCGAGTATAGGGTCTTTTGTTTGTTTGTTTTTTTGTTTCTGGGTTGGTCTCCAGGTCTTTCCTTTGAAACCTTGTCTGTTTACAGGAGATGACTATTTCAGGCTCCACATCTCCCATTGTTAGGAGACTTAGGTAAGGCCACTGTCATAGCTTCCTGGGAGTTTCCATTGTGCTAGGTTTCTAGTGTGTCCCAGAGGTAACCTCCCCCACACCAATTCTAGGTTTCTCTCTCCATACTCATTCCCTTCATCCTCCTCCCACTTGATCCTTCCTGAAACCACCCCCCACATTCTTCCATGCCCAGTTCCCTCCCTCCAACCATCCCTATCTATTACACTGTATTTTCCCTTCCTAGTGAGAGTCAAGCAACCCTCATTGTGCCCTCCTTGTTACATAGCTTCTTAGGATCTGTGGATTGTAGAATGGAAATCCTATTATTTATGGTTACTATTGACTTATAAGTGAGTACATACCATGTTTATATTTCTGGATCTGGGTTACCTTACTCAGGATGATCTTGTCCAGTTCCATCT
The DNA here is from genome assembly GCA_907169655.1 of Acomys percivali. Taxonomy (NCBI): domain Eukaryota; kingdom Metazoa; phylum Chordata; class Mammalia; order Rodentia; family Muridae; genus Acomys; species Acomys percivali. The sequence continues at coordinate 14,334,656 of OU015752.1, forward strand.
ATTTGCCTTGAAATTTCATGCTGTCATTGTTTTTAATAGTTGGGTAATATGCCTTTGTATAAATGTACCACATTTTCTTTATCCATTCTTTAGTTGAGTGACATTTAGGTTGTTTCCAGTTTTTGAGCAAGTGTCCTTGTGGTATAATGGAGCATCATTTGGGCATATGCCTAAAAACTGGGTCTTGAGGTAGAACTATTGCCAGTTTTCTGAGAAACCCCAAATTCATTTCCAAAATGGTTGTACAAGATTGCACTCACACTAGCAATGGATAAGTATTTCCCTTGCTCCACATCCTTGCCAGCATGTGCTCTAATTTGAGTGGTTTTTTTTTCTATTTTTATAATTATTTTTATTTTTTATATATACATTTATATTATTCCACACATGTACAATAAACTACCTATAGCAAGAATAACCATGACACAATCAGGAATCATAGAAATGTTACATTATTTGTGTTTTGGCTATTTGTATTTGACAGCCTTGAAGAAAACATCTGTCCTATTTTGATGCATCTAAAATTCTGAATGTAAATCAATCTCCATTACATCTTGTCATTATCAACTTAAAATATCTTGGCCATTCTGACAAGTGTAAGATGTAATCTCATAGTCATTTTAATCTACATTTCCCTCATGACTAAGTATGGTGAGCATTTCTTTAAGCATTTCTTGGACATAAGAAATCCTCTGTTGAGAATTTAGATCTGTACCCCATTTTCAATTTGGTTAGTTAGTTTGTTTATGGTTAGTTAGTCAGATGTAGGGTTGATGAAGATCTTTTCCCAGTCTGTAAGCTGCCATTTTGTTCTATTGATAGTGTCCTTTGCCTTGATCCACTTGGACTTGATCTCTGTGCAGAATGATAGATGTGGATCTATTTACATTCTTCTACATGCAGACATCCAGTTAGTTGAAGATGATTTCTTTATTCATTGTATAGTATTGGCCTCAATTTCTGTTTTTTATTGCTTCTATTTCCATTTTTGGTTCTTGAACAGTTTTATTCATTTCCTTTTCCTGTTTGTTTGGATTTTTCTGTATTTCTTTAAGGAAGTTATTTATTTCCTTCACCTGTTTGATTGATTTTCCTGTATTCATTTGATGTATTTATTCGCTTTCTCTTTAAAGGCCTCTATTGTTTTCATAAGATTGGATTTAAGGTCATTTTATTGTGCTTCAGCCATGTTAGGATATCCAAGCTTAGTGTAGTAGGATAACTAGGCTCTGGTGGTACCATATTGGCCTGGCTATTGTTGAGTGCATTTTTACACTGGCCTTTAGCCATCTGGATTTTATATTTTTTATAGGTTTAGATGCTGATGTCTGAGTGTACCTTTGCTTGATGGGTGCTCTTTGGGTTTTCTCCCCTTGGTTTCTGTTTTTTCCCTGTCTACTGGCCTGAGTAGCTTGGAGTACTGGTGACTATCTAATGTTTATGTCCAGTAGGGTCTCCTCTGGGGTTTTTGTGGTCTCTGGAGTTTGAGATGCTGCCCTTGTCTCGGGCCTGAGTTACCTGGTGCTGGTTTGCTTCCAGTAAAAGCAGGCTGGGTTATGGCCTGGAAAATGGAGTCCAGGAAGTGTCATGTATTCTAATATTTATGGATAAGTTTTGGGTTAATATGGCAGTCAATGGGTTGGGCAGGGTCTTGCCTGTTTATCCCTGGTGTCTCCACGCCTCCAGCAGCACAGGCAGAGTTGTGAGGCAATAGCACAGAATATGAGGTGCAGTTTTCCTTCATAGATGTTCCTTTCTTAAAAGTTAAGGGACAGGGTCGTGAAGGTGGGGAGGCTTACCTCGTGTCCCTCAGTCTGGCAAGCCTCCAGGCAGAGTTATGTAGCAGAGTTATGTAGCAGAAAGTGAAGCAGAAGGTATGAGGTACAATTTACTGCTGTTGGACTTTTTGTCCTATTCTTTTTTTTATTTTTTTAATTAATTTATTCTTGTTACATCTCTATGGTTATCCCATCCCTTGTATCCTCCCATTCTCCCCTCCTTCCCATTTTCCCCTTATTCCCCTCCCCTAGGACTGTTCCTGAGGGAGATTACCTCCCCCTGTATATTTTGTCCTATTCTTATAAGTTTGTTTTTGTTTTATCTTATTGGTTTTTTTTTATTAGGATCTAGAGAGAAAGGGAAGTGAAGAGGAATAGGAAGGAGTTAAGGAGTATGTTGTCTCATACTCTATATGTATCTTATGTATCAGAATATGTTGTATGAAAAAAATTAATTTCCAATAAAAGAAGAGAAATGTGCAAACAGCCCACATCATTGTGTTTCGAAGCCTTATATGTTCCCTATGTTTATATTTTTTGTAATTCTCTTATAGTAGTCCACTGTTGGTATTTGTCAATCTCTAGCCAAATCACTTTATTTTTCTAGTCACTTAAAAATATAAATTTCTAGATACTTTGTATTTTTACCACTATTTAAGTTAATATTAATTTCTAGAGAAAATATTAATATAAAATGGAAACGTTATTAATTTTATTCATCTGATTGACTGGATGATAGAGCATTTTTACCTATCTGTGAGGTAATCTTAACTAATATTCCCAAAAGTAAGGGTCCAATACAAGTGGGATAGGTAGGCCCAAACTAGAATGTTCAGATAAAATGACAAGTACATGGAACTGAACTTATTAGTATTATTAGCATAAGTTTACTGCTTTCTGCACACATAAGTTGGCTCTTCCTTAGAATTGTGTTCATTTAAGGATAAGGTAGGTACATGAGATCACTAATAAGACACTCTCTCCTTGTGGTAAACAGAACAGTAGCATAACTCTGTGGGCAATAGAAGTACTGGAGGTCCCTAGATCATAGCAGCACTGCTGAGAGTTGGAACACTGATCAAACTAGGTGTGTGTGTGTGTGTGTGTGTGTGTGTGTGTGTGTGTGTGTATGCAGTCTTATGTGTGGCATGATGTGCTCATTCATACCAAGCATGTTCTGAAGACTTAGTTCAGTTCTCCTCTGCAATCTTCTCGGATCTGGGTGACCAAGTCAGGTCATCAGGTCTGACATGGTACCACTGGCTTCTGTAAGCTTCGTGTCCAGTATGTTGTCTCTGCTTTCAGTCCTAAGCTCTTATCCTCTCTCTTAGCAAGCTTTAATAAACTTTATATCTCACCGACTGTCCCTAATCAGATTCTTTGATCTGTTGGTAACCTTCTCTACTGCCTTAGCACACATAGGTTGAACCAATGTCTCATGGAGCATATAGCTCTCTTGAAATAAGGTATAATAATATGTGCTTTCCAGTACTGAAGAGTGTTTGACATTGAAGAATATAGAACATTTTCATGATCATACTTTCATTTTACTGTCCCTTCTGTTAATTAGTATTTTGTTTTGTTTTTATAATAACCTTATTAATCAAGATATATCCATCATGGCACTTGCTCATTTTTGAAGCAGAGAGAATTTGGCATCTAAAATGAATGAATTTAATTAGTCTATTTCATGATTTAGCATCTGCCCAATTATTTTCCAATGGCATATCATAAGGCACATTTTTAAAGTTTTGTTTTACATTTCCAGAATCACAAGAATACACAGTAGAATAGAAATGTCAGGAATAACAAACATGTTTGAAAAAATAATGACAAAAATGAAAGAATTTGAAGCTTAATTATATCCAATATGTAAATGTTTAACACTAAATATGAAGTAAGATGTCAGTGAAGAAATACTCAATTCTTTGCTGCAGCTTCATAATTCTAAAAAAAAAAAAAAAGAGTTTTACGGAGAAGTGGATGGCTTGAGACAGTGCAAGAGAGCAAGAATATATAGTAGAAATATACAGATAAAATCCTCAAGTGTTTGTGTTTAAGTTTGTAAAATAAAAAAGCCAAACAAACAAAACCAAAACACAAAACAAAACAAAAATGAAGTATCCTAACCTTAGACAGGAGGCTACGTGACAATAGAAGGAGAAAAGACTCAGTAAATCCCATCGATATTCATCATGCTATAAAAACTTATTTAAGATCTATAATCTTATGGCAAACAAATAGTAGAGACTTCCCCAGCCTACTCCCTACTATTATGGGAACAGAATAATCCTGAGAGGTATTACTGATAATCATTTTGGCAAGACAGAAGGGAAGAATCTTCATTTAAATATCTCAAACCCTTTTCCTCTTCACTGTTAAGATGAGTGACTATGCTAAGAATCAATGTGGGACCAGAAATGGGTTGTAAAGGAAATAGGTCCAGAGATGCAATTCTATGTGATGAGAAGTGGCTTGTGCTACAGAGAAAAAGAGAAACTGCTTCCATTTGGGAATGTAAGCTTGACTTGCGGGAGCATGAACAAGATGAGCTGTGAGTGAATATGACCTGAAAGCTCAACGGGGATGGCTGTGTCCATGGCAACCGTGATTTCTCAGCGCTTGTGCCTCATCCTCTACGCAGTGGAGATTGCTTTTGTTGGACTAATTTGTCCATTGTCATGACCACAGAGATATTTGGCTAAAACACAACCCCTGCCACACACATTTCTCTAACCCTGATATGCACTAGAAAAATATCTTGGCTATACAGACGTCTTGAACAGGGTAGTCAACATTCTCCTCTGGGAGGGGCATCTTAAGAACTGTTTCTTCTCTTGAAACATTTGTGTGCAGGAAAAACTGGTAAGAACTCAGCCTAACAATAGTCGTAGCAGCTCCTGTAAACCTTCAAAAATGTAAGAACAGGCTGAGCCATCAAATGGTCCTTTCTGATCTGACCTGTTTGCACCTTAGAGGCGGGAAAATGACTCATAACCCATCAGCAAATGTTGCCAAAGCCCTGGGGGAAAATGATAAAACACAGCCTGTGAAAGTGTCAATTCATCCATCCAGTGAGGAAATTAGCATGGAAGTTCCTTACAAGTCTAAGAAATATCATTAAATCATAATTCAGGCACATCTCTCTTAGATATATAACAAAATCAGCCAAAACCTTCAAACACTAGAGATAACTGCACACCAATGTATATTAATTCACTACTCACTTGAGCCAAATTAGGAAATTAATCTATTCACATTGATGCATAGTGGGAAAAAAAATGTAATAAATATACACAGTGTAATACTGTTCATTTATTATTCAAAATTTTGAAAGCAAATAAAATCATGTCAACTAAGTAATCCAGACTCGGAAACACAAGCATTGTGTGTTTTATGTCAAAGGCAGAATATTTAGCTTTAAAAACAAATTACGAGGCTGGAGAGATGATTCAGAGATGAAGAGCATCTGTTGCCTTTGCAGAGGGCCTGAGCTTGATTCCTAGCACTCATATGGCAGCTCACAGGTGTTATCACTCCAGTTCCAGGGACTCAGAAGTCACCTCTGATCTCCACAGGCTCCTGCATGCATGCCATTCACAGACATATACTCAGGAACACATACACATAAGATTAAATAAACAACTATTTTTTTTAGAAATACATTGGGGTAGAAAAGACACTGTTTAGAAATATGTGGAGGCAGAAGGACTGACAAGACAAGGCAAGGAAATGAGCATTGACTGTAATCAACATTAATTACATACTTCTTCATAATAAACCCATTATTTTGTATAATTAATATATGTTAGTGAAAGGAGAATTTCTTGGTTGTTAAGAAAGGCTGGTCGCAAACTAGACTGAATTCTTGCACTGGGGAAGATCTTGCCTTGAGTTGAAGGTAACTTGTGATAGAGAAAGGCTGGGTGGATGTGGATAATCTTTGCTTCATCAATTGGCCTTCCTATCACAAAATAGTCTTCTGTAGTATACAGTATTGTTTTTAATAATTTTCTCAGAGCAGAATTTAGTTCTCCAATGTTGCTGCTGTTTCATTAATTGTTCACAGCATCTATCAGAAGAAGATTCTTTCTCAAGGAGTCAATGAGATTGCTCAATCATAAGATGCATCTTCTCATTCTCTGGAAGGATTATAGTTGCTATAGTAATAGCAATACAGTCACATACTTTAGGCTCCCCTTCTGTTGCTAATTCTCTTGTTTCTTTTACTGCATGTGCAGAGAGTTCTTCAACTAATGTCTAGGGCCCCATTCACTCATGAAAGTTAAAATCAACATCTCTGAACTCACATTGATACTGATATGTTTACTGGCTCTTATGAATCACAAATATCCTTAGCATGTTTTTAATTTTAATTGTATAGATTCATAAGTGGAATTATTACCTGTATTATGAGATGTATCTCTTAAATAATGAGTCTTCAGTATTGAAATTGCTCCTTGATTCATAGGCTACATAGTGAATGAGGCATGAAAACATAATTCATATCATTTCACATTTATATCAGCTCTTTTGAGGGTCTAGGTTCATTGTCATAAAACACAATGATATTTAGTAAGGAGTCTCATTTTCTCACTTATAGGTTCAAGAATGACCTTAAAATATTACTTCAACCACAATGTTCAACAACATATCAGATGTGTTATGTACGATTCAGCCTTTTTTTCTTCAATTGGAATTGTAGTCACGTCAGAGTAAGCAAAATGCTGAAGGTCCTTGAAATTTTACAACAATGAGTTATAACTGACTCTTATTATAAGTCACCAGGCTTTTTAGTTCCTCACAAAAAGGTCAACCTGCACTTTAAAGTTTTAAAGACAGGCAATGAGTTTTCCACTCCAGCTAAAAAAGCTCCCAGATCCTCTACTATAGTGAGAGGTGTGTTGCTGTCTCCATTGCACACCTGCTGTTTAATGTAGTATTCATGATCATTGTGTCATGTCTTGTGTTATATTGGGGTTTTTATGTAGATGGCATTGTTGTTTGAGACTGGCTTACCATAAAACTCTTCTCAACCTTGTGACTCTCCCATTTCAGTTTCCCTAATGTTTGGATCATAAGTGTGCACCCCTGTTCAGAACGTGACTCTTAACTTTGGAGGCCACTATATATATAGTGAGAATTTTGGTTTTTTTCTTTTTCTTTAACCCAATTATGTTCTGTGAATGTAGTTTTGGTTTAATCCCAGATGTGAGATATGGGGCTGCTTCAGGTTGTCCACAGATGTTTGCCATGACTGTCTCATTCTCTAGGAGGGGTGTGGTTTTTGCCAGCTGCAGATAGTTTAATTCTGAGGGCTCTGAGAGGGCCTGTGGTGGCCACAGCATCCCCCCACTGCTGCTGGACCCTGATGCTGTTGGTCCCTGCTACTGCTTTTGTTATTGTTGGCTTGCTGGTTTGCTGGATTGCTGGATATTCTGATGAAGGAGATTGACTTGCCCATAGGAATACAATACCTGATCAGCAGAAAGTAGACATAGACAAAGAGGTCTATGTCCCCTTTCCGTTCTAACCTTCTTTTTTCCAGCCTAGTGTCCGGGGTTGGAAGGGATTGGGGGAGAACGGAATCTAAGAAAGAAGCCCCCTGCCAAAGCCTGCCTATATGGCACAATAAGTTTCCTATTTCAGTGGTTGCATTTCTTTTGAGGCGAAGGTTAAACTTTAACAAACAAATCTCTGCTAGCTCTCTTTATCTGCTTCCTCCCTTACCTCTTTTGTCCTTCTTAGAGAAATGTGGAGCCCTGCTGTGAATGATGCTTCACCCTAAGAAAACCTCAAGATTGGTTTCTTTCTTTTTTCCAGACCACTCGTCCCTTCTCTGTTAGCTATTGGGCAGCTGTACTTTCTTATCTCTCTTGTGTTCTCCCCAAAGCAGAAGTTGTATTTTGTTCAAAGTTTGGTTTTAGGTTTGGTTTTGTTTTATTGATGTTTTCCTTTACATATGTGCTGTTCAACTCATAAGGACTAGTTTTTGAACTGCTGTTACTTTTAGCTTGTCTTCCTTACCAAGCTTAATTTGTTTTCTAGATTTTGATTTAAAATGAGAGACATGTGGATCTTCCATTCATTTAAACTGTTGGGCCATAGTGGATTTCTTAATATGTCTAACTTCAATATTGTTCACCGAGTCTAAGTAAAGGAACAGACAAGAGGAACCAACATATGAGTTGGGGATTCAGACAACGTATACTTTTGCATTAACTGTTTTATATAGGCACTACTTATGGCATCCCAAAACAACTATACTAGTAATATCAAATATTATGGATCATTGTAACATATAATGATAACTAAATCTTTAAAATATTATAATTACCAGAATATGGTATATCTATAAAGTATGTGCATATTGTTGGGATGCATGTAACAATTCATCTGTGCAAGTCAGGATTACACACACTCACTCACACACAACCCAGGGCTTTTTACTTGGTAACACTGTCTACTACCTTGAGTCAATTTGGGCTTTTTTTTTTAGCCCTATTTGATTTAGCTCATTGATGTGATATCCATAAATATGAAAATAAAAACATCTCTGTCTTTTACCTTAATGCCATTCTTTGACATATAGTTCTCCCCTGACAGATTCAATCATGCCTCTTGTTTTAATAAAGTGGGAATGGTTTAGTTCAGTCTCTGCAAGGAAGAAGTGATATAAATTGAGTCTAGAATACTAAAATTACTTTAAATGAATCAGTATGTATTAGAAGATTTACACTTTCATATCTTTATAGAATAGTATATTAAATGTTTATAATGATTTCTGTGTAGGGATCTAAAATTATATCAAAAGAAAAATTCCTTATGTTGCTTGATAATATGATGTACTAAAATCATATTTGTAGCATCTTTAGCTGAGAAAATACTTAATATAACTAGTAAAGCAATATGTTTACATTATTGAGGAGGCAGAGGAAGGTAGCTCACTGTCAGTTCAAAGCCAACCTAGTTTACATAAAAAGTTCCAGGACAGTCAGTGCTATACAGTGAGACTCTGTCTAAATAATAATCATAGTAATAGAAAAGATGAGAAGAATCATGGGAGAAATGAATAGTAAGAAATGTTGTAAATACAATGATATATGAAGTGCAAACAAAAATAAATTAAATAAAAACCAAAATGGCCCAAATAAACAAACAACAATATGGTGAGTTTTAAAAGTAATTGTTTACCAAAAGTGTAGTCCATTGGTAAAGCATTTGTCTAGGATATACATGGCCTTGGATCTAATACTAGCACAATAATAAATATGAATGGCGATGCTCAGAACAATGGAAATATTACTAAACCTGTGATTATAAATTCTACCTAACAAGTCGCATCACTGATAATTCGGCCCCACTACAACGGGCCCGCTCCCATCCATCCATAACTGTTCTATTTCACTTTCCCATAGACATTTATCTGCCTACCACTAGTTCCTTGCATATCACATAACCTCTGTGATTCTACTGGTTGTAGCTTGGTTATCATTGAGTTAACAGCCCATATCCACACATAAGTGATTATATGCCTTATTTGCCTTTCTGCTCTGGGTCAAGTCATTCAGGATGACTTTTTCTAGTTATATCCATTTATCTAAGAATGCATGATCTTATTTTTTTAAAGGCTGAATAATTGTGTAAATGTATATGTTCTTTATCCATCCATCTGGTGATGGTTATATAGGTAGTTCCCAAGTTTTGCCTTCTATGAATAGAGCATCAATAAGCATGATTGAGAAAGTATCTCTGTGGTAAGGCACATAAGAACTCTTGAGGTAGATCAATTTTCAGCTTCCTGGGGAGCTATGACACTGACCTCCTTAGTGGATATGCAAAGTTTGTATTCCCCTTTCTCCACATCCTCCACAGTATGAGCTGTTTTATTTATCTTAGCTATTCTTATGGGTATAAGAGAAAATCTCAAAGTAATTTAGATTTGCATTTACTTGATGACTAAGGATGTGGAACATTTCAAATGTCTCAGCCATTAGAGTCTCCTCTTCTGAGAATTCTCTGTTTAAATCTGTATCCCATTATTATTAGATTACTTGTTTTCTTGATATCTTCATTTATGAGTTCTTTGTATAATTTGGATATTAACCCTCTCTCATTTGTGTATTTGGTAAAAATGCTTTTCCCAGTCCATAAGCAGCTGTTTTGTTCAAAAGATTGATCTTTGCTGTACAGAAGAATTTTAGTTTCATGAGATCCCATTTATTAATTGGTGATCTTAGAGCTGTGCTAATAAAGTTTTGTTCAGAAGGTCTTTTCCTATGTCAATGAGTTCAAAGCGAGTCCATACTATTTTCTCTGTCAGATTTAGTGTGTCTGGTTTCATGTTGCAATCTGTGATCCATTTGAAGTTGAGTTTTGTCAGGGTAATAAATATTATTATTTATTTATTTTGAATTTGTTTTATGCTACCATCCAGTTAGAACAACATCATTCTTTGAGGATGCTGTATTTTTCCCCAGTGTATATTTTATCAAACCTTAAGTGTCCATATATAGGTGGATTTTCTTCTGAATTTTCAATTCGATCCAATTGATCAATGTATCTTGTGATACAACATGAAATCAAGTTGTAGGGTTTTTGCAGTGCAATTTTTAAGGTCACTTATGTATCCTATCCTATCATCAACAAATAAAAATGATTTTATGTCTTCCTTTCCTATTTGTGTCACTCTGATGTCTTTAGTTACCTTACTGCACTAAGACTTCAGGTACTATATTAAAGTGGTATTTGGATAATGAACTAATCTTATCCCTGATTTTACTGGAATCGCTTTTATTTTTTTTCCATTTGAATTGATGTTTGCTATGAGATTTTTGTAAATAGCCTCTATTGTTTTGAAGTATATACATTGCATCTTTAATATCTCCAGGAATTTTATCATGAGAGATATTGGATTTGCCAAAGGCCTGTTCTGAATCTAAGGAAGTGATTGTGTAACTTTTGTCTTTGAAATTTAAATAGTGGATTATACTTACTAATGTTACTAATGTTGGATCACCTCTGTATCTCTCTGACAAAACAAATTTGATTATGCTTTATGATCTTTTTGTGGTATGCATGAAGAAAATAATCTATTTCTTGTAGGTTTTTCAATTTGATGGACTATAGACTTTTAAAGTAAGTCCTTTGGATTCTCTGGATTTTTTTTTTTTTTTAATGTCTGAGGTTATGTTCCACTTTTCCTTTCTAATTTTCTTAATTTATCTATTTGTTCTCCACCCTTTAGGTAATTTGGATAAGAGTTTGTTAATTTTAATCATTTTCTCAAAACCATTTTGCTTCACTGATTCTTTGGTAATTGTGTTTGTTTCTGTTTTGTTTGTTTCAGCCATGTGTTATTGTCTGCTCATTTTGATGTTGATTTCTCCTTTGGGTTCTAGAGCTTTCAAGTGTGCTGCCAGGTTCCTAGAAGAAGAGATCTCCATTTTTTTTTTAAATGTAGGCACTTAGTGCTATAAACTAACTTCATAGAACCACCATCATTATGTCTCCTAAGTTTGGGTATGCTGTGTATTCATGTACATTCAGTTCTAGCAAGGCTTTCATTTCTTTCACAATTTCTATCTTTACCTGTTTTTCAGTCGGTAGTGAGTTGTTCAATTTCGATGAGTTTTTAAATTTTCTCTTGTTTTTGTTGTTGCTGATAACGAGCTTTAGTTCATGGTGGCCAGATAGAATGCAGGGTGTTATTTCAATTTTCTTGTACCTGTTGAGACTTGCTTTTTGTCTAATTAGGTGGTCAATTTAAAGAAAGTTCCATGAGGTACTGCAAACAAGGTATTGTGTGTGTTGAGGCAGAGGAGTTGGTAGTATGTATTTGGGTAATATGTTCCATAAATATCTGTTAAGTCCATTTGATTTATAGCATCAGTTAACTCCAGTAATTCTATGATTAGTTTTTGTCTGGTTGGCAAGAGTGGAGTATTGGAGTACCTAACTATGAGTGTTTACGGTCAATATGCAACTTAAGCTGTAGTAATGTTTATTTTGTGAACTTTGTTTCCCTTACACTTGTTCATAGATATTAAGAAATGTTAAGGTGTATTTATTGGATGTTCCAGAAGGGAAGATCTTGTCTTAGTATTCATTCTGTTGGTCTGTTTCTTTTTATTGGGAAATTGAGATCAATGATGTTGAGATCTCAATGAGCAGAATTTGTTAAATATTGTCATTTTGTCTGTGGTATCTGTGTGTATTTCTGTCACTCTATCTGACTCTCTCACTCTCTCTCTCTCTCTCTCTGTCTCTCTCTCTTTCGCTCTGTGTGTGTGTGTGTGTGTGTGTGTGTGTGTGTGTGTGTGTGTGTGTTTCTCCTCATTTGATTTTACTGTTTGATATTGGTGTTGGGTTTTCTTGGGTGTGGTTAGCACCTTTAGGTTGGAATTTTCCCTCTAGTAACATTTTTAGGCTGGATTTGTAGATACATAAGTGAGATAGATAGATAGATAGATAGATAGATAGATAGATAGATAGATAGATAGACAGACAGACAGACAGACAGACAGACAGACAGACAGACTGGTTAATTGATTGATTTGGGGCTGGTCCTGTGGTCTCAGAATCTGTAGTATCTCTGTCCAGGCCCTTCTGGCTTTTACTTTCTCCATTGTGAAGTCACGGAGTTCTAACTTGTCTTGTTTATATTTTACTTAGTCTTTTATTTTGCTTCTTTGTTTTGCATGTTTAATGTTTTGATTATTATGTACCAAAGGAACTTTCTTTTCTGGTACAGTCTATTAGATGTTCCATGGGTTTCTTGTGCCTTAGTAGGCATCTCCTTATTTAAGTTAAGAACACTTTCTTCTATGACTTTCATGAACTTTTTTTTCTGCGCCTTTGAGTTGAAATTCCTCTCCCTCTTCTATTCCTATTATTCTTGGATTTTGTCTTTTCATAGTGTCCCACTTTTTCTGGGTGTTTTTGCCTTGAGCTTTTAGATTCAACAGTTTTTTAAACCATGTTATCCATTTCTTCTACTATGACTTCAGTGTGTGAGAGTATGTCTTCCATCTGTAGTGAGAAATTTGGTTCCTTAAAAAACCCAGTTCTGTTATGTGAATACGTTTTTGTTTTAATCCCAGGTGTGTGATATGAGGCTGCTTTGGACTGTCCACAGCAGCCGAGTATGATTTGACTCATGTCCTGGCAGGAGCATGATTCTGCTAGCTGAAGATAGTTTACTTTTGGAATTCTGGGGACTCTTGAGAAGGTACAAAATGCCAGAGCCCTGAGAGAAGGCCAAATTCTGTTCCAACTGTTGCTCTTGGTTCCTGCTGATGCCTTTGTTGGTTGTCAGATAGCTGGATGATGGAGATATCTTGGTAATGATGATTGGACATGCCCCAAAGAGCTTGATCCTCCTAATCAGCGGAAAGTAATCTAAAATGATCTACAGCCCCATTCACAGGTATCCTTTATCTCCTACCCACTGTTTGGGGATTGGAAGGGATAGAATTGGTGTCGGGAAGTAGGAATAAGAACCCAACAAAGTAGCCAAAAGTACAGCTACATCCATTTCTTATATTCTATTGGCAAAAGTTGATTCCAAAGTTCCTGTTTGGCTTTCTAAACTCATTTTCAGTTTTACCTCAGTTTTTATTTTCTTTATTGATTCTATTTATGTTTTATTAATTTCTTTCCACTGTTTGTGTTTGCATATATTTAAGAGAGTTATTTCTTTTCTCTTTTAAAATCTCTATGATATTCAGAAAGGCTATTTTAGTGTGATTTATCATGTGTTTCAGCTATGTTGCACTCCTAAGGCTTACTGTGGCAGAGTTCTTGGGCTCTAGTCAAGCCATATTGTTCTGAATGATACTGAGTGAATTATTACAGTGGTGTGTCAGCATCTTGGTTTAGGACAGTTGAAATTCTAGGTGCTAATAACTAGCATTAAGGACTGGGATAGAGAGATGAGGAGGAGGAGGAAGAAAGGGTGAATCGGAAGATCTTTGTGGTCCACTGCAGATGGAGGCAGGGAGCCTAGTGAGGCTGCAGCAGGTGCTCTGAGCCAGAGCTGAGGATGAGACTGGGAGATTGAATTTGAAGGAGGTAAGGAAGAAATAAAGATCTGGGGTCAGCCTTCCTGCCTCCCCTAGGCAGAGGGACCTGGGTTCCCAGAGAACACCTGCTGAAGTTGGGGTCTGGGATAAAGTGATGTGTAAGAGAAAAAGAAGGCTGGAGAAGAAAGTCTGCTTTCGAGATGGGGCTAGAGAGGAAGTACACTTTATTTTTAGTTAAAACTTAACATTACTTTAATTCTTCTTTTAAAAAATATAGAAGTATCTGTGTTTCAACTGAATTTTCATCAACAGTTACTAGTTTTGGAATTCAATGAATACAGCTGAGTAGTTTTCCTTAGATATATACATATATCAGATATCATATACTTGTCAGTGACAAGTGACAATTAACTGATCTAGTTCTAACAAGTATATTGAATGTTCTGCACAGCAGAATTATATTTCACTCCACAAGAATTTATAGCTTTGACTGCTGAAATCACAATCTGTTGTAAATGTTTGGTAATAAGCAGGTGTTTTTAAGCAGGTGTTAAGTGATTCATGAGAAAGATCTCCATGAGCTAATTCAAATGTTTGAAGCAGTACTGTGCAGTTTGAACATCTTGTATTTCTTTTGACTTATAACACTTGCTATATTCATTGCCTGTTACAATTCTAAGGTAATTTATTTTAACCCACTAATACTAGTCTCCTCTTTGTACCTCTGATTTTTAAGGACAACATTTAAAAAAATTTTTTAGCATAACTCATATTCCTTTTGTCATATATATATGCTATATATATATCATTTATATGCTATATATCATTATATATATATATATATATATATTTCTGGTTGAGCAAAATGTCAAAAATACCTATCAGAGGTACAATTCACATAAGCACTAAGAAGCATTTTTCTGTAAGGAAAACTTCAGGTTTCTTTACAGAACAGGCTTTTATTTCTTAACATATCACAATTTTTCTGGAATAGGATGTTCACCCACATAGTATCTATGGTTTCATCACAATAAAAGAGAAAGAATAGATATGGCAGCTTGCAAGGTGAAATACAGAAGGTTTTTAAAAATATAATATCTGGCTGAAATTGAGCTAGGAGGGCCATTATTTTGTGCAAAACTATAGTATGCCCTCTAGATTTTATTATGTGCATCATGACGAGGTAAAACAACTTTCCAGCACCCCCCCCCTTCAAGAATCCCAGAGCCCCAGTGGTGTGTAGAATTGGTGTAGAGTCTTCCTTCCCACTTCTCCATCTAGATCCAGTGTTTATGGATAGATGCGGGCTTTATCCAGAGTGAGATGTGGAAAGGTTTCTAAATGTAATGATGGGATAATCTGAGCAATGAAGGTGAAAAGTGTGCTTTCCTTTAAATAAATATTGTTGGAGGAATTACATTAAATGATCAATGTTTTCCTCTGACCTGAGTGATAACTCTTTCCATGTATCTAATGAAAGCCTCGCCCTGCCAAAGTCGTGAGCGCAGAGCTCTGGCCTCTAAAAGTCTAAGGTAGTCAGTTTCTAACCCTGAGTCAGTTGTATCTGTTTACCTCAACTATAAATTTTTTAATTTTAATTTTCCATAACTGGTATTTTGTATGGACATAAGTGTTCCTGCTGATTTGCTGACAGAAAACCTAGCATACCCATTGCAAGTAGAAAACTAGACATCTGGGATATAGACCTTATCTGATTTTCTCTTTTCTACCAAAGACACATTTCCTATCCTCTAAACACTTTTCTGCTGCTCATACAAGGACGTTGGAAACCTTTTTGCTTCTTGTGAGATAAGGATCTTTTGTATGCCATAACTCTGGTAGGCTCTACTTTGTCTCCTAGCCTTGTTAAATAAATTCACATATTTTTAAACGTTTTCTATGGGACTTTGCTCAATAAGAAATTTCTGTGATCACAGGTATATAAATATAAATAGGCATAATAATTAAACATTTACTGATAACCATAAAGAAGCTTGTTTTTAAGTTTTTGATATGCATAAAAATTACTATTTCTTTAACTATTTTTTCTTTTTATTATGCATTTGCATGTGTGGTGTGTGTGTGTGTGGTGTGTGTGTGTGGTGTGTGTATGTGTGGTGTGTGTGTGGTGTGTGGTGTGTGTGTCTGTGTGTGTGTGTGTGTGGTGAGTGTGGTGTGTGTGGTGTGTGTGTGTATGTGGTGTGTTTATATGAGTGGTGTGTGTAGTGTGTGCGAGTAGTGTGTGTGTAGTGTGTGTGTGTGTGTGGTGTGTGGTGTGTGTGCTGTGTGTGAGTGTAGTGTGTGTGCTATGTGTGGTGTGTGTGGTTTGCGTTTTTTGTTTGTGGTGTTTGTGGTGTGTGTGTGGTGTGTTGGGGTGTGTGTGTGTGTGTGTGTGTGTAGTGTGTGTGTGTGGTGTGTGGTGTGTGTGTGGTGTGTGTGAGTGTAGTGTGTGTGCCGTGGTGTGTGTGTGTGTTGGTGTGTGTGTGTGTGTGTGTGTGTGTGTGTGTATGTGTGTGTTCACATGGATGCAAATGTGCATGCCTCGGTCAGGGTAGGCATTCAGGAATGCAGGTGCCCTCAGAGGCAACTAATTTCATAGAGCTAGAGTAAAGGTAGTTTTGAACCACCCAACATGGGTGTGGGGAAACAAACTTAGGACTTCTAAAAGAGAAGTACCAGCTCGTAAGCACTGAGCCATTTCTGCAGTTCCAAATTTTATTGTTTATGATGGGATTAACTTTGTGTATTAATGAGATGGATATGCTTGTCCATTTTCATATAAAGTATTAAATATTGGCTGACTATTTGATACTGTGGGACACTGAAACTCTTCAGTTTGTCAAAGTTGATTTATAGTTTGACTTTGTAAACATAGTTGCTAAGAAGGCTGCTTGTTATAAATATGTAATACAATAGAGCAAAAGTATTTTAGGATGATTTGAGGGCTTGTTGGAAATTATATTCTAATCCCAACCAAACTTTATCTAATGGCTTGTTACAGAAATCAAGCCTGTGACACAAAACAAAATAAAATATGCTGATACTACACAGGCAAAATATTTTTGATAAGTCCATCATAACCTCTGATGATGTCAGGAAAATATTAAAAGTATGTGTATTCTGTATTAAACTATTAAATTCTACAAGAGCAGAACTCTTTTCATACATAGTAACAACACTGTAATTCATGGCATACGGTAGATGAAAATCCGATGCAAGGTGTTTTAGGAAGCTTCATAGGCATTGTATGGTATGAAGGCATCCAAAGTACAAAATACAGGTGTCTTCCCAATGAAGACTGGGAAAAATGACACAACGAAACATAGGTACTAACTTCAAGAGGCATGCTGAATCCATTAGACAGTTGATGTTGAATTCATTTCATGTGCTGCATGCTTAGAAAGCTTATTGCGTGCTTCTTTTTCTTCATAACCCACTGTTGAAAAGACTGTGGGTTATAGACAACACTCTCTAGGGCTTAGGAGATGCTTCCTCACATAAAATCTAGAGTTCCACACTACTATCCAACTAATAATTTAAAATTCCGTGAGAAACTCAAAAGCTGAATCTCCTTTCTCCAAGACATGCTTCTCCTTCAAATTCCCTCTGAGCACTGTCTCATTTGCACTCTAAGACTTCAGTGTGACCCTATGAGTCCTGCATGTTTGCAGAGCCTGTAGCTGTCTGAATTGTCCATAACACAGCAGATAGAAAACAAGCACTTTGTGTGAATCCATTTGTGTGCAGATTCTCAAGGACAGTTTTGCGTGAGAAAATCTTGAGCAGTAATACATGACCACATATGTCCACATCAGTGTTTCATAAGGGAAGATTTCAAAGGCTTCAATAATCAGTTAGGTTATTTTTCCCTTTTCACTGGGTCCAAATTAGTTTCAAAAACAATATAGTATTCCTTTCAGTTAGCAAAGGTTGAAAAGAAATGTTTTTCACTGAAAGTTCATTGGAGTCTAATCAGAATGTTGAAGTTTACATTATAGGTCATGAAGACTACTCACAACTTTAACAAAATTTATAGGATGAGTATATCCTATGGAAGCATCAAATTATTTTTAGTTTTATAAAAAATCAACTTAATCTTTTTCTTGATATTAAAATAATGCTGATAGGCAGGTAAAGTATTTGTAATAATTTTCATATATGTCCTGCAAAAAAAAAAAAAGATGAAGAAGAAGAAGAAGAAAAGAAGAAGAAGAAAAGCATACTGTCTGTTCTCATACCATTTTTTTATAAAGAGATTTTGTCTAAAGTGTATATTTTATATCATTATTTTCTGTTTTGGAAATATCAGCCCTTTTATAAAATGATCTTTAACATCTATTTCTCACTCTGCCTTACACCATTATTATCTCCCCGCAAGGATTCTAAGGAGATGAATGATGACTTCTATTAACGATCATCTATCTTGCTCTCTTTCCTGCCTCTATTATTTATGCAGGGGTATTATGACTCACCCAGACTGGTTACAGCCTCACATATAGCTCTGAATGAAGAAATGATTTTTAAATAAGGTCTTGTTGCACGAGCAATCAGCAAGCTATTTCATATAAGAGAGAACTGTCTCAAATCTGACCATGAGATGTATTTATCTTCCTGTTGCCCAGTACCAATTACTGCCCAACTCCAAGACACGCATCTCAAAATTGTTTCGGAGCATTATGCATATACAGTACAGAATCTCAAAAACATAAATACTCCCTTATCATCTAAACCTTAGACAAGAACACATTTGACAAACTAATACCAACAGCATGTTTAAATGGGAAATAGGAAGCTGAGTGAAAAACACAAGTGCAGGAGAGAAAGCTCTGCTACCACTAGAAGGCACTTCCTGCTGTGCCTGCTGCTGCCCACTGTTTCCCACTGCTGCCAGAGCTGAGGTTACAAAAAACACCACCAGCTGGGCCCAGTTAAGTCTCAGATCAAGAACCCTCCAATTGGGTGTCTCCAGTCCTAAGTTTCAGGTTTATAACAGGTTTGGAGCTGTAATCTTTACTTTTGCAAGTCTCACAATTTAAGGATAGGAAATGTTTCTTTTAGTATCCCCATGATTTCTGTCTAAGTAGAACAAAGAACTCCAGCCTACAGATTGGTGACTGTATTAATAAATAAATAAATAAGTGGTATAATAGTTGCACTAACAATAAATAAACATATTTATTTGCCAGGGTAAACCTGAGTTCGTTACCGAGCTTACAAATACATAACACCAAGTAGAGTTTGTAGAGAAGCAAATAAAGTAACAGAGTGAAGAAATGTAAGGAAGCATCGGCACTTCTTTTTTATTTTTGATATGTATAATATAATTACCTTTTTTCTTCTATTTCCTTCATCTAAACCCTCCAATACATACCCTCTCCACTCTCCTTCAAACTCAATGCCCTTTTTCATTAATTGTTATTGCATGCATAGGTGTGTATATATATGTAGACAAATATAAATTCCTGGATATAACCTGTTTAGTCCATAAAATATTATTTGTATGCACATTTATCTATAAAATCTTTGAGACTAAGATCTTCTAGCCCTGTTGAACAAGAAACCTTTACAATCACCTATACATAGTGCATAAGACATTTAAAGAGTTTCTTACATATAACAATAAACAAACCAGTAATTAAAGAATATTTAAAGCATACAACTGAATTCAAGAGAATTATACTTAATGATATAGTACATGGAATGATAAATGCTCTGTTTCCATGACAATCACATGACTAGACTTTAATCATGATTTCTATATTTGTAAAACATGAACCAAAACCAGTAACAGAACAGTGTCTCTGCGGGTGAATAATCATGTTTTATTCACACTGTATTGGATTTTACTTTAGTAAATATGACACATTTGGTCTTGACAAATCTGGATATGGCAGATGGCCGACATGGGCTACAATATTGTGCTAACCAAGCAAAATGGATTAGGAAACAGTGTCCAGTAACAAAATGCACACATTTTTTTACCCATAATCAGCATCATGAAACACATTCATTACCCTGAAGTAAGGTATATCAGTGTGTAAATGTATATCAAAATGTATGTAAAATGAGGCATAACTATAAACGTATCTAAAAACTACCTCAGCCTGACATACCGTGTGATTTATTCCTGCTGTGTGCTGCAGGGCTGTGAAACTCTGGTGCAGGAGAACAGATTGTCTTCTTCAAAATTAGACTAACAATAGATTTTCTTTACAGAAAACAGTAGAGAATAATATTGTCATAATTACTATGTCTCAAATTGACATTTTTAATTACATAATCAAAATGTTATGAAAGCAAAACTGTACTAGTCTACTGTAAGAGATTATGTAATGTTTTTTAATGGATTTTAACTGCTTTGAACTATGTAGAAACTTATTACTGAAACCAGACGAACTCTAATCTTTTTATTATTGGGATCATCAAACATCATAAAAGGTCAAAAGTTTATTTTTACTTAATGCATAGAAATAATTCCCAAATATTAACATCTTAATAATATGGAAGATTATTTAATATTACTTAATGTTTAATAAATTTAAAGTCATACTTTACATATAGCAATACAGGTAACATGTCAAATATAGTAATAGAATGATTTAGTACACATAATTAGAAGGAAAAGAAGAGGAAATTTTTACTTTAAAATACCAAAAAAGGACTTAAGCTTCTTACTTTTTCAAGATAAGAGACAAAGGTAAAACTTTACAAAAAATGTGTTCAAATTACAGAAACTTCATAAATGCTACTATTTTATGAGCTAAAATGAATGGTATTGACTTAATATTGATGTAATGAATACAAATCCTACTGTCAGTTGGCTCTTATGGCCTCCACACCAATGTAATCAACTGCTGTTGCCATTGGTAACCAACTAGATGGTAGAACACTATTGATGAAGTTGCCATGTATCCTGATCACAGGACATCAAGCAATCAATCTGGAATAGGACTGAAAACTTCCCCCCCTTCTATACAGCTTTCACAATGCTCTAAGTGCTATGCTGGTGGCTGCGACAGAATTATCAACAGTTTTATTTAGCTATGGGTCCTATGTGCAACAGTATTTATCAATCCAGCAGAATGAGCCTGCTGGTGCAATAGTGAAAAGTCTGATATAAGATGACCACCAGCTTTCTAATTAGAGTTCATTCCTGCTCCACTGGTGGAAATTTACATCTGTGGCTCAAGAGATCATAGGCTCTAGTGGAAATGTTACTGCTGCTGTTTTGTTAAATAGGCATAATGTGCACATAAAATTGGTCTCTGCATAATTATCATGTTTATGCCCTTAGATTAGTGCTGCTGTGTGCTTTGATTAGAGAAATTATTTTTGTGCCTGTCAGTGATGTCTTCTGAGACATGTAACTAGTCAAAGTATTGAGAACAAATGACTGTTGGAATGTTCAGCTTTAAATGAGACAATATATCACTCCCTCTGGGTTCAAGGGTTGGTCATCACAGAATAAGGGACAGAAAGAATGTAAGAGTCAGGAAAGATGAGGAGTGGTATGAAATGCTAATTACTAAGCATGGCATGTCTGTTGCACTCTGGCATTCACAACAGCTGTGATTACACAAGTGCTGCACAAGATTGGCCCATGAGTATCTTGTCATGAAATAAGGAGGGAGTCTTGAAGCTCCCCTTCAATGTAAAGATTTATATGCAGTAGGATATTTGATTATCACACACATACAAAATAATAAAAAAAAAAAAACAAGAAAGCAGAAAGCCAAAAGAAGAATTAATTGGAAAGGTGGATGTGTATTACTGATTAGTGACACGGGAGAAAGGCAAGAAAGTGTAATGAGTGGATGTGAATATGACAGAGGTACAATCCCCTGGAAGGGGAGACCTGGTGGCACTCAGAGGCAGGATAGCAGGCTACCAAGAAGAGACTTGATACCCTATGAGCATATACAGGGGGAGGAAGTCCCCCTCAGTCACAGTCATAGGGGAGAGGAATAAGGGGAAAATGGGAGGGAGGGAGGAATGGGAGGTTACAAGGGATGGGATAACCATTGAGATATAATATGAATAAATTAATAAAATAAAATAGAATAGAATAAAAAGAAAAGAAAATGAAATTCATTGTTGTGTATAGCTAGTATATTATATTAAAACACTAAAAATAAGAGTAACATAACCAATAATGTATACTAAATGAAAAATTAAGTAAAATAAATTATCCACACAGAGCAGTGATACATTGAAGCTGTGTGGACCCTGCCCAGTAGTATATCTTTCCTTAACCCTGTTCTCCACATAGAGATCCAACAGGAAGTGATGTATTAGGGAAAAGGAATTATAGCTAGAACACAACCAGTTAATTAATAAGTAGTTTGTGTATTTTATTCTTCTTAAATAATTTGCCTTCTTAAATTACTTTTGAGACTTAATTTATATAAGTTAATGTCTTTTTAAATGTATTTTTGAGAATTTCATAACTGTATTCAATATTATCAGTTATATTTCTTTAAAGAACCCTGACTAATAGTCATATGGATATATTATATGTATATTTCTAGGTAAATATAAAATATTATGTTTCTTTATGACTTTCTCAACACTCTTACTGTTACTTCTTCCTCCTCTCTCCGTGACACAATGACAAATAGAATTTGTTCCTCTTTCATGCCCTTTAAATGGAACAGTAACACTTGTACTTTCAATGGGCATTATAAACTCTCAAGGACCACCTTAGAACCCTTTAATGTCAACCACACTCTCTTTATTCATGTGTTCCCTCTGTAGTATATTTTGTATATTTTATATTTTTAAAAATTAGGAAAGCCTCATAAAACATTAAAGGGAGACTATAAGGTGACTATCTCCAAATTGAAAATGTCTGATTGCTCCCAAATGTATTCAACAAATTTATAATGATGTGAATTCGGTGCAGTTCTAGTGAGAAGACAAAAATCAGTATCATCCTAATGACAGTTAAAATGACACATTTAGTATCTTGTCAAGTTAATTCAAAAATATTATAAAGGCATGTGAATACAGCTTCCAGGCAGCTGAATTTGATAAGCCTAAACCTGTTTTTCCCAGGTGAACCTTAGAAATCATAATACATAAAGAATGATAGAAGACTTGCCAGCCTGGACCACAGGGTCATCCAGGTTAGACATCCCCACTCCAACTCCCTGTGTACGGGTCTTACTAGCACACAGCCAGCAGAGGAGAGCTTCGGGCTATCACCTGAGTTCCAGCCTCACGCCCAAAGTTCTGCCCACCTCACCAAAGAGGGCTTTTGGCCCCTGGATCATCTAACCTCCAGCCTATGGCTCTACCTGCCTACCTAAAGAAGTCAGCCCAGCCAAGGCCCTAGGCACACACAGTTCCAGCATTTGGTCCACAGCCCTACTCACCTTACCAAGAGGAAAGCTGCTGGATCCAGGGAACATATAGCCTCCAACCCAGGGTTCTGCCTGCCTTTCTGAGAAGTCCTACACATTTCAGAAACACCCAGCCAACATTACTAACAACCAGATGGCTAAAGGCCAGTGTAAGAACACAACCAGAGCTAGTGTAATGTGACACCACCAGAACCCAACTACCCTACTACAACAAGCCCCGGATATCCTAACAGAGCTGAAACACACGATAATGACCTTAAATCTATTCCTTTAGATGATAGAGGTCTTTAAAAATGAAATGAATAAATCACTTAAAGAAATACAGGACAACACAATCATAGAAATTAACAAGTCTGTTAAAGAAATACAGGAAAATTCAATCAAAAGGTAAAGGAAATGAATAAAATTATTCAAGACATGAAAACAGAGATACAAACAACAAAGAAAACACAAACTGAGGAAATCCTGTAGATGAAAAACTTAGGGAACAGAACAGGAGCTACAAACCTAAGCATTATCAACAGAATACAAGAATGGGGGAGTAATCTCAGAAGATTACATTTAAAGATACAAATGAAGAAATTGATACATTGGTCAAAGAAAATATTAAATTTAAAAAGTTCCTGACATACAACATACAAGAAAATAGGGACAGTCTGAAAAGATGAAACCTAAGTATAATATGAATAGAAAAAAAGAGAAGATTTCTGGCTTCAAGGACCAGAAAATACTTTCAACAAAATCACAGAAGAAAACTTCCCCAACCTAAAGAAAGACATGCCTATAAACATTAAAGAAGCTCACAGAACACCAAATAACAAACACCTCTTATAGGACCAGAAGGTAAAATCCTCCTGCATAATAATCATAGCACTAAACGTTCAGAAGAAAAAAGAATATTAAAAGATACAAGGGGAAAAGGCCAAGTAACATATAAAGGGAGACCATTCAGAATTATACCTGACTGCTCAACAGAGACTCTTTATCTTTTGGGGGGTTTTGTGTGGTTTAGGTATCAGGGTGAATTTGGCAATGTTCCTTCTGTTTCTTTCTATCAGATGAAATAATTTGAGGAGTATTGGTATTAGCTCTTCTTTGAAAGTCAGGTAGAATTCTGCACTGAAACTCTCTGGTCCTGGGCACTTTTTTCTTTTTCTTGGTTGGGAGACTTTTAATGACTGGTTTTTTTATGGGTTATAGAACTATTTAAATTGTCTACCTTGTCTTGCTTTAACTTTGGTAAGTGGAATCTAATCAAGAAAATCATCCATTTCATTAAGATTTTTCTATTTTGTGGAATACAAGCTTTTGAAGTAAGACCTAAGGATTCTTTGGATTTCCTAAGTCTCTGTTGTAATATCCCCCTTCTGATTTTGTTAATTTGGATAATGCCTCTTCCTTTTATTTAGCTTGGCTATGGGTTGTCTAGCTTGTTGAAAATTTACAGACAACTAACTCTTGGTTTCATGGATTCTTTGTATTGTTCTCTCTGTTTCCAATTAATTTTATTTTATATTTTATTTTATTTTTTATTTTTCAAGACAGCCTTGGCTATCCTGGACTTGCTTTGTAGATTAGGCTTGCCTCAAACTCACAGAGACACATCTGCCTCTGCTTCTCTGAGTGCTGGGGTTACAGGCTGTGATACTTCACCTCACTTTCTAATTTACTGATTTCAGCCTTGAATTTAATTATTTTCCGCCATCTACTTCTCTTATTTGTGCTTGCTTATTTTTGTTCTAGAGGTTTCAGGTGTGCTATTAAGTTGCTGGTATGAGAACTCTCCAATTTCCTTATGAAGGCACTTAGTGCTATGAACGTACCTCTTGGCACTGCTTCATTGTGTCTCATAAGTTCTGTATGCTGTTTCTTCATTTTCATTGAATTTTAGGAAGTCTTTAATTTCTTTCTTTATTTCCTCACTGACCTAATGATCACCAAGCAGAGTTGTTCAGTGTCCATGAGTGTGTAGGAGTTCTGTTGTTTCTGTTGCTGAAGTCCATTTTTAATCCCTGGTGCTCTGACAAGGGATTATTTAAATTTTCTTGTATCTGTTAAGGCTTGCTTTGTGACTGAGTATATGGTCAATTTTGGAGAAGATTCCTTGAGGTGCTGAGCAGAAATTATATTCTTTTGTGTTTAGGTGAAACATTCTGTAGATATATGTTGACATTTGATTCATGACATCTGTTAGTTTATTTCTCTAGACTCTGTCTTGATGACCTGTTCATTGTTAAGAGAGAGCTGTTGAAGTCTGCCACTATTAATGTGTGGGATTCTATGTGAGATTTAAGCTTTAGAAATGTTTCTGTTATAAATGTGGGTGTTCTTCTATTTAGGGCATAGATGTTTTTTGTTCAAAATTGAAATGTCCTATGGGTATATTTTTCCTTGATGAATACGAATTATCTTTCCCCATCTCTTTTGATTAATTTTGGTTAAAAGGCTCTTTTATTACTTATTAGAATGGCTACTCCAGCTTGCTTCTTATGTCTTTTTTGCTGAGAAAACATTTTTCCAGTGCATTACTCTGAGGTAATGTCTATCTTTGTTGCTGAAGTGTGATTCTTCTATGTAGCAGAATGATGGATCCTGTTTTCACATCCACTCTGTTATCCTGTGTCTTTTTACCGGGGGAACTGAGCACATTGCTGAGACCAATGATTGTTAGTTCCTATTATTTTGATGTTATTTGATGTTGTTGTTGGTACTGCATGCATGTGTGTGTGGGTGGGTGTGTGTGAGTGAGTGTGTGTGTGTGTGTGTGTGTGTGTGTGTGTGTGTGTGTGTGTTGGGGAATGGTCTGATGTATTTTTATGTTAATTAATAAAAAGCCATCCCATCCCACTTGGTCAGGGCAGATGAGAGAGGTGTGGCTAAATTTCCTGGGCTGAGAGAGAGGGAGGTTCCAGAGGAGGAAGAAGACCACCATGGGTTAGATAGAGGAGGAGCACATGGCCGGCATGGGTGGAGGATTCAGCCCAGATGAAGAACATTAGCAAGTATATGGGATTATGGATGGGAGGTAGCTTGGTAGAAGTTATTAGAAGCAGATGGTATAGGATTGGGGCAGGTATCACATACCTTCCCCACAGTGGGAAGTAGTTTAGAGGATTAATGTCTGCTCTGCCCCATGTTAACTAAAGCTATTTTGAAATATAACCAGTGTCAGTGTCTTAATTAAATGCTAGCCAGGCATACTGATAATACTAATAATGCACATAATTTTAAAATTGTGTATGTGTGTGTGTGTGTGTGTGTGTGTGTGTGTGTGTGTGTGTGTGTGTGT